>CXYZ01008245.1:911147-938414 GCA_900006705.1 Sonneratia caseolaris
GTGTATATTCAAATCCAAATCACAATTTCATCTATAACTATTATGTTGCAGTACAATTCCATTATAATAAAGTCTCTTATTAAAATTTAATAAATGATGCTCATTCTTCCGAAAATTCATAAATTTCCATCCCACCATTTTTATCATATTTATTTAAAATAATTCTCTTGTATTGACACAAAAAAGCATTAATTGCTCCGATATTTTGTTCTATCGAACACATTTATTCCATTTCATTTCATTCGATTATATCAAGCATGATCTTAGTTTCTCCACATTTTATATTTTACGCAACCCTTTCTCAATAACCTCTAAAAATGGAAGAGTGAAAATTAATGGATTTCCGACAGACACAAATATTCACGGCTTAGAATTTTACTGCATAAAGGATCATTCAATTTAAATCTAAATTGATCGTAATTCATCAATTTTTTTAATGTTAAACAGTGCACGGCAAAAAATGTTGAACGAAGGGAGATGTCGAAAAACTAAGAATGTTGCTTTGTAGCCACTAAAAGACTCCTAATTCTGTAGCACAATTTACTTTGATCCAATAATAACTTTCAAAAATAAATGTACAGTTTAAATTATGAATTTTGAGATGAATATAATTCATTCCAAATTGGAGTAGGATGACAATAGATCGAGCTCTCACTGGAGTAATCATCTTAATTTCATTTCTTATTATGAATAAATTGATAAACCATAAGAAGTTATGCCATGGTAAAATGGTCCAAGAGATATTCAACTCATGATATTTTTGTCCTATTAAATTTAAGATGAATCTATAGATATAACGGAGGGATAGTGTAATAATATTACACTTAATTTCAAAATTAAGAAATCTTATATTTAAGTATCGTAAGTGAAACTTCCCACACTTTCATATCCCTATTCTTGATATTCTTATTTGAGTTCACATGCATCCTTTATAACAGAAAAAAAAAATAAAACAGATTCAAAAGGAAAATGTAAAAAAACAAAAAAAAAAAGATCATTCTATCAAGCCGGCCGCTGATAACACCAATCTCAACTTATGATGACCTGCCTAGACAGACATATATATGTGCCTACGTGTGTGAACAAGAACTCTTATATTTTTATCTTAATGCATATGTACATCTAGGTTGATAAATAAGCATAGAAAAATAAACTAAAACTCCATGTTCGATTGAAACAGTATCCACAGTCATCGACCGAACTTAGAGTAGCTGGGTCAATAACTAGAATGGTCTCCGGATCCCCTTTAGCCAAGCTGGTTCCCAGCCAACTCCCTGTCATGCGGGGACGGATTTAAGGGGGAAGCGCAACTGACACTTCTCTCGAGTTTCGCCTCCTTGAATCAGTCTTTGGGATCCATCCTTGCTGTCAGGTCCTCCAACGGATTCCCCAGGTAGGGCCTGTGACCTACAGATGACATGAACCTATATACGGGGCGGGGCACCTGAGAAGTCAGGTCATGTCGGACCATACTCAGTATGTATTGTGTCCTAAGGTATTTGCTCCCTGTGGTGCCTCACTCATTTTGAGACCTCCGTATTGTTCCTTCCCTGCCTTTACCTCCTTATGTGCACTCAATGATAGAGGCTGATTTAAACAGCGGAGGACCTTAATTTATGGACAATTACACATGAATTTGGCTTCCCATTGCTAGTTTTTGGGTTGACAAACGGGAGCCAGCGAGTTTACTAGACTGACATTCAGTCGGAAGACTCCACAGTGAAGGACTTACAAAGTTGGAAAGCACAAGATTCTTGATAGTAGAACATATGAAAATAAACAATTCATTTCTCTTGACAGAAGAAACATTTCGTCGCCGTACCCAATTTTGGTTTTCAAATTTTCGGCAAGAATAAGCTGGACTGTCGAGAACCCGCGTGCACCTACAGACGAAGTCCGCCCACTAGTTCTCATGGGAAGGAAGGTCAACCCATTAGTAATGCATTTTACCAAATTACTGCACAGTGGATCTACGTGTCGTACAAAATAAATAATTAATCTGCCGAGCAACCACACAGGGCACGACAAGTGTTATTGAGTTGCTAAAAAGGGAAATTTGCATGTACTAAAAAATTTACATGTGAAATAAGAGTAGTTGACTTGAGAATATCAACATTGACAAGTGTCACAAAAGAGAAGAGTTAGGCCGGATCCATATAGTAATTGGAAAGCAAAACTTTTGTGGGTATTTCCCGGAAATTGCATGGGAATATGAGTGCCGTTTACTCTTTGCAGGACAGACACCCACAGGCCAATGTCTACCGGCAAACGAAGTCAACCCAAGCGAAGGGCAAGCCCTGGGGAAAAAACCGCTTGACTTTAACGTGTAAAACGTGTCAGTGACAATGATAACCAATATTTATACATTTGTGCAAGTAAAAACAAAAAGGAGTTTGTATCAATACATCATATTTTGTACACGTTTTTTTTGGTCATATATAAAGAATGGTAACCTGTCGATTTTGTATTTATTCTAACATTTAATAATTTTTCTCATTCACTTTGAATCACTGAGGTAACAAAAGTGACCGGTAGAGGGAAGTGAAGAGGGCGATGGCAGCAACCGCAACCATGGACACCATGCCTATCGTACGAGACAGTATTATCATGTGATAATTTTTATGTGGTAATATTGACTAATAAGATTTTAATTCTTCTTATGATTATATTGTAATTTAATTTTAAATTTTATCATTTTCTTAATAATAAAGTTTCTAGGGATTATTAATTTTGTATAGCTTATTTATGATTTCCTTTTTTATTTAATAATTACAAATATGATATTTGTTAAATTTTTATTGGTTAATATTGTCATATAAACGTCACACAGTAACACTCGCGCAAGGATGCCCCAGGTGACGGATCCAGAAAATTTATTTAGTGAGGGTGAAACTCAATAGAGTACCATACAAAAAGATAGGAATTCGCCGCATCCCTCTAAATCTATCCCTGAGGATATCTTCTCGCTTGATGGGGTCGCTGACGCACCTGCGGGTTTGGATTAGGGGCAAAGTCATTGCCGCAGCCGTCGGCCCTGCAAATCTCGCACATGTTTCTAATTCTAATTTCAGTTGATTTTTCACTTATGGATTGGCAATTTACTAAATCATTAATTTTCCAAAATTTTATAGTGACGCGTCAACTGTCATTCATCACATCTAAAATTGATTTAAATAAATAAATAAATATATATATATATTGATGGTGTGTAATTTTCATACAAAATTTTAAAAAATCAAACTAAAATTAACGAATTTATCAAAGTTATTTCATTTTTAGATTACCTATACTGTATACCATTTTGTAGATTTATCCTATATTTTCTCCTTCCTAATTTGTCCCTGATAGAATGTTGCACTTTGTTATAATCGAACAAGATATTGTTTTGTTAACTAATTGCTGTGGGCAACACATTTATGATTGCTATTCAAGTATATTATTACAATTAAAATTTTTTTGGTAGTCATTGGCCCTTACTAGTAAATTGATCTATTTAGTAATAAAACTCTTTTTATTTAAGCTCAAAGATAAAATTTTACTTAAGAGCAAAAAAGTGGAACTATCTATCTTAATATTATAATTAATATTGCTAATACCACTGCCGTAGATCGTAGATATATACAAGCCTACTATGAGTAGAAAAGTCAAAGTTATTCATGCACATGATTAGTTTGATTTGTTACTTTTTTTTTTATTGGTTGTGGCTTTGCAATAAGATCCTTTAGTACTGAAAGTGGCATATTATACCTACAAGACATCAAATCCATTTTTACTTGGAAGTAGTTGACTAAAATATTTTATTTATATATTTTTAAAAAATTTCTTAATATTTTTCTGATGAGGAATTCAACTTTTCTTAAGAATTGATTTTACTTCTGATGAGGATTGAACTTTTTTTCGTTTATGATCTTTATCATATTTGATAGAATGTTAAATAATATATTTTAGGGTAAATAACCCTTTTAATGTGAATTATGTTGAAATTCCTAATTTTACCATGAATTATTTTTTTAGAACAATCAGTAACTTTCATTTTTTTTCTCTAATTCTACCGCCATCTACAATGATTTCCAGTTAAAAATGATAAACGATTGTTAGTTAGACTAAAAATGACTATTTTACGCCTAAAATAAATCTTTTTTATCACAAATTTTATGTTATTTCCCAATTTTACCAATTTTATCAGCCAATTTGTTTCGTACTGAACAGAGAGACAAGCATCTAAGTTGAGAGTCATGGAGGCCTCAATTCCAAATCCAACTACCCTCAATTATGCTAATTTTTTGTTCTATCCAAGACAAGTTAGTTGAACTATGGATGCTATAAAGTCATTGGTACTAGCAGTCACCTTCCAAACTCAGTGACAGGTAGATGAGAGATTGCCTAGTAAGTTCACCCAGTGCAATGGCGGTTGGAATAGCTCCCCATGGCGTCCATATTATTTTTCTTAACTCGGGTAAAAATTGGGAAACAATACAAAATTAGTGAATAAAAAAGATATTTGTTACTGATGGTAAAACAATCTTTTTTCAATTGAACTAATGGCTATTCATTTTTTTAAAAAAAATGAAAATCATAAGAAATATTAAAATTGGAGAAAAATGAAAATTGTTTTTTTTAATGAAATAAATTAATTTGTGGTAAGATTGAGAATTTCAATAATATTCATAGTTAAACAAGTTATCTACCCTGTATTTTATTTATAAATAACCAAGTTTATATCAATTGGAAAATCTGGAATAATTGGTGGTAGTGCAAAATTTTCTTCATGTTTCTGCTATTGAAACTACTATTCCTTAACAAGAAGAAACACAATCTCCCTATAGGATTTGCGCAGGCTAACTTCATCATGTCATGGACCGTCACCTAACAAGTATGAGCTACAAAAACTCCCACTAAAGGTAACGCAGAGAAAGTCTTCATCATTGACATCAAACTATTGGGAGTCAAATTTCTGGTGCTCAGTTTCGGTTGAAAGATATCAACCACCAGGAAATTTTGAAATTGGTTGCCACCTAAACTCCCCTTTTTTGTACTAATTTTCTGGCCAAACAGTTAACATCTCAATCTGGTAAGCTCATGAATTGAGAGCTTACTGACTGAAAAAATTATTAATTAAGTTCTTCCTGATTATCTGGGTCATCATAGTTAATTTTATTTTATGAAAAATCTTTATAATGGTTGTAACAATGATAATATTGATAATATAATAATAATAATATTCGACAATTGATTATTTGATTTATCTTTTTATTAATAAGCAACAAGGATAAAATTAGTTCTGATATATCCATTCTTACCGCGTAATATTCAGATTTTTATGCTTAATTGCGAAAGATTTCAATGGGAAGAGGTCTAGTATTTCTCTGGCATGAGGAACATAAAGAACTTGGGGGCAACCCATTAAATTAACCCCCGAAAAAATTCACAACTACAACGAAAAGTTAATTATAAGATATTTTTCGACGTGTATGCTATATGCATTGGTGTGTTTCTTTCAGTAATATTTAGAAGTCCAAATGAGACTTAGTTAAGTCCAGTAAGAGGCAAGGTTATTACAGGCGTGATCAACTCCTCTAAAAAAAACTTAAATTTGAAACTGTACTTAAATAAAAAATGATCCAACCACTATATATTAATGATATTTTTTATTTATGATAATACTTTTAATTATGCATTTAATTGCTAAAACTCGACTCATATGCCATGACATTGAAAAAAAAAAGGCGCATAAAGTTCATTAGATGGAAAACGTAGTGTTATAATAAAATTTACAGATGATATTTCTAAAGGAATTACTATTAGCTTATTCGTAAGTCTTAACATACAGTTGGCAGCGGTCTCAACTACCCGATATATGTAAAAGTTAGAGATTATATATTGAATTAGTTATTATTTTAGATTATGCATAAGTGTAAATAATTAACAAGATTATATGTTTGATTTTTCATTGTGTCACTTACATATGAACATACTTAAATTCATGAGTCATTGAAGTGCTCACGGGTCCGGAAATGATAAACGCTCCTACCAAGAAAAACCAGTCATCATTTTTTATAACTTTGAAACATTGAGTTTATATACTCTTTGAGGTCATTCAAAATTGTAAATAGAATATCGAAACCTAATAGGCTAAACCATCGTTCTCCTCTTCGTTCTGTCTTACAACCTCAGTCTCCGTTCTCTCCCGTGTGCTAGGACTCTTGCGTTGAAATCTGGTGCCCGGAAAGAGTCTCAACCGAAACGGTTGATTTTTCATGACTCCACATGAATTTAGTAATATTTTTCATACTTAAAAAAACCAGCCCGAAAATATCTAAAAATATTTTGATATTATTTCATTTCATTCTACACTAAAACTCTAGGAAGTGGAAATATTAAAGATAAAATTAGTTTGCAAACCCTAAAATAAATTATTATAATGAACTATATATATTATATTATATCATGATAAAACTATGTTAAAACTAAATCAACCCACCGTACTCAAATATGAATTATTTTACAAGAAATTAAAATTTTACACTTTTTAAAAAAAATTACTAGGTTTAGATAATAAAATCAATAAGCCCAAATTTACTGCTGCATTTATCAATGATTATTTAGAGTCAGTCAAGTCAATTTTACTAATATCTAGATTTGTGACTAAAACCTCTAGGCTCATCAACTCAGTCCGGAGAATAGGGCAAGTGTTCATCTAGTACAGCTATCCAATGACAAATGACCTGTAAATCAACTCAATCCAGAGAATCTCATTTGACCAGTGGACCAAATTTTCTTCAGAGACGACATGGATGAATGAATGAATTGGGCAAATGCATGCCTCTGAAGGCTGAGAGAGAGGAGAGGAATTAGCAAACGACATGCTCATGACCGGCCAACCAACCATTGGGAGAGTCAACCTGGGGTCCACGCGGTGCGCGCGTGCCCGAGCCTTCCAAAAAGAGTCAAAGTGTGATTCTGACAGGATCTCTCCCACAATATTTTATAATATATAATATATAAACATATATATTATTAGAACATATTAATAATATTGAAAATTTTTATAAAATTAATTTAGATAGGAACCGAAATTCTATATTAAGTGATAAAAAAATTTAATCATAATTTTTTTATTTGCTGAGGTTAATATCATATGTCATTTAAATGTAAGAAAGATATTGAATTCTTTTAATTAAATTATGACTGTTTTAATTGCTGGAAAGTGGTCTGGGCTTCTCTCTCAATATGAACGGTTGATGCACTTCACCAAGAACCATCCTACGGCCACGGGCCGCATCAACATTATCGGCCCGTCCGCGCGGGACCTTGTATGCTGGCTGTGCTTTTCCAGCGGGGGATCCCCCGCACATGGGATGATATCTATTCCCACTAGAAATTTCGGTATTTTAATACACAACGGAGTCATCGTCATAAATTTCTTCTACGGTTTTTAATGAAATTTTACAATTTTTTGAAAATATTATATATTCACATATCATGAATGAATTTTTATTGAAGGATCCTCTCTCTCTCTCTTTCCAGTATTATTTATTTATTTTTCTTTATGGACTGAAGTCCCGGTTGGATAAATTAGGTAAAGTTAGTCAAATTCACTTTCGGTCATTATTATTATTATTATTTTAAAATGGCTATTACATAAATGTATATCAAAATCCTTCGTTTTCTCACTTTCTTATATGACCAAATTACCCATGTCACGGTGTCACTAATTAACTACAACCACTAAATTTTGGACAAATTTGTAATTGGGATAACTTCCTGCCCCATTCACCCACTTCTTGTCCTTTTGCTTTCCGTCCAATGTCTTCCCTCCCCCTGCCCACTAACTTATTTCAAAATAAAATAAGATAAAAGAAAGAATAGACACACTTAGAAAGATAGATCACTACATTGTAAGATAAAATCATAATTTTAAAATTTTAATTGGGCCAGCTGGTTCAATCGGAAATTGACTACTCACTTAATATAGTTCTTATAAAAGATCTAATTATATTTTTAATGAAATTAAATCCGTTTAAATTGGTCGGTTCCTAGTCTGATCGGTGAACCCAATTGAATTGGTGAAAAAATTAGTTAACTTAAAATTAAAAAAAGAAAAAATATATATATTATAATGTATTTTATTTTACTAAATTTATATTTATATTTTATGTTAAATTTTTATTTAATATAATAATTACTTTTATTATAAATCATATTCAAATTATAATACTATATAAATTTATTAGTAATATTATATTATGAATAATGTTTATTAAATATGCGGTTCAACCCATTAAATCCTGATCCAACCCATAAACTCATGTATACACCAATTTTTGGTCCAATCCAGTTTCAAAAATTATGGGTGAAATCATGAAATTGATTTAATTGAGTAACTCAACAATTAAATAACTAGCAAGCCGTTGAATAGGCGAAGAACATGAATAAACTTTGAAATAGATTATTTGTTTTTCTGGTAAATTGTACTTAAACCAGAAACTTATTGATCATATTGATAGATCGAATATTAACTGTCATAATAACCAAATGATATTATAATTTCATTTTCCTAAATCATAAAATATTTTGAATTTTACTCTCAAGATGATGGTATATAGTTGTCATGAGGTGGTCATCTTGTAATAACAATTCAACTTCATACATTCTTGGCTGCCCCCAAACCCAAACATGGTTTTTTTGTAACATACCCAGGTCAGGCCCATTTCGTTCAGGTCGACCTGTTCCAATGTCACGTGGAATATTTAAAATAAGATTAGGGAAGTAGAATAAAAGATGATGTGAATAGTGGTAGTTAGGAGACCGAAACATACGGGAGAATTATTTAGATATGCAAACTCAAGTGAATGTGTAAAACCAACCTCGAATATATAAATTCAAGAAATCAATTAAATAGAAAATCGGTAATTTTACAATATCTAAATATTTCTCAATCAAATATTATTATATCCTAAAATGAGATATATAACATTATTCTCGCACATTTCTTATCCTATTTAAACATTGTCTCTAACATTATATAAAATTAATTTATTCAAAATATAATACATGTATATATAAGATTTTCTATATACTTTTTTTTTTGAAAATTTTTTATAACTCAAAGCGTATACATATAATCATTTGAATGATTTATCGTTCTATATTACATACCAAATACTTACCTATCGCCTCCAAACCGCCACTCCTTTCTTGTTCTTGTTCTTCTTCCAATTTGTTGGGTCAATTATTTTTTCTTTTAAATTTAAATTTCTTTGTGATATTTTATTTTGAAATTTTGTGCTGCTTTTTTTAAAATATTTTCAGTAAATTCAGGGTTACGACATGATCCAAGTGATTTCAATACATTGACTAATTTTGAATTAATAATATATGTTTCCAAATCATCCGTCGAATTTCTGCATATTGTGGGCAATATCGGTTCAATTAGCAATTTTAAATATTCTCGGCGTCCGCGCAGCGCGAGTGGATCGCCAGTTTATTTAAATGGAAAAGTGAAATTTGAGATAGGGACACGGTTGGATCAATCTCTCTCTCTCTCTTTCTTTTTTTTTATTAAATAAGGAGGATATTGGTCATAATGATGATCTATCACTACCATTATATACTGTTTAAAATTTGGATTCAATTAAGATGAATTAAATAATTTACACTCTGTTTTAACTTATTAGTGTAACACATTGAAAAAATTGATATAGTTTACCAACTTGTGAATAACCTAATTTAATTCATGATATTTTAAACTTATCAAACTATTAATGAAAGTGGATTTTGTACTATTAGCACTCCCTCATCGGATCAATCTAAAATTGACCGATTGTCCCGTATCAACAAAAGAATTACAGGCAAGCAAATTTGTGATTTCATCGTATGATTGACAAAAGTACCTCTAGAGTCTTAATAAAATTATGTGAATATTCAACTTCAATATTAAAACTTTCAAAGTAACTTTTTTTATTGTAACAAATTATTAAATTATATTAATATTAATAAGATAACGTGAATAAATACTAATATAACAGTGATATGTGATATTATTTTATATTAAAATAATAATGTGGCTCACACCCTCACTTGTCCGTCTCAGTAATTAGTTGATGTCATATCTGCATCAACACGATTTAACATTGCATCATGATAAAAATTTAAGTAGGTCTATTAGTACATTTAGTGCATTTCCCCTGGTTATCAATAAAAAAACACAAGATTTTAAATTAGATTATCCTTTTAAAAAATAGATTTCCTTCACCCTTTTATTTCCAATTCATAGTTCTTCATTAAGTAAAATGCCTCTCTTATGATAGGGAAGAACCAACATCTTAACTTATTCTTCGACATCAGAGAGAACATTCCCAACAAGAATGTCACACCACTAAATCCATGACTCCGACTACATTTTTCTTCTTGAATTGAACATGAATATATTATTTGCATCTCACAAAGTTTTCCGCTGGTTCATATTGATTTGTCGGATCAATGTGAGCTCCTTCCGGATATATTTTTAGAAGGTTTACAAGGAAGTGGTAGTTAAGTCCATTACATAAAGAAGAAGAGCAAATTAGAAATGGTAATTTTTGACACAATATAGAGTTAGATAGTACCGGGGTAAATTTGTTTTACTCAATAAGATATGGTTAATTTTATTTAATTAAATATATTTAAATATTTAACAAATATACTAATCTATTCACCTATTTAATTATATGTATTATTAATTTAATTTATCATATAAAATATATTAAAATATATTTATTATATTTTATTATGTTAGTTCTATTATCATAATCACATATCCAATATTTTAACTGAAATTTTATTAGTATAGTACTAAATATGTTAATTATATATATAATTGATATATTTCAATAGCTTAAGTTAAATGGATAAATTATAAGTTAAGTTTTTTTTATTCAAATAATTTAAATATAATATACGGCGAATTACTTATCTTATGTAAGTATGTACTATTTTTTGGGTTAAAAAAGGGAAAAACCGAAAGCAAGAAAAATGGCTGGTCAGTTGTCAAAGACTGAACCCCGTTACCATCCTAGGACAAAACGTGTGACGCATGACAAGGGTCCGCTTCCTTTGATGAAGAGAAGAGCCAGTCGTACGACCGGCGCAGTCACGGCAATCATTTTCTCTCTTCGATCTTGTGCTTGTCGGCTACTGCCCAATGGAATGTTGCCCCACATCTCTCTCTGAAATTGACCATTTCGTTGGGAATGAATCCATTCTTC
The DNA here is from genome assembly GCA_900006705.1 of Sonneratia caseolaris. NCBI lineage: Eukaryota > Viridiplantae > Streptophyta > Magnoliopsida > Myrtales > Lythraceae > Sonneratia > Sonneratia caseolaris. Next base: position 922,394 of record CXYZ01008245.1, read on the forward strand.
TCGCGCATATGATCTTCCTCTCTATTTTCATACACAATGATGGTTGTGCGAAGTCAAGAAACACTTCCGTTTCATACATACATGTGTAAAGAATTAAGTTTATTCTTTATTGTTATTAATTTAGAGGTTAATTGATTAAAATAGATATAAAAAAAATATTGGTAAATCAGTATGAGAAATAAGAGATTCCTGATCATCATTTTGGGGTCCGGTAGGAAGTCCAATTATTCGGACCGAAGGTAAATAACATAATTTCAATATAAAAAACATGGGAGAAAATGGTTCAAATGTTTCTTTTACATCATCGCCTTGTATCCTTATCCAGCATGTCGGTATAGCCCATGGTCATGCCATCACGTCAGTCCCACCATCCAACTCTCTTTATTTCCTTTCTTTCTCGTAATTAGCGCCGTAAACCATGAGTGGTAACTTGCTTTCTTACTCCTGTCGAGCATCGAGAATGGGTTGAGATGAGAATCCGACCCCACTCGGTCTGGTCTATCTTTGGGTGCAAATAACACATTCTTATTTTGCAATAAAAGTAATTAGCCTTCATCATCATGCTATCGCAATAAACCGAAAACTTCGTTCTCTAGAAGAAATAATAATAAATGTATGCTGTTCCTATTCTAGCAAGATAAAGACATAATAAACCTCAATTAATTAATGATTAGACATAAATAAGCAAGTGAGCATCTTACAGTTAAGAGCTGCATCATTCAATATGTGTAATGAATGACATATAATAAAAAAATTAAATAGCTCATACATAATACTTATTAAACTGCCCAATAACTAGAATGTAGAATTTTCTAAATAGGTAAGTATTTGGTGCACATATTATCATTTATAACGGTGGAAAGAGAAGGGGTGATGAATACGGTGATGCTATGCTGACGCAAATGAGAGGACACGTGGATAACGAGAGAAGGAGCCACGTAAGTTTGAGAATAGTGGTACTGTACATGGCACGAGGGAAACCAGGGACACGTGTGAGGTCCTCGCTACTATGCATGAGCTGACATCATCGTGTCGTTATAAGTCAACAGTTTTTTTAAGGGGGAAAATTGTGGTAGGAATTTTATATATTAGTTATTTTTTATAGTTAAATTTTGTATATTTAAAAATAATTGTTATTCCTCTATTATAAACTTGGTTTGGCCACTATTCATCATGGTTATGCTAATGTGTTACTTTACTATAACTGGATATTAGATATACCACCGTTATTATAATAATTATTTTGATTAATATATTATATTGACATTACGAGAATTATCTGATATATCACGATAATATGATAAAAAGTAGATATCATTCGTTATTGTGACTATCTAACAACTGTCGCATTAAGTGTATAATTAATCTAATTATGTTAATATGTGACTAACTACCATCAAGTATTAAATTAAATACATCATAGTTATTGGAATGAGAATTTTTATATTGATGTGTTATGCTGATTTGGCGAGAATTGTTTGAGAAGCCATGACAATATGATAAAGAGCTGCTGATATGCCTTGTCATGTCAGTGGATTGTAGCCTCAAACTTGTCACATGAGTATATATAACTATTAAATGAGGGTATTAAGTTATACATTAATAAGTAATTACTATTATAATTTTAAGTACATTATAAAATTAAATAGGTAGGAAATAAATATTATTATTAATATATAATAGTGAATGATTATAAAAATAAAAGTATATCATGCTTTTTTTTACTATATTTCTAATGTTTTTAAAGTCCATTATGGCATGGAATTATGAGTTCAAATGGTGTCAGTGAACAAATGGGTTATTTAGAAAAGCAGATAGATCCGCTGGACTGGATGCCTATCCACAGTCATAGCTTTTCCCTAACCAATCAGTTAAGTTTTTGGAACTATAGTTGAAACCATTACTTGTTAGGCATCTAAAAAGTGTAATTTACTTTTTTTTGCCAAATCTTCGTTTTTTTAAGGAAAAAAAATCCTTGTTGTGCACTTTTCAGAAATAATTCAACATGTTAATTGGTCACGTAACCGATCATGATCCACCTAATAATAAGTTTTGACCAGTGGGCTCTTTCGTGTGTGATCAGATGTGTGGGCGTGGGTTGACCAAGTGGGACATTCACAAATTCTTGTTTCAAAGGCAAGCAAACTGATGGACCTGTGTCGACCCACTTTTCTGTATAATTAATTTCACTTTAATAATTACAGTATAATCTTTAATAATGATGAATCCCAAAGGAGTCACCCATTATCTTCCTATTACGCCTAATATTCATGAATTTAATATGTCTTAACACTTAATAAATAAATATATATATATATATATGTATCCTTTGATGGATCTATCCAAGCTAAGTTAATTTATTATGTAAACCCATTATCATCTTAGATTTTTAACTTATAAGATTAGATTGTATGATTTATTTAACAGAAAAACAAATATATAGTTTTTCTTCCAAATGGTGTTTTCTTCCAAAATATAAGGGGGAGAAAAAAAATCATATATGGTTACCAAAAAAAGAAAACAAATCATATATATGTATATATATATTTGTATGTCACTTGGTAATAGAAATCTAATAGGTAGGACTAATTTAAATTTAAATAAGGTCCATTCAATAAAAAATAAAACTATCATAATATAGATTTTCTTCATTTTAAGAATAAATAATTCATTATATGTTAAACTCAATAGCCTAAGTAACATAATAGAAGTCCAGGAGAATTGGATATGTGAGCATTATTTAAAGATATCAACCCTTCATGGATTTTGGATTTGATTATGGAATTGTATTTTTGTCAATAAATCTTTTTATTTTTTATTTCGCTTATATTTTTTAAAAAAATTAATAGGATTTATTTGATAAAAATATAGTTTTCATGCAGTGGGGGTGTGATGAAATGGAGAATTCCGACTAGGATGGTGAATAAATTAATTGATTTTACGAATACTGAGAAAATTTATGGAAAACAGGAGAATCCATCGATTATTATTCATTCAAATCTGACAATTGCAGGGCCAAACGTGAAAATGTGAATGAGAAACCCTAATGAAAGGACATTACATAAATGCCTCTGAAGAGAACTAGAAACAGAAAAATGTGAAATTGAGGGCTTTAAACAATGGAATTTCATTGAAAATTGCCGGGGCTTATTGCAAAACTATGCATCTTGCATCGAAGGTTGTTTCCACCAAAAAAAGCCATATTCTACTGATGAAATCAGTGTGTTTGACCATTCGGTCAAACCCGGTCATACTGGTCTCTGAAGCACCTTCTGAGCTTTTGAGTGCTCTAAGCGGTCCATAAAATCTAACTCTATCTGTGCTATATCAAGTACTCCCTTCTTCAAACATAGAGTTAACATATCATATACAGGTATATACAGAGCTAAGGGCTTTCTTGGCCACGCCAGGCTAATTGGAATGAAGACCAAACGGGACATATCATTGCGTTTCTCATTCTTGGGGGATTCGGATGATGCTCCTGCTGAAGGATATTAGCTTATTAAATTTGTATTATATATATATATATATTGTCACGACAATTGTTTTTTAAAATTTCAATATGATAAGCAAATAACAACAAAAAATGCCTTATAGGCTGAATTGAATTATATAAAAGTTTGGAGGAAAAAAAATCATTTTGCAGTTCCAACGCTAACCCTTTGCTTGGACTGAAGTAAAAGGAGGTGAAAGAATGAAAATCATGTAAAACGAGGTAAATTTTTTTTAACCCTATCTAGATATGTTATTTTAAATGACATAAATGTACATGGAGTTAAGCATCAATGTCCTTTTCCCCTCAGAAAACCCATTTAAATTCGATCATAATTTGGGATAAAATAGATATAAATTCTTTATTTTTTCTCTAAAAAGTTCAAATAAAAGAATAATACAGTAATTAACTTAAAAATTCTATTTTCCATTTTTTTTCTCACTCTCTCTTTTTTAGTAAGCGTGTCCATACACACCTCCATTCCTCTCCCATCCTTTTCTTCCTTTTCTCTAGGTCCGCGATTCCACATTTCTGGTTCAATGTGTTCTATCATATTCTTTTTACCATTTGTACATAAATCTTTGTTGAATTATGAATATATATTTTTTGGCACATACCACATGAATAAATTCTAACTAATTCAAGATAAATCATGTTGGTCAATGAATAAATGGATAGTCTCCCAACTCTCTCTCAATTTTTTTTGTTATTCCTTCATTTAACAAATTCTCATTCTTCAAGTTTACAAAAACGAGAGAAGAATAATTTTTCCACCCAAAAGAAGAGGGGGAAAAAAACCTATGGTCTTTTCGAACATGATGAATAAATGGACCTATGGGTATGTAGACATTTAACATTGCCGATTTGAATTAACTAAAAGGCTGGTGGGTGTGTGAACACAAGACAATAATGCACGTAAGCACTCTGTATCGGCCATGATTAGCCAATGTGAACCTGAAAGACATGCCATACCCGTAAAAGAGGTTCGAGAAAGTCGGCCCCCTCCACTAACTTTCACCATCTTGTCTTCATTCGAACTCCTCACCGTCAATCAATCCAAACAAAATCTTATGGGGCACTAAATTTTGGTCCATCATTTCTTTATATTACGCATATATAACCATTCGATTATGTATATAATAAATGTGAAATTAATTATGTAGAATTTATTCATATGATAATATGTCTCTTTATAGTTTTCTTTTTACATTTGACATTGGAATACAATGGAATTTAATTTTTTTAATTAACTGTACTCTAGAAAGTGGTTATGTGCATTATGATAGATTATGTTTCTTATATTTGTGGAACGAGATTTTCTTTTTAAAAAAAATTTAAAAAATGTGCCGTTCAATAATTTTTTCACACTTAGCATTCCTCCATAACTTCAAGATGAACTTAAAATTTTCTAATTTTCTTTTATTATGTATATTTTTATTCATAAAACCCATTTTATTTCATTCTTTCGTGCAAATATAATCTCTTCACCACAAACTGATTGTGCACTATATACCGACGAATATGAGTTACCTTTGTCCAACAACAATTCCATTTTTTTTTATTTTCAATTTTTTTTCTTTTTCTTTCATTTTTAAAGAGGGCATGGTTAACGAAAAAGAGAATAGGAGGGTGATACGAAAAATATAAAAAATATAGTCAAGATTTTTAACCAGGCGGAATAGCACTTTGAGAGAAGTACATTCTTTGAAGCAGCAGTCCATGACTTCTTTCAAACAGGCCGAATGCTCCGACGGGGTGTAGATTACACCCCTACAGCCCTTGTTCCCAAAAGATAAGACTGAAAATTCACGAAGGATTGTGGACCGATCTGTTGCCGCCATACACTCTGCAAATGCATATCTTGTTGATCCATCAATTGGTTAGACATTATCAGAGGAAAGGAATAGCTCGACGATGTGCTATCGGTACAAACGGGATGTCATTTTGAATCGAGGACAATTGACTTTTCTAGGCCCATTTAGTCAGCTGAATGTTTCCGACCCATTGATTGTATGTTCTCGGCCTGTTAATATTATATGCCCGGTTGATTAATTTGATGGGCCCGACCCATTGATCACATCGGTTCGGAACATTAGAGAAAGGGCTCCGCCATGCCTGGATCATCAGAGAATGGCACAGCCGATTAAATATATGGGTCTGGATTAATTGAGAATGAACCACTATTAACAACATGGGCCCAAATAATTACTTGGGCCCTCAAATACTTGTCTTATCTCGTTGACCCTCAATCCCTGCCGTTATCACCTTGTCCATCATGGTTAGTGTCACGGGGGCCCAACATTTTCTGCGTCCTGTTGGCGTCAACACCCCATTTGTTGACTAGCCATATATCACATGTACTCTTGAAGTCGTTTGATCATAGAACTGCAAAAGTAATGCAGAGAAACATAATAACACAATTAGAAAAAATGTAACTTGTATTCACATATATCACAAGTACACAAAAATCTAATCCAGATTAGAACACTTACATGCAATTACATGAGTATATACCTCACAGTCTCTTATTGCTTGCACTCCCCACTCATCTCATACCTCCTCTCAAGAACATTAAACTATTTGCTCTAATTTGGCCTTTACTCTCTTGAAGTATCTAGCTCTCTGTTTCTCTCTTTTGAGAATTTTGGATTGTCTCTAAGAATAAAACTGAGCCCCTTTTATATAAAGGAGTATGATAGACTAGATATAGCAACCGATATATCTATTGATTCTCTCAATTAGATCTCGATTTATCCAATTTCAGCCGTCAATTTGCATTCTCCAATATTATTTCCATAACAGATTAATTTGTCATATCTTAGGAGAATGTTTCCCCAATTGTCTACTTGACTAGGTACGGATGACATGGCGCCAACTCAACATCGCCGATCCAATCCACTCTGCTCTAGGGCCTAAGTCCATGATCACCTCACACGATCACAACCATATGATTGGGATTGCATCATCCAATGGTGCTTGAGCATGGTTAAGGATTTATTCGATCTCTGCAAGTAGTTAAATCACCAGCTGCTAAGTGTTAATTATCCCCTTAACATCTGCCATGCATATTGAGTAGTGCGTTTCCTCGACCACATCTTGTTCACTAAGCATCTTTGAGCATAGCATTGTATCTTGCTCGTAGACATCATCACTACCCATATGAGCATTTGCCTATTTGTGGACTGTGACACTCCATGGCCACCTTTGATCCCTCAACCCCATAGTTGAGCCTTGATCAATCGTCTACTCTATTGGTGCCTCTGTGCACACTTGCGTGACCATCACCATACTTGTCCACTCATGGAGTTGCAATTTATCCCAACACCTTGCACGTGACTACCTATGTTTCCTCTTGTGCCGGCTATGTGCTACCACTACCTTGAGGTATAGCTTGTGATACATATTCTTCGAGATTAGAGCTCAAGGGTCTCACAGTTAGGCAATAAGGTCATCCTCTGTAAAGGTAATCTGGTAAAAGGGTTGTCAAATGTCCACTAGTAGTTCAGTGGTGTTCTTCCTTCTCTCGGTTCTCCCATTGGTGATGATGATGGATGATTTTTCCTTTTGCATGGGGTCATCCCATTGATCTTGTTCACACGGCCTTTCTTCATGCTTGGGCTGGAGATGCAAAGAATTGACATGTGGACTCTCGGAGCCAGACGTTGCAGTGCTCCACCAATTTCTTTATGTATTTTTGTAGATGACCTTCCTTGATGAGGCACTCGATCTCAAATTTCAAGTTCCTACATTCTTTGGCGTCATAGGATCGAGCTATGTTGTAGTGACACTATTTATCCAAATCGCCTCCTGACGTCTCCTTAGACTATACCGGTGGATAGATGAGTTGGTGTCTTTCCCCTTTCGTCAACACTACAGTACGAGGCACTAGCAATAGGGTAAATTTCTCCTTTTGCACATTTTGACTCGCCTGGTCCTCACACTTGCCTTTCGGAGCTTTACTCTTTAAATATCTTTTACACCGGTTGGCTTCTTCAAATGCGATGAAGTGTTGAGTCCACACCACTAAATCAGCAAAATCCATGGGTGGATCCAGCGTGAGATTTTTCATAAACTCCTCATCCCACAGACCTCATGGAAAAGTGGCAACTTTCTCCTAGGGCATCTGCCTGCTACTTTGGAGAACCTATCGTACCATTGGGGCAGTGTCTCCATCTCCTTCTCCCCTAATCGCTGCTATGGCTCTGGCTGAGCGGGACTTTCCAAGTCGTCTCCTTGGGGATCTAGTAGTGATTGGTTTGCAAATTGGTTGGGTGTTGTATATTAGCTGCGAGTTGGAACCATGTTTTCTCACGTTCCCTCAGATGACGCCAATTGTTACGGTTAAAAATTGATGCCCCTTTACAGATGTGCTATATATACATTCATAATCATGGGCAACAATATTTTCTTTGCCCTGAATGCGAGATGATAGAGGGAATATCTAGGAGAAAAGATTTGGGAATCATAGGGGATCTCATTGATCGGTTTATTCGTGCGACATTATTTCCTCTTTGGGCTTCTTTGCCATACTAGTTATTTGGGAGAATCCGAGATGGGCATCCTTATGGGCTTTATAAAGGGCTAATTAGGTTCAGGGGTACAGGCCCATCGGGGACGATTGGAGTAGCTTCATCTACGTGATCAGAGAAGTCTTTGAAACTTTCATTAGCAAAACACATCTCTAGAGATAAATACCTCTTCCTTATCAAGATCAAATAACTTCCACCCCTTTTTCCCATAAGGGTAGCCAATGAATATGCACTTACGTGATCTTGCATAAAACTTGTCTCGAGCTTGTGGTTTCCGTGATGCATAGCATATAGATATCAAAATTCGTCGTTTCTCGTATGATGGTGGCTGCTCAAATAGAACTTCATTTGGTGTTTTTCCTGACGACAACGGTGTAGGCATCATATCAACTAAATATGTTATCATCACTACCATAAATGCCCAAGTTTTGTTTGATCTTTGTGGGAAGGTTGGTAAGTGCGATGTGAACTCTCAATGATCATATCCTTAGACTAAATCATATATTGCTTATGATTGTGAGAACAATGAAAACTCAGTTGGACATTGGAAAATAATCATTTCCCTACAATATTGAGTCGAATAATCTTAGGATCCTTAGAATTGAGCTAAAATGGGATAAAAAGCCGAGAAATGGAAGCAAAAGCACCAATATGTGGCAGAACTGAGAGTTTAGGGAGCATAATGCAAAAAAGGGAAGTTTGGGGGAATACTAATCGGATTACCCATTAACCTGATCGGCTTACCCATGTGACTAAAGTAGGGTAGTGGATAATTCGATCAGCTTACCCGCTATACTTGTAAGTTCTGCCACGTGGCAGCCACCCACTGGATCCTAGTGGTTGCTCGGGTAACCCGATTGGTTGAGGAGGAGTGAATGGGCCACCACCATATGAAGATAGAGAAAGTGGAGAAAGCCAAAAAGGGAGGCGCAGATGAGCAGCCACAAGAAGATACAGAGAGTAGAGAGAGAGAGAGAGTGGGAGGGCGGATGTGCCTACAAGAGAAAAAAGGGAGTGGGGAAGGTCCTCAAGGTACGTGCCATCGATGTAGAGAGAAGAGAAATGGGAGGGGAGGTCTTCCCCCAGAAAGCCCAAGATAGAGCTGTCCGATACTCGAGTTAGCCTTCTTGCACACATTTCCAAACCCAAACTCAAGTGAGTCATGAGGCGGTGACTCCAGTCTTCCTTTCCCTAACTCCATTACATAACCCTTGAGTATTCCTTTGTAAAGTCATTTGTAATCAAGGATTTCATAATTAAATATGACAATTTTTGAAAACTGATTACTTGTTTTCCCAACGATCTAAATAAAATAAAGCCTGTTCTAGGAAACAATCCATAGAAATCATAAAAGGTTCCCTTTGTGGGGCTGGACCCCGTCTCCCACAAATATGCTCTCTCTCCAAAACGTAAGTGGCATGCTCATGCCACATTAAGTAGTATGTGATGGTGTTTCAATTCTACTCTCTCATTTTGTTGGGGAATATTGATAAATGAGTGGAGAATCCCATTGTTGAAGTAAAATTGGGGAATGAGTCCCGATGTGGATTCCCATTCATTATCATATTTAATTATCTTTATTTGTCGCCTAAACTAAGTCTTGACCATATTATAAAATCCAATCAAAATCCCATAGGTCTCCAGGTTTTCTCTCATTAAGTAAACCCACATCCCACTACTTTGTATCATCCATGATAATAAGGAAATAATGCAGGTGTTCCGTATGGACCCCATATGTCACAATGCAAAAGAAAAAAAAAAACATTTAGTGGCATTACCTTCACTAGTAGAACAGGGAATACGAGTTTGTATTGACTGCAAACATCTATCACAAGGAGCATAATCAAGTTTCTTCAAAGAAATCCAAGGAACCAAATGCAAAACCGAATGAGATGCATGACCTAGTCTTTGGTGCCAAAAGGCATAGCTTTGAGAAATTGTTACCGATGCTACACTTGTCGGTGATACGGGCCTCCATTGATAGACCCCCTCCTCGTAAATCACCCACTCCAATGAGTTTCTTCGAGGTTGAGCCCTGCAAGATGCAACAGTCACGAAAGGCCATAAAAATGCAATTCATTTTCGTCATCAAGCATCTGAAGGAGATTAAATTGCAAGTGAAGCCTTGAACAAATAAGACATCGTGTAAAACCAAGGATGATTTCAAACGGACACGTCCCATAATCTCCGCATGAAATTGGAAATAGAGAAATTACTCACGCCCTTTTAAGTGTCTCTAAGCTTCCCGTCATTTGCATGGAAGCTCGTGTATCAAGTATCCAATCAGAATGACCACCGAAACTGTCATTTTTTTTACCTGACATGTTCTCTTCGGTCCCCTTTATATTCCTAATAAGTGAAATCTATTGTTGATACTCCTCTGGGGTTAGGCTAGGAACGATGTGATTTGAAACTTGCGAACAACAGGAGGGTGCTGAATCTACTTTTGCTTGTTCGGCTGGAGCAGCAACTAATGGGCTCGATGAATGGGTTCACGTTGCTCTCGTGGGCTGAACTTGTTCATGAAACAAGGCGGCCCCTTCTTTGATCTTCGTCTCCTTTCGTCGCCGCCATTCCTGCAATAGAGAGATCTTCTTCTCGACGAAGAATGAGTTGTGTCATGAGTTGGAATGCTCGTGGTGCGTTTCCTTGAGAGAATCCCTTCCTTAAATCATCCCACATTGTTTTTCACATCATCTGCATGAGCAATGCTGGGCTGTAGTGACCTGTCCAGCGAGTAGAAAATCTACGCTACAACAACCATCGACTTGTAGATAAGCCAAGATTGGTACTCGGGTGCTTCTGTATTGGGTCTTGGCAAAGTCTCTATCGATGAAACCGAGTTTTTTTTCTGGCCAATAACGCATTCTTCATCACCATAGCCCAAACATCGTAATTTTCAACCGTCAGCATGCACGGCACCGAGGGATTCCCTGGGCTGTCGAAAGTGCTGATCTGATGAGGTGATGGTGCGGTCATTTTCCTGCCCTCCGACATGGCTAGATGAGGCTCCGCTATTGAATCTCTTCAAGAATTTTGTCAATATCAGAAAACCCGTTCTGATGTTGTGTCAAATTGCAAGCCGAATGGAGTGGGACTTGTTTGTTTATTCATGTATTCCACACTAATCACAATTGCAAGCATGTATTTATATTACATTCTGTGTAAATCAAGAAAGAAATGAACGAAGCTGTACAACCAATGCATTGATTACATTTCAGGAATGAAATCTTCGATTCCCCACAACAATGAAGAGCTGTTAAGCATGACAGCCAATATTCTAATTTATTACCAGTAAATTATTATATTATACAATAATATTTTCAATAAAAAGGTTAAAAAAAAGAAGAATTTGCGGGAGGTAAGGTTCTACAGGTTAAATGCGATTCTTTGCAAAAAGTGCTTCATTTTCCCCAAAAAAATAAGAAAAGAAGAAAAGAAGAAAAACTTGTCTATAAATAAATTTAAATAAATTACTGAAAGATCTGTAAAATTTGTAGAGGTACTGCCAGTATCAATATAAAGTGTAGTACAATATTATACTATATGTACATCACATCATAAATTACAATATTTTATTATAAAATGAAAGATAATATAAGATTATATAGGGTAAAATCTTATAATATGGTTGATAATAACTCTACCTTTAATGCTTATGGCATTCTGAAATTATATCAATTTTACATCAAATTTACCTATATTTATATATTTTTATAAATAATACAATATCATATTTTGGTATATTATCTAATAAATTATACCATGATCTAAAGTTATAATGTTTGAGCTAAATATACAAAAAAAAAATATAGTATTTGACTTATGACACTTGACTTATAACTCACAAGAATTTTATCATAATTGTAACTTGTATTGTAATTTTATTTATGTCACAAATATAATTTATTTGAATGACATAAATTTCACGTACTCATGATAAATAAGTAATATTAATTTAAAATTCACTCAAGTAAAAAAAAAAAAAACTCTACAACGATAGCATGTCTGCAGTTAAATTTAGTCTATTTGAGCTTTAGTCATCTATATATGTTGAATATTATGAAATCGTTATTTAATTCTGCTAGTTGGGAATTCCATTTATTTAATTAATTAATTTTCCCTTTTAGCAGTAGGAAAAGCCGAAAATATAAAACCCAGAAGCTGCAGACCCTAAATTTATCCCATTTATTGAGCTTCCTTTCCTCGTTCATTCCTCTTTGTTCGACTTCAAAACCTCGGAGGACAGGAAAGGCCTCTGGAACATGTCGACTCTCTCTCGTCTAGATGCTGCCAAATCTCTCTCAAGCCAAATATACAAAGAGCGTAACCTCAAGCTCCTCGTCGAGAAGTTCAAGGAATCCTCTGCAGTGGACCGCTTTCGCACCAAAACTGGCCTCTATGAGCACACGGTCCGCCGGCTGGCGGCAGCAAAACAGTTTCAGTTGATTGAGGAGATCTTGGAAGAGCAAAAGAAGTACAGGGACATTTCTAAGGAAGGTTTCGCGGTGAGGATCATCAGCCTTTATGGGAAGGTGGGAATGTTCGACAATGCCCAGAAGATGTTTGATGAAATGCCTGATCTGAAATGTCCTCGAACTGTTCTATCTTTCAATGCTATCTTGTCAGCTTGCGTGAATTCAAATAAGTTCGATAGAATTGAGGGGCTGTTTAGGGAGTTGCCGAGGATGTTAGCTGTGGAGCCCGACTCAGTCTCATATAATATAGTCATTAAGGGCTTCTGCAAGATGGAAGCTTTGGAGTCTGCAGTTTCAATGCTTGATGAGATGGAGGAGAAGGGCCTGCCAATTAATTTGGTCACTTTCAATACCCTTTTGTATGGGTTTTATGAGAAGGGCAGGCTGGATGATGGTCAGAATATCTGGCAAAGAATGGAGAAGAATGGTGTCGTTCCTAATATCATAAGCTACAACTCAAAGTTGCTTGGACTGGTTTCTGTCATGAAATTGAAGGAAGCTGCTGAGACTGTCGACCAAATGAGAAATAAGGAAATCAAGCCAGATATCTTTTGCTTCAATTATCTGATTAAGGGCTATGTTGATGATGGCAATTTGGAAGGGGCTAAGTTTTGGTATGGAGAAATAGAGAAGAGTGAATTCGATCCGAATAAAACTACTTTCAGTATGCTCCTTCCATTTGCCTGTGGTAAGGGTGATCTGGAATTCGCAATTAAACTCTTTGAGGAGGTTCTCATTGCAAAGTGCCGAGTCGATAATGCAGTTTTGCAGAATGTGGTAGATAGTTTGATTAAGGAGTCAAAGGATGATGAAGCGGAGAAGCTTGTGGAGCTTGGGAAGAGTAACAAGTCCCGCCAGTACGTATTGACACTTCCTTCAGGGAATTAGAAGCAGAGCTCAACATTTTAGAGGATTTAGTAAATTTGTTTCTTGTATTGAATTTTAATACTGAAGTGGAACCTTTGGTGCTATGCTGTTAAAAGTAAGTCCTCGCTCATCTCAGCTTGGATATGAGCTTTGGCACAACTATGATCTTTCCTGCTCTTCTGAAGCATAGCGCTTTGAAGTTTGTTTCACCTATTGATTTGATGAATTTGCTTGTGAGCATTTCTCCATGCAGAGGCTGCTTCTGTTTCTAGTATCCGAGAAACAGGATTTGGGAATATAACGTGGATATGGGCGTTTATTGTTGGGATATTGTTTTCACATGTAATCTTTATTTTTTCTATGATAATTGATCTGATATCTATACTTTGATGACTCGAATGGTGGAATTTGTAATTTTATAGGCTTAGGGTGTTGCAATCATAGTATATGGAAGTAGCATTCAAATTACACGTTGTTGAAGTCCTGGATTCCTAGTTCTGAGGAATCTTTAGTCGGTCAATGGGACAGGTGACTGCCCGACTCTGATGCTGGAGATGTAGTTCTAAGAAGAGCCAAGAAAAGGGCGTGCTTTCCCCGCCCTCTGCAGCTAAAGGTCAGGAGCGATATCGTTTGATGTTATAGGTGCCTCCGGCCTCTTTGGTTACTGATGGCTTTACATTGAAAGGTGACAACGCAGAGCTTGGAGGTTCCATACTTGTAAGGAGAAAAATGAGAGAAACAGAGGTTCTAAAATACCATTTTAGATACCAAAAAAAGGGCCCTTCCCTGCATCCTCCATCAGTATGCCTTCTCATGATTCACTTTTAGTCTTGGTTTTGTGCAATTGGAAATCATGTCATGTTTAACATATATTATTCATATGGTTATGCCTGTTTCGCTTACATGGCATGTTAGGATATGAATTTTCAGATTAATATAAATACAAGATACATTATATTCCAATTAATAAATAAAGTATATAATCTATAATTTTGGTTGGTCCGGGCCAATGTTATTTTTGGGTCCTGTACGGCTTATGTGTGTCAGTTTTGGGTCAACTTGGGTGTATTTTCCGGATTTCGGATCTTAGGTTTTTTTTACTTAGTAGTCCTAGTCGGAGGAGAGTGATTAGGTACGAGTGTTTAAAATAAATGTATTTAAAAGGTATAAATTAATAAACTTGAAGAGAATACACTACTTTTTTTTAACCACAAATAATGCATCAGGTTTCATCAAGGTTTGTAGCAGACTCATTAACATCAGAATTCGATCCCCAATCCCCTACAGGAATAACAAAGCATCATCACTGTTTTTAAAAAATAAAATAAAATGATAATTCATTCATGAAGTAGGATAAGAACAGCATGTTTGGGTCGACTCCTCCACTTCTTATCTCATGAAGACAGAAGGAGGTAGAGGGGATGGCAATAGGCCCAACAAAAATTGTTTTGCTTGCCCACCGGCCTAAGCTAGAAAGTTTTCAGCTCGGTGAAATAGTTTACAAACCAAGGATCAACAAGAGACAAAATATCGCGAGCCTCTTTGATCGTGTCTTCCATGTTGGCTGTCTGAGAAGTGCCTATGTTTAGGAGGTCCTCTCCACTATGTCTCTGGCATCACCTCAAACGGAGGTGCTTGATGTCCATGTGCAGTGTGCGACGAGCTGCTTTGGGGGCTGCTTTAGCTTTGCCTTGAGCTGGGTCTGCGGATACATTATGAGAGAACCATGCACGGATGAGCTTGCCTTTCGAATTGACACAAGCGATACCAATCCACGACTAATATTCTGTTGTAGTCACTTCAAAGGAGAATGAGCTGTGTTGGGGCTCGGATCTGCATGAGATATAAGTGCCATTAGCGAGGTCTTTTTCCCAGGCTTGAAAATGACTATGCAACGCACGCTTAATATTGTGAGTTGTATGGGAAGGGTCTGGTGCTTCTTTTTGTATGCGTGCATTATTCCTTGCCATCCACGTTTGATCCACGAAAGTCACTGCTTGCAATGCAAAGCTGTGCTGTAGTCCCTTCAGGAGATTCTAGGCCGGGTCGATACTTGGTACCAATTTAACCCACCTGTTTGTGATAGGCGTACGACTGCTAACAACTTCATTTGTTGGCGGTAAGTTCCAAATAATTTTCCAAAGTGAGAGTCTCAGCCGCTCATGAATTTTGATTCTCCCAAGGCAGTTCAATTGTGCTTGCTGGAGGCGAGTGCTGCGCGAGAATTTGCTGGCTTGGTTTAGCAGGTATGCCTCTTTAGTTCAAAATTGACCATTTGCCTTTTTATGCTATCCAAGAAATTCTGCCGTTAGAGCTGTCGGCAGCTGAATGGAGATTATGTTTTGGACTGTTCCTGCATCGAAGAGGTTGTTCAAGGGGTCTGTTAGACCCCTGAGCTCAAGCCCCGGAGAATGCGCACCACAAGCCGTACCCCGGGGTAGTGGTAGCGCATAGCCTGCACGCGAGGATGCGCGGGCTGTCAAGTGCGAGGGGTTGGGATCAATTGCAAGTCCATAAGTGGGCAAGTGTGGAGATGGTCACACAAGCATGCGCGGAGGCATTGGTGAAGGAAACAACCGATCAAGGCTTGGCAGTGTGCCAAGGGACCAGATTGTGGCAAGGGAGTGCCACAATGCACAAGTCGGTGAATGCGC
>CXYZ01008245.1:943543-958286 GCA_900006705.1 Sonneratia caseolaris
AGGCTGCAAGGCATAGGCTCGTGAGACTGCGTGTAAGAGTTCTGTCCTGGGTTGGGTTTTTCGTGTACTTGTGATATATGTGAATACGAGTTACGTTTTCCCAATTGTGTTCTTGTATTCCTCGGTGTTGCTTCTTTGGTTCCCTGATCGTTTGGCCTTGACGGTACGCGCGGTAAGTGTGTGTGGCTGGTTGGCAAGTGGTGTGTCGACGCCTAGCGGGGTGCGAAAAATTTGTGTTCCGCATCGGCCCCGTGATAGGGTCCTCTCGCCATAGCATTGATCCATGATCAATTAGCTCAAGCACCCATATAGGTCGATGCTCATCAGATCCAGAGCAGCTTTCTTTTGGGATTGGCTTGAAGCTTTGGTTATGAGATATCCTATCCTGAAACATGTTGCCTTGTGTATGATGTCAATGGTGGAGCACATGCCTTTCCAAAAGAATGAGGATGTACTATGTGCATTATGATGCAAAATGGAATGGTTATGCAAATTCTTTGCTTTGAGAAGCGTGACATGAGGTTGGCATGGTTTTTGTGTGACTAACCAGGTATGCTTGGATATGAGTGATCTATTATGATCATGCATGCGCCTAAATCCTAAACGTCCTAATGTTTTTGGCAAACAAAGTGAATCCCATGCCCTAAGATGGAGTTTAGGTTTTCCATCCATATTGAAGCCTCACCAAAATGTGGCCATCAAGGAGTCTAACACGCTGCACATTGTTTTTGGGATTAGGAAGATGCTTGTTGTGTATGTGGGTATAGCCAAAGCTACAGTCCAAATAAGTACCTCCTCTTGCTAGGTTTTTCGCATTCCACACAGCCGTCTTTTTGTCATTTGATCCAAATTTGGTTCAAAGGCGGCTGTCTTGGCTTTTCTAATATGGAGAGACAAGTTCGGATACTTTGAGTTAAAAACACCTTTCTTCAAGCCTATTTCAGCTCATATTGCATAGCCCTTTCCTAACTTGATTTGGCATGTTTCTACTAAAGAACAACGAAGACTTGGACCTGTTGATTGATTGGCTTGACCACCACTTCTGATACTTTTGCAGAGCCTGGAAAATCAACTGCAGATTTCTATTTGTGGCTATCACATCCTTCCTGAACGAGCTCCCCAAAACCAATTGCAGATGTTCTTGCGAAGGTATCTACCTCTAAAGCAGTGTTGGATAGCTACTATCACATCCTTCCTGACCGTGCTCCAATTTTGTTCATAAAACAAAGCAAACATGCCATTGGGCCCTGGTGCCTTTGTGACATCCAATGCAAATACTAGTTGTTAAATCTCTAGGTTGTCCGTGATGGAGCATAGGAAGTCGTTATCCTCTTGTGTGATATGTGGTGGGAATAGATTGATAAGTCCATGGGAACGTTGGGTTCGGAAGAGCGAATTAGTTGTTGGAAGTGATCCCCAAAAGCTTGTCAATATTGGTTGGGTTAGTCAAATAGTGATCTTCGGTCAACTTAAGGAATTCGATGGCGCTGCATCTTCACCTAATAATTGTGGATAAATGGAACCATCTTGTGTTAGGGTCCATAGTGGTGAGCATGTTTCCCGATATTTTTGCCGCCAATGGTTTTTTTTTTTGTTGAAGAGTCTCTTGAGGTTCAAGTGCCAGTGCTGCTTCCAATGATAGATTCTTTGAAGTTCGATCTTTTTATTGCAATTCTTCAATGGCTTCTTGAGCATAGTGATCCTTGTCTTTATACAGCCAAAGACTTCCCAATTTCATTTCTTGAACACTCTTCTTGTATTGGATATTTTGCTTTTCAATTTGTACATGCGGGTCCTGAGAAAGGATGAGACCATGCTTCTTTGATCACTTGTTTACATGTCGGACGCTGCAGCCACATCCCCTCGAAATGGAACAATTTTCCCTCTTTTGAGTGGCAACTACAGTACTCAATAGCAATGGCCGATGGTTCGAGGAGTAAGTGGGGAGATGCTTGATTGAGCAATGTCGAAAGAGTTTACTCCATTGTATATTTGCAATGAAGAGAAAAGATGTCGTCCACTTGCTTTCTCTTCTTGAGATCCCAAATTGTTAAAAGTCTCCGAGTCCGTTCCATGGCCCTGTAACGCTGCTGAATATATTTTTGCAAATTCATCAAGAGCCTTAGCTTTGGCTTATAATAGGGTGGGCCATAAATGAAGTTGCACATCCGTGACTATTGTGAGGTGGGTAAATATATCGTATATCAATTAAGCACGAACTATGGCCACTTATTTATTTTTAGTACAAACTTTTTCTGTATGCCCTAATCAGTATTAACTATATGCCATTTATCAAGTTTAATGTGATGTTCATCTTTTCATTAAGTCGACCTACGTGGCACTACCATGTGAGCTACCATTAGCTATATTGGCAAAATTAACATGCCACTTAGGATAACTTGACTAAAAAATTAAGGTCATGCTAAAATTAATAAATAACGCATAATTTTTACCTAAATGGGATATGTGCAAAAACTTGTGCTAAATTTGAAAAATTATTTAACTAAGATATTAACCCTTCCTTTTTCTTAAATCTTTAGCCATGAGTACAACCCAAACCAATATATTGAAGTGATGATCCAACATAGTGGTCTCCCAAACAATATGATGGAAAAAGGTTGGATTTGAAATCAACACTCTTTTCAAGTGTTGTGAAGATTCGTATGAAGACGTTGGAATTTGTTGCAAGAATAGTGGAAGAAATCGAGAAGAGGAGAAACATGAACACTAGAGTTATGTGCTAAAAACATATTTCAAGGCAAACATCAATGGAGTAGAGCAAATAATCCACAAGCCCAAGATAGGAGATTATGACTTTTAGAGATATCTCAATCTCATTCACAAGTCGTTGATATAACCTCACACAAAAAATGATCATTACCTCAATCTCTCAGATTCTCATACTCTTGTATTTTCTATAAGTTTATTAGAAAAATCTCACCTGGTCACTCACTCTTGTTTTCTAGTATAATATATGTCATGACTTCATCTATTTGAAATCCTAATATATAATCCACATTTACGATACAATATATTTTGGAGATATATTATTTTAAGAAAATCCCTCTTGCTAAGAAAACAACCAAATACTACAAGGATATAACAATCTTGATATTGTTGGTTGAGTACCATGGCGCTATGATGAATGTCATGACATTGAGCATTGACCATGAATGTTGCAACACTGTATAACATCAAAACTATTTTGTTCTCTTGTGTCATGAGACTAAACTAGAATTGATACAAATCCATCTAAGAGTACAAGGGATCAAATTCAATTTGCCATTGATTCAATGAAGAAAGTTCGAGTAACAAGCTTCAAGAATGTGGACATAGCAAAGTTGCTTCAAATAGAAATAAACATATACTAGAATGGAAGGAGAAGTTCAAAAAGGGTAAGAGAACTATGAAGCATCAAGCTATTTGGAAGATACACACTACATAAAAAAGATAATGATCAAGTCTAAGACATGATTCTCAAATGAATTGCAGATAATGGCTATAATGCTACATTATTTTGAATTAGAGATAATCCTATGGAAATGTTATTAGGGATAATTGGTAGATTTTATTAAGATTTAGTTAGGGATAAGATTATATCTTTGGGACAACTTTAGATTTGGGTTATTTTCAGAATTAGGAGGTTATAAATAGCCAAGATCAAGCATGTATAGAATAAATCAATTTTAATTACATCAAGTGAGTTCAATTCTCTTCTACGTTTTTGAAAAATTTTCAAACTTATCGAAATCTTCTATGGTATGCACCAAACTTATCAATAAATCCCATCATAATTGATTGTAACGTTTTCATTATACCAAGATTCTTACCTTTTCTATAGATAACATGTTTCAATTCCATTCTTAGGACCTTTCCTATGAATGACTTTGAGACATTATTGTATATGGGTTTCATCCCAAGATTTGTGTGATTCATATAAAAAATGTCATGACACTCTTCATAAATGTGTTTCCTTCGTGTTGAACTTCACATCCAAGATTGTAATGTATTTCCTTTACTCACAAATCTTCTCATGGGCTTTTGGCTTGATGAGAGACATACTCAACAAATCTTCATCTTGGCTTGCATCGAGCCAACCACCATTAATCTTGAACTTGTTTGCTTCCTTAGCCTATTCACGAGCTCCACCTCATTATGGTATGTTATTCAAGTCAAAGACAATGTTGGACTTATTCAAGATGTTGGGCTTCATTAGCACTCCTGCAGGTTTCCAACTAATAGATCCACAAGACAACTTTGATAGGTTTCAACAATCTCCAAGTCCTAAATTCCTTGAAGCCTAATTTATTCATGCAATCTTGATTGCTTCCTTTGCCTGTCTTGATCATGCTCCTTCTTATGGAAGGGTTGCTGCATCTCTGCAGGTCTTCATGATTTATCAGCTTTGACTTTTGCCAATTGAGTTCCAAGAGTCTTAATTGACTCTACTATCCTTCAAAGGTGCTTCCACCTTTTCTTAGATCCCGTTCTTAAACTTACCAATGGTTTGTAGCATCCTACATCCATTCTTCTATGCTTGAGATCATCCAAACATTTTTGGGGAGTCGCACACTCAATTGCTTCTATAGTCATGACTTTACTTACAAGACATAGAGACCTCTATGTGACACCCCTTTCATGGCTATGAGTGCCCATTTTGAGACTTTCAACATTCTACCTTGGGCCTTATATTTGCTCCCACATATGTGGTTGACTATCATTGTGTTAGAATTCATCCTTAGAAGAAGAAGAAGAAGTAGAAGAAGAAGAATCAGCGGCAATGTCATATTGTTACATCAGATAACATTAACAGCGTTAGTAGAAAATTAATGGAATGTACTAAAGTATAGTATATTTGAAAAGAAATGTATCACGGAGTTATATTTTAAAACTTTTGTACCAAAACATTATATTAATAAAATGTTTTGTACTAACTATATAATTTACCCTAGAAAAGAGTCTCAATCTAATCTCTTAAATTCTCACGCCTTCATGTTATCTAGAAGTTTATTAGAAAGATGTTGCCGGGTTATTCCCTCTCATCCTCTCGTATAGTGTATCCTCCTGATTCCTTCTATTTATAATCATAATATATTCTCCACATAATAGGATACAATATATTTTAGAGATATATTGTTTTAATATAATTTCTCTCACAAGGAAACAACCAAATATCCCAAGATATCACAATCTTGATATTTTCTATAAATTGTCATGGCGCTGGGATAAATGTTATGACATTATGTAATCTCAATACCTTTTAGCCGCTAGTGTCATGATGTTGGCTATAAGTGTTGTGACACTACATAACATCAAAAGTATTATGTCATTGAGCATTATGACAATAAACTAAAATGCCAAGTCACTCATTATAAACATGTTCTTTTTATCTTGAACTTCACATCTAAGACTAATGGATTTCCTTTACTGATGGCTTTTCTCATGGGCTTCTAACTTGGTGTGAGACATACTTGGCATAAGTCATCACTTTCTTTTGAATCATTAACAAACAATTTCCAAAGAACTTTCTAGTGGCAAATAAATTAATTAGTTGCAGGGAAGGATACTAACAGTCTAATAAGAGCTACTTACATAAGTTGGAGTCAGGAGATATTAGTGATTCACATAATTCATCTAAACAATTGGAGAATGTAGCTCAATCAACAACATCTTAATAGCCAAAAAATCGATGAAAAGAATAATTCATCTTAAAATAATGCAAGGAATTATTGGGATAAGATGATTATTGACAATCTTGTTTCTTTTGCCTCAAAACAATTCATTAAAGATTTATAAATAGAAAGTATTTCCATCTAATTTGTCATGTATAAATAACATCTTTTCTTAGTGGACACCCAAATGTACATGTGCTATGGATGAATCTATTATCATTATAGAAATCCATATACATCTCTAGGCTTCAAAGATCTATAATTGCTAATTATATCTAAAATGATTTGTTAATTTCCCATGGAGTAGTAGTTGTGCCATTTGTTAAATTCCATAACTTGGAATCATATCAAATCACAATCTCTTGTAGATTTTGCATCATCGGTTTTGAGATAGCTAGTGAAATACCAGTACTTGAAAGGGAAACAAATAGAGTTATTCTCGAACTTGATTAAGGTGGAATTGTTTTTATGTGAATAAACTCTAGCATGGTAAATCCTCGAAGGAACTCAAGCTGAGTTGCTCAAGATCTCCTATCAACCCTTTTCCTAAAAATTCCCATATATAGTAGAAGCCAAGTGTAAGCCCCTCTATGCTCGGACACGGATATGGCCGCTATGTGGGTCCTCGATCGCAGAGCAATCAGGGCCAAGATCGGGGAAAGATTGCCGAAGGATCATCCGGGATGGAACGGCAAGCGGGCAAACGACACGGGTAAAGGGTCCTCCTACAAGGCTTGCTCCATGGCGGGCTGGCAGGCGGTGTGCGTGTGGCTGCTCCTGCAGGGTGCGCTTAAGGGCGGGCGACAGGGATGCCCTAAGCCTTCCCAAGACTTGCTCCTTGGTGGATTGGTAGGCGGCGTGCGCGCGGCTGCTGCCGCAGGGCGTGCTTAAGGGCGGGTGACAGGGATGCCCTAAGCCCTCCCAAGAAAGGCTCCAGGGCAAGCCGGGAGGCTTCGGGCATGCACAAGCTCCTGTTACCCGTTTCCTAGAGTAGGCCATCCGGATGCTCTAGGAATGCCATAAGCGTCGCCGGTGTCATTAGGGAAGGTTGCTCATGGTCGAGCAACACCTCTAACGCCAGCTGCTGATCCAAGGCGCGAGCACGAGCCCAGGGCCGATCTGAGTGTCAGTAGCACCGGCCGGACCAGACCAGCTCCAGTCGCAGGAGCACGGGCTCCCGGTCAAGGGCGACTAGAGGACTGAATTGGCAGGCAGTCCACCTGCTCCTATCCATCCAACTGCTCCAGTCATCCCACTGCTGCAGGTACCAACTCCTGCACGGCAAGTAGGGCAAAGTTGGGTGGCCGGGGACTGTGCTACCTGCTCCCGCAAGGATAAGAGGGGCAACTGTGACAGTTGGAGGACACACGAGGAGAAACACACCGACACACTTCAGGCGAGCGAGTGAGCAAGCCAGGCCAGGAGGAAGGAAGACTAGAGCTAAGGAAGGGAAGTCCTTGACAGAGAGCCGAACTAGGAAGGCCGGTAGTGCTATCTCTAGTTCCTCCAGCTGTGCGTGAACTCCCGAGGCGAGTTCATCTGTCCAAGTGAGGAGCGCAAGTGCAACACGCACAAAGGTGCATACTTGGAGTGTCCGTGTGTATTCGTGTAAGGGTTTTGTATATTCTTGTAATCCGGTTTGTGAATACAAGTGAGGTTTTCCCTTACCGTGTGCTATTCGATTTTGTCCCTTTGTTGCTAAACCTCGCCGAGCTGTATTGTTGCGTGCGTTTGGATTGGCTGAGAGTGTGCGGGATACTGCTCAGCACCATCACAGGAACGAAAAAATTTGGGCCAAGTCCGATCCCTGTGAGACCAAGCATCAACAAAGAAACATAACATTAATAATATCAACTAGAAAACTCAATGTTAACCGAGCACCCACATTTAGAGGACCCAAAATTTGCAAAAACTTCATCACATTATTATTTGATGACTGCTAGCTTTTTCGAAGAAGAGAAGTGTGATCTTGATATACTTTATTGATCATGTTCACACAATCCATGATATTTTTTAACTAGATTAGAATGCAATATTACAACATATCACCATCAATAAAGAAAAATTAAGCCTTTTCTATTTTTTTTAAATGAAGGTTGAAGCCTTATAGGTGAAATCTATTAACTCTTAATTTCATAATTTTATGGGTTTCCTACCATTCCACATGACTGAAAATGCATTCTATTAATAGATGTGAAAAATTATTGGAGCTAGTCCCTACTAGGGGCACGGACTCGCCTTAAGAAGGGACTATGGAAAGGAATCATAAGTTATTCTTCATAAATGGAGTTTAAATCTTTCATATATCTTCTGATTATTATAAAGCATCAAAATTTTTTGCTTGAGTAGTCTAATTTTTGTGATTGATCAAGAAGAAAAATGGATTTTACGAAGTGTTTATTTGACAAGATGGAAGCCCAAATATATTGGTACGATGAAGTGTCTTGTCTCAAGTGTATTCCTAAGATGTCATTTGTAGTTTGGAGGTCAAAAGTATTCTAAATTAATGCCTTGTTCTATCTTATAGATTGAAACAACATTAAGTTCTTTACTTTTGATAACAATTGACAAATAAAGTTCATAGAAAAATAAGGGTAAATAAGATGAAAAATCTCAAACTTTATATACTTTCTTAATGCTATCATAAACTTTTAAATTTAATTAGAATGGTTGACAATTTTTAATTTTTCACCATATCTACCATATTGGGAGTTTTCGTTAAAAAATCATTATTTTTTGTTGTAATGACCGTTTTATTGTCCAATTTCATTTTTCTTGATTCTACCACCAATTTTTATTTTTTAATAAAAAAATCAAGGAAAGTGAGGACCTTAGCTCTACCACCTAGCGTGTAGAATGAAATTCGATGGCAGTTCGATGCGCTAACAACTAAATTGGAATAGTTGGTCGAATCAATCCAAGATAATCCCAATTTAGCTTGTTCATCTCTTAGGTTAATTTGAGACAAATTATTTAAATTAATCTTAGTTCAAGGCACAAATTAGTTGAATCATAGGCAATATGGATAGTAATTGAGGCCTTAGCGTAGCCAATTCATTTGAACCATGAAAATCAATAAAATTGAATTGTAGTTTAGTGATTTTTTATGATTCAATTGTCAAAGAAAAATTGCTCCAATTAGGAGTAATGGGACAATCATTTAGAGGACTGGATTCGGAGACAAATTGATCCAATATTAATTTCTGAGTTATTTTCTGGTAAAAAATTTATCGGCTATCATTGCACTAGGAATTGTAATTGACTTCCTTTAGGGCAATGGATGCTAGAGTTAACATGTCCATCATCACCGATATAGTGGTTAAAAAATGAAAGTTGATAGTAAAATTAGAAAATTTAAATATGAGAGCAAAACCAGATGGTTCTATTTCTCAATCTTTCTGACTTGTTCCTACTTAATGAAAGTTGTCAATATCATAGATTTGGAAAACAAAATTGGAAGTCATCAACTATTGTGATTAAATTTAGAAGTTTGTGATAAAATTGAAGAATAACAAAAATTTGTGATTGCTCAGATCATTTACCCTAGAAATAAATGGAAAAATCCCAACATTGAATTTTATTGTTGTGTGTACAGCTATATTATCACTGGAGGTGGTCAAATATGATTACAAATTATATATTGATACAACACTAATTACACCATTATGATAATAATTCAAGGGATTGATATTCATTCTTATCTACTAAGAGTTTTTTACTCCCCTACAAGTGCAATGGCAGGTCCCAAACTTTGAGTTTGAAAAGAAGCTAGAGCAGATCTTGGAGAGCCCTTCGGTGAAGACATCTATAAGTTGACCATTAGTGCTGATAAAGCAAATCAAGAGTTGTCATATATTGACTCTCTCAAAAACAAAATAATAATCAATTCTGATATGCTTTGAACGGGCATGGTAAATTAAGTTCGATTAGATGTATGGCAAAAACATTGTTACTAAGTATTAGAGGCTATTAGATATATGGCAAAAACATATGAGTGAAGATCAAACTCATGTAGTGACGATTGAATCAGAATCAATTTAGCAATTGCATTAACCAAACTCTTGTATTCTAATACTTTACTAGATCTATCGCAATTGGTATGCTTCTCAATTCAGAGAGAGAAGTGTAGTGGTCCAAAATTTTCTTCGGGAACTCCATGTTGAAAAAGCCCAAAAGGTAGGGAAAGACACATTGGGCTATCTTGTGAGTATAATACCATCCACATAGATTTTTAAAAAAAAGTCAACACAAATTTGTATATGAACAAGAGCATTGAAAAACAAAGATGTGTTTGTAGTAAATAAGGTGAAACTAAAGATTTAGAAGACATGAGTTTAGATGGAGAAACCATGCTCGTGGATTGGCTCTGAGGCATACAAGGACATGCACGGTTGACATATGTAATTGGATTGAGGTTGAAACGTGTAAATTTCCTCATTAGGATAGCCATGAAGAAATGCATTCTTATCGAGCTGGTGTATCAACCACCTTAGAGAATGGCTCCAATAGTGACTGGCTTAGAAATAGGTCTAAAAGTCTCATTGTGTGCCCTCATGTTGAGTTTAGACTTCAGCAATAAATGCACTTTATATCAACCCATAGATCGGTCTAATTTTTGTTTGATGTTGAGGTAAACATGGAAGGTGGTTCAGAGCTTAATAAGTGGTTGAGGCATAATATTCATCTTTCATGGTTGCAAGTCACCTTGAATTCTTCACTGCCGAAGAGAAAGATTTGGAACCTCAATAATCAATAGATACAAAGAATGTAAATGGATGTCTCATGATAGAACACTAACTAGTCGCCAAAAGCCATCATGTACTTTGGTCATCATGTGATAGATTCTTTTAAAAGGATTAACTATAGCCCTATCAAGTAAAGGTTCAACATGTGAGGCATGATCACCCTAATTAATTGCTGGACTTACCCTGGAGAGGAGATGGAGACAACTGATGATGATTTTACCCAAGTGAGGATAAGAAGAGGTGAGAAAAAATGGTTTTTGATCAGGGAGGGCTAAGAGAAATGGCATCAATTTCTATTGGTAAAGCCTCAAGAGAGCTCCTAAAAGCAATCATATTAGATGCCCCAATATTTTGTGGAAAGGAATGATCGTCAAACACTATAACAATGAAGATCTGACTAGAATTGTGGGTAAATGTTCAATATCTATGGTAATTGAGCAAATAACAAAGAAAGACATAAGGATATGAATGAAACGCAATCTTATAACTGAGTAAGGATGAAGATATCAAAAATTGAAACAACCAAATGTGCTAAGGAGGTTATAATAAGAAGGGAAAGTAGGACCTGATAAGATAAGAGAAACTGCAAGGATCGCATGTGAAACTGATCGATCAAGATGACTACTATTTCAAACGTAAAATCCTAAAATTTAGGTAGCAAGTGGGAATGAGCTAATAGTGTGAATCCATATCAATAATATGTATGTATCCATTTTACCATGGTATGATATAGCCACAAAATACGATTAACAAAGCCATAATTAAAAGGATAATTACATACAGTTACGTAATAATTATTTTGTACTCTTGAGTCCTACATGATCACATGATCTTTGGTTTATTATGAGCCTTTCAAAACCTTGGTCGATCTCATTTACCCAAAACATTCATAGTGATTGAGCTATTTAGAATGCCTTGACATTCTTTGTGAGTATTGTGACATTCACTCTATGAAACAACTTCTGCTCTTGAGTGTCATGATGTTGGAAATAGAGTGTCATGACATTCATATTGTTGAACAACTTCTACCCCACGGCATCGAATCCAAGCACCATGACATTCACTTTCTCCATGTTACTCTCTCATAATCAGCCTGACCAATCAGCAAAACGAGTCATTAAGTATCTAAATCTTTCAAAATAAATAACAATAGATCCTCAAAACAAGAAAATGAAAAAGATCATATCAAACATATCTAAAAGGGTTAATATCTTAATTAAGCATGAACTTTAGTCATTTTTTCAATTTAGTATGAACTTTTTTTCATATCTTGATCAAACATAAACTATACGTTGTTTGTCGAATTTAGCATGCAATTTATTTTTTCATTATATTATCCTACGTGGCACTATAACATATTAGTGTCATGTAAGATATCATTAGTCATGTCAGTAAAATTAATGTGCCACATAGGATGATTTGACGGAAAATGAACATCATGCTAAAATCAATAAACAAAGTAAAGTTGATACATGATTGAGATGCACAACAATATTTGTGCTAAATTTGAAAATTTGGTCAAATTTTATACTTAATTGACCCTATCTAAAACTCGAGATATTTGTAGTTTTTTTCATGTTTAAGGTGCATAATTAACTCCATTTTCATGGAGTTATCACTTTACATTGTGAATTTGTGCTGATATTGAATATTTTAATTTGACATGTACATATGATGTGGAGATTTAATTTGATATAACGGTTGCATGCCAAATTAATTCTACAATAAAATAATGATATGGCAAGTTTTCATAAAATTTAGTTGCCAAGTCATCTCCTATGTAACGGTTTGTAATGTTTTGAACTTATATAAATAAACAAAAATTATAGGCCCAAATGTTATAAAGTTAAAACTATAGGATTCAATGTGAAAATGTCATTATGCCATAATTCTTCACTTGAAAACTATCAATCGCTCCTCGTTTCTTGAATATAAATTAAGAGATAGATGTCTATATATTGAAAATCAGTAAACTTGTTCCGCTTATCAGAAAGAGCAAGAAAATGGTCCATGTTCCCCTCAGTTACCATGGACAAGATTCCATATAGGATGACGTTATAGAAACATAATAATATCATATTTAATTTAAAATCAGAAGGTTCATATGATAATTTTTATAAATAAAATTTCTATTATCCATTTATTTCTCTATTATTTCTATCCTGTAATTTTAGGTTAACATCTTGTGTTTGAGAAGGAAATATCAAGTAATCTCATCTCTCTTGATCCAGTCAATGGATTTTAGGTCAGATTCTTATTAATGGACACTCTTGACCCTTAATTTTTCTTTCATTTTCTTTGTTTCCACTGCCCCTTTCCGGAATCATGTATCTCCTCTACGATCAAAAAAGAAAAAAAGGTTTAAAAAATGAAGAAAAAATGTAGTTGAATTATATATCATTATTGTCAATCCCGCTTACATCACATCTTAATCTTTATCACCATTTTCTAAATGCACAATAAAGTGTCCTCTTTCAAAATTTCATGTAAGTATGGTATTCCAGCAATTCATTCCTTTAACTAATCTTGCTTATAATCTAGGAAGATGAAATTCTATCTTCGGTATCATGTAACAGGAGAAATTCTCATCAAGAACAACTATTAATCGCTTGTTGATTATGATTAACACAAGTACAACCATGTGCAACACATGATGTTTTCCCTAATATAACTACATATATCATGGAAAGCTACATACATATAGAGAGAAGCCAGTATTACAATTTCAGGACTTATTGTATATATATATATATATATATATGTATATATAAGTCGAATACTCACACGAGAAGGTGAATAAATTCTAAGTCCAATTATTGATATTTCTTATATTGATATATTAAGTAGCAATAACTTCATGTACTCATCAATGCTTGGGAGGCGATGGTTCTCGTCATAATCATACATGAGGGGCACCATTCTAGCCATATTGAGAGCAGCTTTGGCTGTGGAAGCAGAAAACGGATGGACGAACAAGTATTCTTTATTTAAGCTCTTCCATGCGTCAGATATCATCTCCTTCACACGGTCCCTTGCCCCTTTGAGGGAGCAACTAGGGTTTTCCTTCATGTAGCACTCTACGTACGACCCATCATACCCTTCTTGATTCTCATCCTGCAAAAATGGTCCAATAGAACTCCTCGTAGGTAAATTATCTTAGATACGCCCGTCCCTTGTATTAATCTAGAAAAAAAAGCATCCTACTAAGTGACTAATTATGAATAAATCTCGCTTCATATATAAAAGCCGAAGCATCTTTTATTATTAGTTCAAAAGTGCCTTAATTTTGATCAGGCTCAAAATGAGAAGTTAATTCCCTTGGATATGTAAAATCCCACAATCTTATAGATCCAAATAAAATCACGTATAAATACATGTAGGTGTTGAGATATATGCTCAAAGAAGAAATCAAATCTACAATTTCGTAGCATAGTAATATAGGCATATATGCATGTCATATTCATTTGGATTAGGGAGAAGGCTGATATTGCCACACAGATTACGGAAATAAGAAGTGAATGACACAAAAAATCTCACATACGTGATTAGACCAAACCCATGCTTCAGTTCTAGGACTCTTCAGATCTATCGACTTAGATATTTATGAATTGATTCATTCAACAATACTTATTCAATGAATATAACTTATAGATGTAACGCTGAAATTGAAGAAGCTGAAATCATGTCTATGACCCTTCGTAGTTACAAGAAGCCACAACTATACTACTTATTTTATTAATTTTTTTGGGTTAAGTTATTTTACTATTCTCAACTGCTCTGCTAAATATCATCATGTCGCAGTTGCACAGTAGGGATTTTAAACATATAATAAATGATCTCAACTGCACCGATCTTCTGCAAAATATGCTGAGCCCCCATGCCTATCCTTCATCATTTTTTTGCATATTAGAAATCGTCCGCATGATTGATGTGGTAGGTATGGCTATCTCTTTTTTATTTTTTCAAAATTTCTAATTTACACTGCCCAATATTTATAAGTCCAATAAGTTATTACTAATTGGATCAACCCATTAAGAAATTTTTTTTTATTAAGTAGTACTGTAGTATCCCCACAGCAAATTATTATTGTTTGTTCCTCGAATGTCTCCTTTATTAATCAAAGAGAAAGATGCATATATATACCTTGGCACTTCCAAGGTCATCCCAGAGGCGAAGGATCTTTGCTGTCGATGAAGAAATTCCTGAGATGCTGCCTAGCATGTCGAGATTCTGTCTGTTCGGACATTCACACAAATGTGCAAATAAGTGAACAATCACTATATGCACACCGGAGCTGACCATTGCATTTTTCAAGTACTCATCCGC
>CXYZ01008245.1:958849-989288 GCA_900006705.1 Sonneratia caseolaris
AAAAATAAGAAAATATAGATATTATATATTATTAATATTTAAAAATATTACGAAAGTTTTAATGGACTACACATAAGGATATAATTAGTAAAACATTTTTATATTAAAATCTATTCTGTCAATGTTGAAGATGATACTAAATAGAAGAATGGTAATGAAAATAAATTTTCATTCTATCCCATTCCATTTTTTAAATCGTTCCGATTCTAATTATAATTTCATTTTTACATTCCGAACGAGACCTTATATTATTGCAGGTAGTGGTTAAGACCCTAATTGTTGAATTGAGACCAATTTTGTTAATTGAGAAAGATGATTTGACATAGTGACCTCAATCATAATAGTATACAATTTTTTTTGTTTAATTATCATCACTAAGTTTTCCTTAACTCATTTAATTCAATTTTTTACCTATCCCATTTAGACCCAAGTCTAAAATATGCAACAATTGGTTGTACAAGTAACCTACAGAAGAGGACATTTGGCTGAAATACTTACTGATTTCCTTAATAAATCTGTTGGATTCCAACCATGCTTTTTATAGATGTTGAAGCTGACTTTATCGGTAATGTCATCTAGAGCCCTGAAGCATGTCTTCATGTAATCGGGTAGTTCTTCTATGCACTCCCATCTGAGCGCAAGAAATCCATCACTCTTATGTTAAAATGTTCCAATGATTAATCATGCAAGATTAAGGGAAAAAGACTCCATAAGACGATAGAGCACGGTTGTCTTCTTTTCTATGAAAAAAATGTGCAATAAGTGATCATGTGAAAAGTACTTGAAGCGTTTGGTGTTTTCGGTGAAACAATTAATCAGTGGCGAAAAGTTATGAAACAATCTTCAGTGTCTTGAATATGTATTAAGAAATCGATTTTAGGGCCATGGTTATTAATTTTCTTCGCTCATAACAAGATGCCAATTAAAGTAATGTACTGTATTACAGTGACCTGTTGATGGCTTCTGTGAATAAAGTGAGTTCTTCAAGGGACCCACGGACATCGAAGATGTCATCCATGATGTAGACCATGGCTATCGGCTTTGTTATATCCACTCTTTCCTGCGATAATTTTGGGTCTGGTAGCATCCCCATTAGCCACATGTACCATTTTATTGGCTGATCTCTTGCGAACTTCAACTCCTTTGCCAACCCTAAGTCTTTCCACCACCTATATTTTGATGTCCATATTCAGAAAAGTCTGTTAATATAAAAGTGAATAATATATCTCTTAATTTTGATTTATTGGCTTTAATTTGACTGATCGAATCAACCTATGGAAGAAAACTCTACATGTGCCCTCTTCTTGTCTTTGATACTGAACAAATAGCAAGGAGCATAGTCTACGCTGCTGGTATGAGTCAAGGACTGTTACGAACACACACACACACATATAAGTTACAAAAAGACTTACTTGTAGACTTGTAGGATTTCATCCCGATTAATGGCTGCAACCAGGTTTGAGTCCAAAATGGCCAACTCCCTAAATGCTCTGTTCCAGTCATAGTGGCCCCCAAGGTAAACCTGGGAGCTCTCGAAATTGAACTTTGGCAAGCTCTTATGGAAGGGATTTGACAATGAGTTCCCCACAAGTTCTCTCAATAACGGAGAGCTCACGCCATTGATATCCTTAACAGTACATGGAAATCTATTTCCGGAACCACTTAGGGCTCTTCTACTAAATGTTGCTGCCTCATCGAGTATGTCTTCCCCTTCCATGCTCAAATGGGAAGCTTCATACATGCTCATTAATCCGACAATGTCCTTGCACAGATTCTGGTCAAATGCAAATCCGCCATCATAGTCATCTTTGCTCTTGAAGCCCTCAAAAATATCTGTACAATCGAGAGGTATGAATGAATATGTAATGATTATAATTCATAACTGATGACTGTAATTATCAAGAAAAGTAGCTCGTCCTCACATCCAGACGCAGTCCAATTTTAATTTAACCGCAAACAGCCAACGTAAAGGTCCACACGCCTATACGGGTCGGACATGCAATAATGCGTGCGAATTTGGAGAGGAGGATGGATTCGATACGAAAAGCAAGGAGAGACTTAGAAAACTTATCCAAGAGAAACAAGTTCAGTGGAAGTTGAATGAAGAGTGAAGGACAAGTTCCAAGTGATGAAATAAGATAATATAACAAACTATGAACAAAATTATAAAAAAACATTAAATGCTTTCTTAAATCTATATATTTTTTCAATTATATAAGTATGAGTTTAGAAAAATATTGGAGAAAAATGAAATAAAAATATACAAAAAATTTTATACTAAAAATCGAGCATATAACGTTTTAGTTCTTAAATTGAAAGTGGTGTCACTGTCTCGATCATCTTCTCTCTTAAATCTATTATATGCACATGCAGAACCTACAAGGAAGACAATCATTTTTGTATCTCATTTTGCTATCATTCAAGGTCCCATACGTTTCAAAAATTAGAAAACAAAAGTGTGCATCTCGCCAATTAATTAGAAAATTACGTGGGCGACCATTCTAAGATGGCTATTTTTCGTACGTTGGACGAATAATTAATACTCGACGAAACCAGGTTGTCATTTTGTGTGGGAGATAATTCTGCTACACATATATGGATGTAAAAGAAAAAAAAAGGTTGGAATTTTCCAAAAGGGAATTTGTGATCTCTCTCAATGTGAATAGGTTCACATATCTCTTTTGCATGAAAAGAAAATGTTCTGGTATTTGTAAGTGGGTTGTGCAGATCCAATAGTCAGAGGGATGAATTATCTTGTGATCACCACATACTCTCATTGAAAGCTTCATTACACATGTGCACAAAAGACTATTCAATATAGTCCATATCACGATGTCCTCAAGATGTCAAATCTATGCTATTTTCACCTGCAAACCATCCGCAGTAGTTGTCTATTTATTGCACGATTCTGTGTACTGAATAGGCATGGATCACCATCAAGATTGATATGTAATACGTAACATGTATGTATATAAATTTTCATATGCACACGATGATTTCGAGATAGAAGGTGATATTCCAAAACTGCATGTGGCCACGAACCTGCAGGCACATTGTAGCCTTCCTGTCGTAGAAGTCTAAAACGAAGTGCAACCTCGTAGAGGCTGTTACTGCCGGAGTGTCCATTACAGCTGCAGATTAAATGTTCCTGCAGAAGGCTCCGAATCTCCTCTTCAAAGAGGTAGGCAATGCCAAGGCGCTGGAGAGCGTCCACCATTACTAGACTTTCTAGAGACCCCTTTTCCACTTTGCAAAAGTAATTCCTGGCTTCCTTCAGCCTTCGCTTGTGCAAACTTTCAGAACGATCCTGCAAGAGCATCAGTAGTCCATGGGTCAAACAATATCATGATGACTTCATATCTTAACTCCAATATTATGGAATATAAGTGACGTTTTTACAATCTATAATTTTGTTCCTCATGCGGTTTCTTTATGATATGATAATATTAATTCTGTACAAGTTCAGCACAACTAAATCATATATATAATTATCTAGATTTTTCTCCTTAGAAACCGGTACTTAACTGTGAAGTTGTTGAGTCCATTTGGCAGATGAGATGAATCCGGACGGGAAAGAACCAGGGCCTGGTATGGGGCAGCACTCCATTTCTCAATGTCAATCGATGTAGATATACTGTTATCCGAATTGGACCTTGCTGTAGTTCGTGAAAATCTTGAGGGTGTAGTTGGGAGTTGGGAACAAGCAAACGAGGCTTGGGAAAACTCCATGAACAGCCAGATATATTAAAGGAAAGGCACCTACGGTGAGAATTAATTTTCAGAGGGGAAGAAGAAGAAGAAGATGATGATGATGGAGAAAAGTTGTCATGTTAGCTTGAGAAGGAAATTGCTGTCAATTTATAAGGCACCTACTATCATAGTTATAAAAACCGGACCGGACCGGTCGGTTTGGCGGGTTTGACCAAGAACAGGCCCGGCCATTGGTCCGGTTCCCAGAATTAACCAAATTGTATTTTAAATGCGGTTAGCTTCAATAGAATTAACCAATTTTCGGTTGGACCAGTGAACCCAACTGAACCGGTAAAAAAACCAACAAACTTATAATTTAAAAAAATAAAAACCTATTATAATATACTTATTTTAATTTAGTATACTTATATTTATATTTTATATTTTATATTAGGGTTAATATAATGAATATATTAGGGATTTTTGTTATAAATTATTGTCAAATTATAATATTATATTAATTTATTAGTCATATTATACTATTAATATTATTTATTAAATATATAGTTTAACCTATTGAAAGTCCAGTTTGACCCATAAACTCAAGAACGCATAACTTAACCGGTTCTTGATTTGATCCGATTTTAAAAACTGTGCCTACTATCATTGATTGCGTATTGGTTGAAGCAGGCATAGTCCATGTGTTTCACGCTTAGATTCAAATAGCGGCTGACATTACTCCACACTTTCGTTTTTGAAGAAATCCATTTCTAAATATAAGCCATACACAACAAGTATGAATTAGACGAAATGGTTGGGCACCTCTTCGCATTGAACAAGATCTTAAACAAGAACCGTAAATTTTAAAATTTTGGTATTGAAAATTTTTTACTCTAATTAAATTAGTTGATGACTAAAAAGAAATCAAAATATTTTGTATTATAAATAAGAAAGTCTGTTGTTATTGATTGAGAGTATTTGTTTAAAATATGAGTTAACTGATAATAAGAAAGGAGATTAAGTGAAATGACATTGTTATTAAATTAATTATTAAGAAATTACAAATTTGATTCTTACCGTATAACTTCATATATCCCTTTATTTTTCTCTTTCCCTCATATAATAAAAGAAAAAATGGTCGACAATATCTCAGTCCAATAAAAGATATGAAAAACAAATCTTGTAGTGTAATGTTCTTCGATGAATTTCAGCCACTTATATCAGTACCATCTTCAATTAATATCCTCTCTGTTCCATGGTCGTTATCGCGCATATTTCTACGGAGTGTACCAAAGATAATTACTATACCGACACCATAGAGGTCGAACCACTGCACGAGAGTAAAGATTATTAGTTCATCGAAACCGTTGATTTGTAGTTGGACAGATATGCATAACTGTTTTTTTCGATAAATGTAATTTGATTCCTATTTTTCTATCATATGCAAGATGATTTCACAAAAGATCTCCAAAACTAGATATGGCGCAATTACACTCGAAATTAATTTGTGCTTGATCTTGGCGACTGTAATTGGCCTAAATCTATCTAGACTTATTGTCTTTGATTGCAAAATTTACTATTCTTTGGGTCCTAAAAAATTCTCATATTCCTCTGATCCAAAAAACAATAGCAATAACATGTAAACATGAACTTGTAGATTACCGTTGATCTCATGATTCCAGTTACTTATAGTCCGATTTAGTTTAGTTGAAGGAGTTGCATCGGCAGGTCCCACACTTCCATGGTGATTGGACATCCATAGAAAAGGGATAGCACGTTTTAATAGAGGCCTCGACGAACACACATCGGAAGGATATCTGAGAGTTCCATCTCATGATTCAATCTACCATAGCTAATACGTTTGGACATGATATCCACCAAATGTTGGATGCTCTGGGGATGTGGCCCTTGAACTAGATTTAGATAAACTTTAGCGTGACAAAGGTGGAAGCTATCTCAACAATGACAATAAGCAGAGGAAACAAGAATAGATGATTCTAGTTGTTGGAAGGAGCTAATGGCTTATGGATCTGTAGATCGTGGCCAAGACTAGTTCCCATTATTACAGACCGCTAATAATCTTCCATTCGAGCACAAGGAAAAATATGCTCACCTCTCGGCTAATATAGAGACAAGGGTCCAGCATTGACAGCCCATGTGTCATCATGTTAGAAGAGAGCTCTATTATAATCAATTCCCACCTGACATGTTATGTTAGGCCAGGGCGTTTCACGTAGCTTCAAAATTTTCCTCCATGCCCAAGATGAGTTGGTCAGCTTGACAATCCAAAAGTTGGCTGTTTCAATTATAGGATTAATATCTCAATTAAGTATGAATTTTTATCATTTTTTAAAATTTAGTATGAACTTTTCTACTTAATTTAATTAGGCACACAAACTATACATTGTCTATCAAATTTATCACAATGTTAATTTTTTTGTTAAGTTATTTTACATGGCACTATGTCACGTCAATACCACATAGGTTATCATAAGTCAAGTCAACAAANAGGGTGTAGTTGGGAGTTGGGAACAAGCAAACGAGGCTTGGGAAAACTCCATGAACAGCCAGATATATTAAAGGAAAGGCACCTACGGTGAGAATTAATTTTCAGAGGGGAAGAAGAAGAAGAAGATGATGATGATGGAGAAAAGTTGTCATGTTAGCTTGAGAAGGAAATTGCTGTCAATTTATAAGGCACCTACTATCATAGTTATAAAAACCGGACCGGACCGGTCGGTTTGGCGGGTTTGACCAAGAACAGGCCCGGCCATTGGTCCGGTTCCCAGAATTAACCAAATTGTATTTTAAATGCGGTTAGCTTCAATAGAATTAACCAATTTTCGGTTGGACCAGTGAACCCAACTGAACCGGTAAAAAAACCAACAAACTTATAATTTAAAAAAATAAAAACCTATTATAATATACTTATTTTAATTTAGTATACTTATATTTATATTTTATATTTTATATTAGGGTTAATATAATGAATATATTATAGATTTTTGTTATAAATTATTGTCAAATTATAATATTATGTCAATTTATTAATCATATTATACTCTTAATATTATTTATTAAATATATATTTTAACCTATTGAAACCCCAGTTTGACCCATAAATTCACGAACGCATGGCTTATCCGGTTCTCAATCTGATCCAATTTTAAAAACTCTACCTACTATCATTGATTGCGTATTGGTTGAAGCAGGCATAGTCCATGTGTTTCACGCTTAGATTCAAATAGCGGCTGACATTACTCCACACTTTCGTTTTTGAAGAAATCCATTTCTAAATATAAGCCATACACAACAAGTATGAATTAGACGAAATGGTTGGGCACCTCTTTGCATTTAACAAGATCTGAATTAGACGAAATGGTTGGGCACCTCTTTGCATTGAACAAGATCTTAATCGAGAAAGTCTATTGTTATTGATTGAGAGTATTCGTTTGAAATATGAATTAGCTAATAATGAGAAAGGGAATTAAGTAAAATGACATCGTTATCAGATTAATTATCAAAATATTGCAAGTTTAATTATTATCATATAATTTCACATATCCTTTTATTTTTCTCTTTCTCCCATTATTTCAAAACTCATTACCTCTCATATAATAAAAGAAAAAATGGCCGACAACGTCTCAGTCCAATAAAAGATATGAAAAAAAAATCTTGTAGTGTATTGTTCTTCGATGAGTTTCAGCCACTTATGTCAGTACCATCTTCAATTAATATCCTCTCTGTTCCATGGTCGTTATCGCGCATATTTCTACGGAGTGTACTACAGATAATTACTATGCCGACAGCATAGAGGTCGAACCACCGCACGAGAGTAAAGATTATTAGTTCATTGAAACCGTTGATTTGTAGTAGGACAGATATGCATAACTTTTTCTTCGATAAATGTAATTTGATTCCTACTTTTCTATCATATGCAGGATGATTTCACAAAGGATCTCCAAAACTAGATATGGCGCTATTACACACAAAATTAATTTGTGCTTGATCTTGGCGACTGTAGTTAGCCTAAATCTATCTGGACTTATTGTCTTTGATTGCAAAATTTACTATTCTTTGGGGACCCAAAGACTCTCATATTCCTCTAGTACCAAAAACAATAGCAATAACATGTAAACATGAACTTGTAGATTACCGTTGATCTCATGATTCCAGTTACTTATAGCCCGATTTAGTTTATTTGAAGGAGTTGCATCGGAAGGTCCCACACTTCCATGGTGATTGGAAATCCATAGAAAAGGTGATAGCACGTTTTAATAGAGGCCTCGACGAACACGCATCGGAAGGATATATGAGAGTTCCATCTCATGATTCAATCCATCATAGCTAATAAGTTTGGACATGATATCCACCAAATGTTGGATGCTCTGGGGATGTGGCCCTTGAACTAGATTTAGATAAACTTTAGCGTGACAAAGGTGGAAGCTATCTCAACAATGACAATAAGCAGAGGAAACAAGAATAGATGATTCTAGTTGTTGGAAGGAGCTAATGGCTTCTGGATCTGTGCATCGTGGCCAAGACTAGTTCCCATTATTACAGACCGCTAATAATCTTCCATTCGAGCACAAGGAAAAATATGCTCACCTCTCGGCTAATATAGAGACAAGGGTCCAGCATTGACAGCCCATGTGTCATCATGATAGAAGAGAGTTCTATTATAATCAATTCCCACCTGACATGTTATGTTAGGCCAGGGCGTTTCACGTAGCTTCAAAATTTTCCTCCATACCCAGGACGAGTTGGTCAGCTTGACAATCCAAAAGTTGGCTGTGTTAATTATAGGGTTAATATCTCAATTAAGTATAACTTTTTGTCATTTTTTAAAATCTAGCATGAATGTTTTTACTTAATTTAATTAGGTACACAAACTATACATCGTCAATCAAATTTAACGCAAAGTTAATTTTTTCTTTAAGTTATTTTACATGGCACTACATCATGTCAATGCCACATAGGTTATCATAAGTCAAGTCAACAAAATTTATGTGTCACGTATGATAATTTAATGGAAAAGGAATATTGGGTTAAAATTAATAAATAAACGCATATTTAGTGTCTAATTGGAATATATAAAAAATTTATCCTAAATTTGAAAAATTAGCAAAAGTTTGTACATAATTATGATATTAATCTTTGATCATAGATTCCTTTTGTTAGAATTGGTGAACTAAATTCCATTTTTTGATCCGATCCAAAAGTTTGTGTGGCAATTTTGAAAAATAAAATACTGTAAGTATCTGTGGGTAATATTCTTTAGAATTTTTTGATAACATATTAGGGATGCTTCCTTGTAGCCGTCCCATCGCTCACCTTTCCAACCAATCCTTTTCTACCAGCGAATTTGTTTCTCCTCTACGTGTGGATTTTTCTTTCAAGGGTTTTTCCACGTAAATATGTTGTTCATATTCCTTCTCTACTTTCTCTTGCCATTGTTTTCGGTATACACCCCTACAAGTAATATTAGAGCATCGGGTTTAGTTTGCTCACAACAATGGCAAACGTGAAGTATGTGATATTCCGCCTTTGGATCACGACAGTAGATTTTCATTGTAGCAAGTCAAGATGCTCCTTGTTCTTGCACAGATGGATTTGGACGATGCACTGTCAGGGTTTGATAAGATATGTCCTTGTGTTGGACAACGAAGAGAAATAACGTATGGGTCACAAAGCCCTATCTTAGATTCACCTTCATCTATTAAATCAAATCCTGTAGGATGGATGTTCTGAAGGAGGAAACCGTTGCTGCCCTATGGTTAAAATTAGAGCAATTGTGCATGACGAAGAGTTGAATTAGCAAATCGCATATGAAGCAGTGACTTTATTCTCATGGTATGAAATTGTTGCTGATCTAGAGACTATGGAGGTTAAGTATGATGATGAGGATTTGACATGGATTTTGTTGCATTCTCTACGCTCTTCATATACAACCTTCAAGAATACGATTCTGTATAGCCGTGACAATCTTACTCTAGACCACATCCCCCACCTCATGCGTGTGTGTGTGTGATCTACACTTGTTTTCCTTCAATCTACGCTTCGCTGTTTTTTTCAACTAAGCTATAGCGGGACTCCTCCAATTATGACTTTTTCTACATTATGTTATAAAACTTTAATTGTGACTCATTCAATCACAAATTTTATGAATTTATATAAGTTCTCAACATAATAAACTGTTAAACAGAGGACAATAATGTTATTTCTCATTGAGATGATGATTTAATTTGAGTGGCACCATTACAACATTATTTTGGTACAAAATTAATATGATATGTTATTACTATGTCGGATGAGAATTGTCATGTTAACATGTTACATCAGTAATAATTAATACTGTTATAATTTATTTAATACCTGTTATATTTAGAACTTATTTGAGTTATTAATAAAAATTTTAAGATTGAATAAAATATAAAATACAAGTTTTCAAAATAATTGAGTTATAATTAAAAGTTTTAGATGCTAATACGAAAAAAGATAAAATTTATGTTCCTCGCTGCAATTTTCTGTCAATTTTTTTAGATAAATGAATTTTTTTTGTCATTTGAAATTATAAAGTCAAACTGATTGAAACCCCCATCCCCATAGAAATTTCAAGTCGTGTCTTGTCAAAGGGAGCAATAGTTATTCATGCGTATTCATCGGACTGAAAAATCTTAGATGGAATAGTTTTACTAAAATAATGGCACCCCCCGGTCGTCGGTCGGTGCAATTATCGGACAAACGGACTCTAAATATTCAACGCCATTGAAATAATACAACCATATATAAATGTTATTCAAAGGAGAAAATATATTATTATAGAATAAGGTTATCACCATTTTTTAGATTAGATGTACTTTAAAAAATAATATGGTACCATATTTAGTTATTATTATGTAGTTGGGTGTTTCTATTTCCATACTTGATTATCTTACTCTAATATGTAAATAGGTATACTCTTTATGTCATTTAGTAAGTCACTCAATAAAAAATATTAGTCATTCTCGTGTTTGACTTCTGAACCATCATGTTGTATTCCTTTACTCTCCTACTCCTTGATTTTGAAAGCCAAGATGCTCAAATCTAAGTTATATGGTCATGCAAAACAACTATTACACTGCATTACATACTTATCTTGAGGGAAATATCGGAGATATCATTGTAAAATAAGATTATTGTGATAATTTAGGTTATACATATTTTAGAAAAATATCACGATGACATATTTAGTTATCATTATATATTTAGTTGTTTCTATTTCTTTACTTGGTTCCCCACTATTTATGTTATTTAATGAGTTTTTAATAAGGATAATCAGTTATTCATGTGTATTCCACCTCATGTTCACCATGTTCTATCCCTTTACTCCANTATTTAGTTATTATTATGTAGTTGGGTGTTTTTATTTCCGCACTTGATTATCTTACTCTAATATGTAAATAAATATACTCTTTATGTCATTTAGTGAGTTACTCAATAAAAAATATTAGTCATTCTCGTGTGTTTGACTTGTGAACCATCATATTGCATCCTTTACTCTCCTCCTCCTTGATTTTGAAAGCCAAGATGCTCAAATCTA
The DNA here is from genome assembly GCA_900006705.1 of Sonneratia caseolaris. Classification (NCBI taxonomy): domain Eukaryota; kingdom Viridiplantae; phylum Streptophyta; class Magnoliopsida; order Myrtales; family Lythraceae; genus Sonneratia; species Sonneratia caseolaris. The sequence continues at coordinate 970,122 of CXYZ01008245.1, forward strand.
AGTTATTTCATCATGCAAAACAACTATTACACTGCATTGCATACTTATTTTGAGGGAAATATAAGAGATATCATTGTAAAATAAGATTATTGTGATAATTTAGGTTATACATATTTTAGAGAAATATCATGATGGCATATTTAGTTATCATTATATATTTAGTTGTTTCTATTTCTTTACTTGGTTCCCCTACTATTTATGTTATTTAATGAGTTTTTAATAAGGATAATCAGTTATTCATGTGTACTCCACCTCATGTTCACCATGTTCTATCCCTTTACTCCACTTCGTAACCCTTATATAAAATTTAACAGTATATACCCATGCATAAATATATTCTGAAAAATCTGTGTTCTGGTTGCCGACTTGAAAAAAAATGAAAACCATGTTCTCATGTCCAGTACGACAACCTAAAAGACTTATCGTCATATAGTGATGATGACAATCATGGTTGCAACCTACCATGGGCGTGGTCGAGTGGTTCGGCACTCATTATCCCAATGGGAGGACTTGAGTTCGAGTCCCACCTACGGCGGAGAGCTCTTAACCCCTTAAATGGGCCGACCTGGGGTGATCCGGATTGGTCAGCTGGACAAAATTCATCTGGATACCGGTTTATACAAAAAAAAAGACAATCGCTTAAGTTTGAATCCGTGAAGCGTGAGAAACGTGTGTAGAAATACAGTGCACATTTTCCGTGCCGGCATTGAAAGGCTTTTTTGTTTTTTGGAAAGTGCACTCAGAAGGTTAGATCAATTTCGGGGCAGGTCAAATCCTAGAATCGTTTTATTTTATGGTTGGTGATGCAATGAAACAAACTCTCAAGTCACCTTCCTGAGAGGAAAATAAAGAAAAATGAAAAAAAATTATGTTAAAATTCATTTGTCTCATGCAAAACGTGGCACTACTTGTCCAACCTTCATGTATTTTCCAATATTCCTTTGAATTTTGTGACCCCAAAATATTCGGCTTGCTTTATCTGACGATGAAGACAACACAATTGCACTACCGGCTAACGTTAAGACAATTCCGGCACAAATTTCTAGGCTTGTCCGCAAATTTTTCTCCAAAGAATTCAAAATCCATGAGATAATCATACTATTACTAATGTCCCACAAGTCAAATTCTGATAACAACGGATTCGGCTTTTCCAGGGAGGCATCAATAAACCATAATTTGTTCTTTACCTGAAGTGCTATTCTTGTCTCCTTCGCCAAGGTCCCATAGTTGTCTCCTGTCAGAATGGACGAGACGAGGGTCGCACCTGGACTATCTGATGGAGCGAGGTAGAATGAGGACAACACATCGGCCATCTTCTTCTCTGCCATGAATGGAATGGAGGATGGTTGGGCCCTTGGCCATGATACCATGTATATTGCCTTGATGTTTGGGCAATTCCTCAATTGAATTCACTAAGAATACTTACATCAATTATACAGTAAAAGAGAGAATTGAATCTTGCTAAAAAGAGCTACAGTAAAAATACAGAGAGAATAAATAGCCATACAGGAAGACTAAAAATAAAATAAGAAAATATATATCCCATAATTGAGAATTTTTATCTCTAATTGGCCTTATCTGAATCAGACAACTTGATAATATGTCAAATTTTCAGGCATCAGTCGGCGTCGGCGGCAAAGCTATTACTATTGAACCACCGTCCGCGATGGTGAAACTCCCTGCGCGTGAAAAGTTTCTCAATATATCTTTATATCTAACCTGCTCAAACAAGAACCTCATGGCCAGAGCTCACACTTTTTGACATTCAGGAGCAACACTAGAGGAGTCTAATCTCTTACAGGCCATTCAGCTTCCATATTATAGGGATATATGGCGATTCCGTTTCTTTCACTTAATTGCTGGAGTTCTGGAAAAGATAATCAAATATTGAAGCATGAGAGCTGGTGTATGTTAAAATCAATACCGGATTTACACAATTATTAGTTCTCGTCGAGTCCCAGTTTTATTGATCTAGCTCCAACAGCTTAGTCATAATAAACACATCAAGTGAACACTACTCACGTTTTCCACTTAGAGGAATCGTGCTCTCGGCTTTGGCCACCGACATGTCAACATGTTACAATGATCCAGAAAAAAATTATAAAAAAAATTGTCTGAAGCCTTGGAAGAAAATACAATGTAACTGCCACTTCCATCCTCAAAGTTCAAAGGTTCTTCAGTTATGGAACGTGAATAGTAATGAAAATCTAGCAAATCCCTGATAGTATAAAAATGAGAAAAAAAATTTCAGCTATCCCAACATGCTAGGCAGAATGAAGAAGCATCAATAGAATAGAGTGAATGATGTGGACATGCGAGGCTATGACTCAGGAAATCTAGCCAACTTAGAGAAGGACTTGATTTTAGATGGAAGAGGCCCAATGACAAGAGAATAATTGAAGAGATGATTGGAAGCTATTGGAGTTCTCACTATTGGATTATCAGCCCTAAAAGGTGAAGCCCAAGGTAAAAGAAACCTTAGCTCTATTCATTATCACAACCCAAAAAATTGACAAAATTTCAACATATAGATCCTTACAAGATGTTAAGTTTTTAACATAATTTACAAAAACTCAATAAATGCCATAATTCTAATAAGAAACAAAATCTAACTGTAAATCTTCAGTTGATTCCTATTGTCAAAAAGCTATTTTACTCATCCTACACAACCTTTCAAGCTTCAAACTTATATAAAAAAATATATGAGCAGCAACTTAGAGAACAAAATTTTTTAAAAATAAAATAATGAGTTAATATGCATACCTATTCAAATAATAAATTCATAACATTTCAATATACCATTGAAGATCATTATCATCCATTCACTAGTTTCGTTTTTCTTACTTCCAAAATTGTAAATAATATTTTTTCACTCTAATTATTCTCTTGCAAATTTCTCAGTTAAAGCCAACTAACCTATAGAGACGTACTCGGTTTCCCTCACGTCATCCTCATTATTACAACAAATCTCATGTCTGTGGAAAACAGGGTTTCTACTCACAAAGAGAATCCAAAAATAAGGACATTGTAAAAATAAGGGGTCGATTTTAAGAAAATGTCAGTATTATTTATGAAATCTAGGATTTCATAAAATCATTTTGTTGTACATGACTCTACAGCAAAACACCTAAGGGCTAGCTAAGGATCCAAGAGAAGAATAATCATAATCGTCACCTTTGGAGTTGATAAATTTTTTAATTGTTGGCCTCGCTATTCCTGATCTTGTTTGTCCCAACTTATCTAAAGATGAGTGTCAAGACCCCATCCATCATACAAGGGAAAAGTAAATTGTGTACAATTATGGGAAGATTAAATAGACTTGTAGGCAATATCAAACTATTATGTAGTAGTTAATCATCCATATGCCCCATAAAGTATGATACTAATTCTAGTAGTATCACGGTATTAATCAATCGTAACTATTCTAATGCGAGCAAGGAAAAGGATATGACCCGTGTGCGTGTGCCAGGTCAGGCACTGGCCACCTCATTGCCCCGCCCCGTCCCATTCATCTTTTATTTTTATCCGATTCCAAATTTCCTATTATACACCGCGTTTTATGTCCCCTCCCTCAATCCATTTACTAGAGTTTTTAAGCTTACGTTATTAACTTTAAACTTAGTTTAGATTGAAAATTTTTGTATTTATATTAGAGAATATTATGGTGTTATTGTCATGAAAATTTATTGTATTTTTTAAATTTCGAGTAATTTGGGTTTGAATGGGGCAACACGAGTCAGACCTATCCAACGTAGGGCAGGTCGTAAGCCTCCTGAATCTGACCCGTCGTGGGTCATGGGGCAGGGCGGCCCCCGTGCCTTCAAAAACTCCGCCCGTTGACATGCCTACTCGTGCTGCACAAAAAGTAGGCAGCCAATGCTTTTCACGTTTAAGATTCAACAAATGCATATAGGTCAGGGATTCCAAGCGATTGAAGTATTCCATGTCGAATATGTCTACATAATCTTACCAATGGATTCCATGAATATTACCGTACTAACGGACACGGAATACCGCAGCGATGTTACTTGCCCCCAGGAAAGGAAGCAATAGCAAGAACATGAAGTCATAAAGGAAACTAACAAAGATATCAAGGAAATTTCGTGAACACTTTTTGTGGTTGATCATGAGTAAAACGAGTGGCCACAGTAGCGGCCAGCCTTTTTCTTTGTCTCTTTTGCTCATTTTCCTGAATCGGGAAGTCTGTCACTTGTGATGAATTCAATCACTTACTTGTTATGAATTCAATTTTAAATTAGTTCAGTAATCTCAAAAGTGTAAAATAGTTTTAATAGTACGTAATTTTTTTCTATTCTAATATTTAAATATAGGAAAATTTAACAGTAAAAATAGATGAAATAAAAATGGGATTCATATAATATTCTTCGTGTCTCCTCAAGTTTGATTGTACGACGGCCCCGAGCCCTTCCCAAATCCATTCATGTTTAGCACGATTAACAATCTGCCCGGACAGGGAAAGAAAACATTTGACCCCAGCAGCACTCAAACGTTCAACAGATCACCACGTGATACATGTCATCCAACGTTAACAAGTGTTCAACACCATTTTAACCGTTGATTGATGCATGGTATTATCAACGTACGGTATTGGGGTAAAATTCTATTAATCGATACTCTCCCGAAAAATAGCAGCCGTATATCCTCCCAATTGGTGCATAGCAATATGTGGTATAATTTGATCTATGGAGTGGAATTGATATGATTCAAGGTGATTAGAATAATTGAATCCGATATTGAAAATGAAAAAATAATGAGGTTTAGATCCACATTTGCCATCATAGACAGATTCGTACGACTATTCAACCATGTGAATTTAGTGGAACATTAATAAGATTAATTGGAGGGGTTACCAACTTAACAAAAAAATGACGAAATTTAATGAAATTCATAGTGTTTTTACATGTCTTCATAAGTTGAGGTGGGCGGTACTTCCACTCCCTTTCTAGCTCCAGCCACGTTTAAAACGTTTTCACGAAAAAGAGGAAACAATTAATTGACCGAACGGTCAAAGGTCAAAATCAGCAGCAGTCAAATTCACATCCACCACAGCCACAATGTCCCGAAAGCTCTCATCTACATAAATTTCTTTGTTTTCAGGCAACTATTGTCCCTCTGTTTTGACAGAACATTGGAGTATATCTGAATTGATTAGATTATGACTTTCATTTTGCATTTTATATCTCTTGCAATTTCCTTCTTATGCATCAATTGATTCCCTGGCCGGTCCTGTTTTCTCTGTTATTTTTCATCTTTCTTTATATGAATATACCATAAATCGATAGGTTGCCTTGATGATTTTTTTTTTAATTTGGGCAGATACAATCTAATGGATTGTCAATTTTCAATAGTGCAGCAAAATACAAATATAAAATGAAAGGGTAAATGCTTCCTGCATTCCATTCCACCTCATTCTAACCAACCACACATAATAATACCTCATATGTTGCTAGTTTTGTTGGTGCTTCTTCATTCTACTCGATGGTTAAGATTATGTAATGTCTATGATTCATGAAAAGCCAGTACATATGGAGTTGTTAAATATAAATATCTGCCTTGGATATCCTTTTATTTTATGAAAAATAAGTGAGTATGAGTTGGTTCATTTATATTGATGAACGACTTGTTCTTCGTGTAGGGAACCGTAATGGGCTTGGACAAAGTGGTTCCGTGAAGATTCAAACTCGCACGGTACCCTTGACCTATCAACCCAACCTACCACCGGCCAACGCAAGCACACCTACTCACGCTCAGTATTGTCCCCACTAGTGCAGTATCATTTAACGGATGTATGAGAAGACATTTGAATTTTTAACCTTGAATTTACTTCACCGTGTGTGTAACATTGTGTTTCGCACAATCAGATCAATGCAAATGGTGGTAAGAGAGAAACTCTATTCTCGCTTGTAGAGGATACAAGATTTATATAATAAGAGAACTTCTATATTTACTTTATTAAGAGAAACTCAATTACTTCTTTAAATTGCACGATATAAATATATGATAATAAAATTGATGCAACCACGTGCAATTTCAGGCATTGTTTTCGTAATACAACTAGATTTGTGATTGATACACATACACTGATATGCATGCATATATATATATATATGAAGAAGCCTTTATTTNAATTTCAACATATAGATCCTTACAAGATGTTTAGTTCTTAATGTAATTTACAAAAACTCAATAAATGCCATAATTCTAATAAGAAACAAAATCTAACTGTAAATCTTCAGTTGATTCCTATTGTCAAAAAGCTATTTTACTCATCCTACACAACCTTTCAAGCTTCAAACTTATATAAAAAAATATATGAGCAGCAACTTAGAGAACAAAATTTTTTAAAAATAAAATAATGAGTTAATATGCATACCTATTCAAATAATAAATTCATAACATTTCAATATACCATTGAAGATCATTATCATCCATTCACTAGTTTCGTTTTTCTTACTTCCAAAATTGTAAATAATATTTTTTCACTCTAATTATTCTCTTGCAAATTTCTCAGTTAAAGCCAACTAACCTATAGAGACGTACTCGGTTTCCCTCACGTCATCCTCATTATTACAACAAATCTCATGTCTGTGGAAAACAGGGTTTCTACTCACAAAGAGAATCCAAAAATAAGGACATTGTAAAAATAAGGGGTCGATTTTAAGAAAATGTCAGTATTATTTATGAAATCCTAGATTTCATAAAATCATTTTGTTGTACATGACTCTACAGCAAAACACCTAAGGGCTAGCTAAGGATCCAAGAGAAGAATAATCATAATCGTCACCTTTGGAGTTGATAAATTTTTTAATTGTTGGCCTCGCTATTCCTGATCTTGTTTGTCCCAACTTATCTAAAGATGAGTGTCAAGACCCCATCCATCATACAAGGGAAAAGTAAATTGTGTACAATTATGGGAAGATTAAATAGACTTGTAGGCAATATCAAACTATTATGTAGTAGTTAATCATCCATATGCCCCATAAAGTATGATACTAATTCTAGTAGTATCACGGTATTAATCAATCGTAACTATTCTAATGCGAGCAAGGAAAAGGATATGACCCGTGTGCGTGTGCCAGGTCAGGCACTGGCCACCTCATTGCCCCGCCCCGTCCCATTCATCTTTTATTTTTATCCGATTCCAAATTTCCTATTATACACCGCGTTTTATGTCCCCTCCCTCAATCCATTTACTAGAGTTTTTAAGCTTACGTTATTAACTTTAAACTTAGTTTAGATTGAAAATTTTTGTATTTATATTAGAGAATATTATGGTGTTATTGTCATGAAAATTTATTGTATTTTTTAAATTTCGAGTAATTTGGGTTTGAATGGGGCAACACGAGTCAGACCTATCCAACGTAGGGCAGGTCGTAAGCCTCCTGAATCTGACCCGTCGTGGGTCATGGGGCAGGGCGGCCCCCGTGCCTTCAAAAACTCCGCCCGTTGACATGCCTACTCGTGCTGCACAAAAAGTAGGCAGCCAATGCTTTTCACGTTTAAGATTCAACAAATGCATATAGGTCAGGGATTCCAAGCGATTGAAGTATTCCATGTCGAATATGTCTACATAATCTTACCAATGGATTCCATGAATATTACCGTACTAACGGACACGGAATACCGCAGCGATGTTACTTGCCCCCAGGAAAGGAAGCAATAGCAAGAACATGAAGTCATAAAGGAAACTAACAAAGATATCAAGGAAATTTCGTGAACACTTTTTGTGGTTGATCATGAGTAAAACGAGTGGCCACAGTAGCGGCCAGCCTTTTTCTTTGTCTCTTTTGCTCATTTTCCTGAATCGGGAAGTCTGTCACTTGTGATGAATTCAATCACTTACTTGTCATGAATTCAATTTTAAATTAGTTCAGTAATCTCAAAAATGTGAAATAGTTTTAATCGTACGTAATTTTTTTCTATTCTAATATTTAAATATAGGAAAATTTAACAGTAAAAATAGATGAAATAAAAATGGGATTCATATAATATTCTTCGTGTCTCCTCAAGTTTGATTGTACGACGGCCCCGAGCCCTTCCCAAATCCATTCATGTTTAGCACGATTAACAATCTGCCCGGACAGGGACAGAAAAAATTTGACCCCAGCAGCACTCAAACGTTCAACAGATCACCACGTGATACATGTCATCCAACGTTAACAAGTGTTCAACACCATATTAACCGTTGATTGATGCATGGTATTATCAACGTACGGTATTGGGGTAAAATTCTATTAATCGATACTCTCCTGAAAAATAGCAGCCGTATATCCTCCCAATTGGTGCATAGCAATATGTGGTATAATTTGATCTATGGAGTGGAATTGATATGATTCAAGGTGATTAAAATAATTGAATCCGATATTTAAAATGAAAAAATAATGAGGTTTAGATCCACATTTGCCATCATAGACAGATTCGTACGACTATTCAACCATGTGAATTTAGTGGAACATTAATAAGATTAATTGGAGGGGTTACCAACTTAACAAAAAAATGACGAAATTTAATGAAATTCATAGTGTTTTTACATGTCTTCATAAGTTGAGGTGGGCGGTACTTCCACTCCCTTTCTAGCTCCAGCCACGTTTAAAACGTTTTCACGAAAAAGAGGAAACAATTAATTGACCGAACGGTCAAAGGTCAAAATCAGCAGCAGTCAAATTCACATCCACCACAGCCACAAAGTCCCGAAAGCTCTCATCTACATAAATTTCTTTGTTTTCAGGCAACTATTGTCCCTCTGTTTTGACAGAACACTGGAGTATATCTGAATCGATTAGATTATGACTTTCATTTTGCATTTTATATCTCTTGCAATTTCCTTCTTATGCATCAATTGATTCCCTGGCCGGTCTTGTTTTCTCTGTTATTTTTCATCTTTCTTTATATGAATATACCATAAATCGATAGGTTGCCTTGATAATTTTTTTTTAAATTTTGGCAGATACAATCTAATGGATCTGTCAATTTTCAATAGTGCAGCAAAATACAAATATAAAATGAAAGGATAAATGCTTCCTGCATTCCATTCCACCTCATTCTAACCAACCACACATAATAATACCTCATATGTTGCTAGTTTTGTCGGTGCTTCTTCATTCTACTCGATGGTTAAGATTATGTAATGTCTATGATTCATGAAAAGCCAGTACATATGGAGTTGTTAAATATAGCTATCTGCCTTGGATATCCTTTTATTTTATGAAAAATAAGTGAGTATGAGTTGGTTCATTTATATTGATGAACGACTTGTTCTTCGTGTAGGGAACCGTAATGGGCTTGGACAAAGTGGTTCCGTGAAGATTCAAACTCGCACGGTACCCTTGACCTATCAACCCAACCTACCACCGGCCAACGCAAGCACACCTACTCACGCTCAGTATTGTCCCCACTAGTGCAGTATCATTTAACGGATGTATGAGAAGACATTTGAATTTTTAACCTTGAATTTACTTCACCGTGTAACATTGTGTTTCGCACAATCAGATCAATGCAAATGGTGGTAAGAGAGAAACTCTATTCTCGCTTGTAGAGGATACAAGATTTATATAATAAGAGAACTTCTATATTTACTTTATTAAGAGAAACTCAATTACTTCTTTAAATTGCACGATATAAATATATGATAATAAAATTGATGCAACCACGTGCAATTTCAGGCATTGTTTTCGTAATACAACTAGATATGTGATTGATACACATACACTGATATGCATACATATATATATATATATATATGAAGAAGCCTTTATTTCCAAATTGCTAGGACTGACCACATATTGAGTAAATACATTGGGAGGAAGTGTGTTGTTCCTCCTAAGGTATATCGTGTGGGGTTTCCTTTAAGTTAATTGATTAAGCAGCAGTGACTTCATGTACTTTTCGATTCTTGGAAGGTGATGGTTCTCATCATAATCATACATGAGAGGGACCATTCTGGCCGTGTTGAGAGAAGCTTTAGCAATGGAAGTAGAGAATGGGTGAGGAAAGAGGCATTCTTTGTTTAAGCTCTTCCATGCATCTGAAATCATCTCCTTCACATGGTTCCTTGCCTCCTCGAGCGAGCAACTAGGGTTCTCCTTCATGTAGTAGTCCACATACGACCCATCATTTCCCTCTTGATTCTCATCCTGCAAAAAAGATTTTACAATTTTTTCATAAGTGTATGTATTGCTTCAAATTTCTTGTTCTTCATATTAATTGAGGAAAAAAACGTCATGTCAAAACATAACTAATTAATAAATCATGCCCTCATTTGACAAAGCTGAAGTATCTTTCAGATTAGTTTGGAATATACGTAATTTTGAAGTTAATTAATATTTTATCAAAGTAGACTCAATCCCTCACAACTATCAGCATTATTTCAAGCCCAAACAACATATACGAGTAGCAACATTTTGAAAGAAATCTTGCGAGAAAAGAATGGATAAAAAGAGAATGGGAACATATGATTACAATTGAATTATGGATCTGTTAACATCATTTTAATATGGTTTGAACACTACATGCCTCAATTTTCTTCAGTAATTTTAAAATTTTAATAATAAGATAACAATCATATTCTATAATTGAATAACTGAAAGGAAACATATCTTCTCCTTTTCTAATTGAATAATTGAAAAGAGATATATCTTTTCCTTCCTTTTCAATGAACAGAAACATGTCTAACATATGATTGTACTTACTTTATGGGCTTCTGCAATATGTCAGTCGAAAAAAATGATAAAAGAGTGGGCAGTAAGAAGTGACTACTTATATTGAATACTTTTTTCAAGTAGCCAATTATTTGTGCTCATTATCAATAGTAATTATACGCCACAATTATGAAATCTGCTTCATTCCCTTTTAAAGGTAAGGTTATTTTATTGTTTATTTATTGAAATGTTTCTCTTTCCTAAACCTCTCTAGCTTCTTGTAACAATGGCCCCGCCCCTTCCATTGAAAATGTCAAGGTAAAAGCATCCGATATTGTGTTTGTTTAGTGGATCTTTATATCTTGTCAAACATATAAAAAGATAGCGCATTATTTTACCATATCGAAATTTCATAACTGGGAGATCGTTTATAACCTAATGCACATACCTTGGCACTTCCAAGGTCATCCCAGAGACGTAGAATCTTTGCTGCCGGAGTAGAGATTGCAGACAAACGATTCAGCATGTCACAATCTAGGTAATTTCCACCTTCATACAAGTGTGCAAACAAGTGAACGAGCACAACATGCACACCAGAGCTAACTATTGCATTCTTCAAGTACTCTTCTGCGGGTGGGGAGTGGCATGACGCAAACCATCTTGCTTCTACCATGAATGCATCACACAGACTCTTCCACTGTGAAAGTAATCAATCAAATATATGTTAGTGTTTCCTTTTAACTTCTCCATTCTCCATTCTCATCGAGGAAAGGATCATAATATAAATACATATTGGAGAGCGAGATAGCGAAATAATAGTTTCTAATGGTACACTTTACTCCAAAAAGCCTCATAATAAAAATGTTTAGCTTTTTGCATTTTTTTTCTAAAGAGGGAGTTTCGTGAACGTCTCTCTATCATTCTCTCTCTCTCTCTCCCCTCTCCTTTCCACTGTCTCTCCCCTATATTATAGCAGAAAGGGACAGGGATATAATGGTTATAATTATATTGATCAATCTCAATGTGAAATTAAAAAAACTTAAATTCAATTATCACCATCATGATTTACCATACTTATTTAGTCTCAATTCCTCTAATCTATTTTTAGGCCCATATACTTTCTTTAATGTTAGAATATGCAAGAACTAATCGTAAACGTAGACNATATATATATATGAAGAAGCCTTTATTTCCAAATTGCTAGGACTGACCACATATTGAGTAAATACATTGGGAGGAAGTGTGTTGTTCCTCCTAAGGTATATCGTGTGGGGTTTCCTTTAAGTTAATTGATTAAGCAGCAGTGACTTCATGTACTTTTCGATTCTTGGAAGGTGATGGTTCTCATCATAATCATACATGAGAGGGACCATTCTGGCCGTGTTGAGAGAAGCTTTAGCAATGGAAGTAGAGAATGGGTGAGGAAAGAGGCATTCTTTGTTTAAGCTCTTCCATGCATCTGAAATCATCTCCTTCACATGGTTCCTTGCCTCCTCGAGCGAGCAACTAGGGTTCTCCTTCATGTAGTAGTCCACATACGACCCATCATTTCCCTCTTGATTCTCATCCTGCAAAAAAGATTTTACAATTTTTTCATAAGTGTATGTATTGCTTCAAATTTCTTGTTCTTCATATTAATTGAGGAAAAAAACGTCATGTCAAAACATAACTAATTAATAAATCATGCCCTCATTTGACAAAGCTGAAGTATCTTTCAGATTAGTTTGGAATATACGTAATTTTGAAGTTAATTAATATTTTATCAAAGTAGACTCAATCCCTCACAACTATCAGCATTATTTCAAGCCCAAACAACATATACGAGTAGCAACATTTTGAAAGAAATCTTGCGAGAAAAGAATGGATAAAAAGAGAATGGGAACATATGATTACAATTGAATTATGGATCTGTTAACATCATTTTAATATGGTTTGAACACTACATGCCTCAATTTTCTTCAGTAATTTTAAAATTTTAATAATAAGATAACAATCATATTCTATAATTGAATAACTGAAAGGAAACATATCTTCTCCTTTTCTAATTGAATAATTGAAAAGAGATATATCTTTTCCTTCCTTTTCAATGAACAGAAACATGTCTAACATATGATTGTACTTACTTTATGGGCTTCTGCAATATGTCAGTCGAAAAAAATGATAAAAGAGTGGGCAGTAAGAAGTGACTACTTATATTGAATACTTTTTTCAAGTAGCCAATTATTTGTGCTCATTATCAATAGTAATTATACGCCACAATTATGAAATCTGCTTCATTCCCTTTTAAAGGTAAGGTTATTTTATTGTTTATTTATTGAAATGTTTCTCTTTCCTAAACCTCTCTAGCTTCTTGTAACAATGGCCCCGCCCCTTCCATTGAAAATGTCAAGGTAAAAGCATCCGATATTGTGTTTGTTTAGTGGATCTTTATATCTTGTCAAACATATAAAAAGATAGCGCATTATTTTACCATATCGAAATTTCATAACTGGGAGATCGTTTATAACCTAATGCACATACCTTGGCACTTCCAAGGTCATCCCAGAGACGTAGAATCTTTGCTGCCGGAGTAGAGATTGCAGACAAACGATTCAGCATGTCACAATCTAGGTAATTTCCACCTTCATACAAGTGTGCAAACAAGTGAACGAGCACAACATGCACACCAGAGCTAACTATTGCATTCTTCAAGTACTCTTCTGCGGGTGGGGAGTGGCATGACGCAAACCATCTTGCTTCTACCATGAATGCATCACACAGACTCTTCCACTGTGAAAGTAATCAATCAAATATATGTTAGTGTTTCCTTTTAACTTCTCCATTCTCCATTCTCATCGAGGAAAGGATCATAATATAAATACATATTGGAGAGCGAGATAGCGAAATAATAGTTTCTAATGGTACACTTTACTCCAAAAAGCCTCATAATAAAAATGTTTAGCTTTTTGCATTTTTTTTCTAAAGAGGGAGTTTCGTGAACGTCTCTCTATCATTCTCTCTCTCTCTCTCCCCTCTCCTTTCCACTGTCTCTCCCCTATATTATAGCAGAAAGGGACAGGGATATAATGGTTATAATTATATTGATCAATCTCAATGTGAAATTAAAAAAACTTAAATTCAATTATCACCATCATGATTTATCATACTTATTTAGTCTCAATTCCTCTAATCTATTTTTAGGCCCATATACTTTCTTTAATGTTAGAATATGCAAGAACTAATCGTAAACGTAGACAAATTAGGCCTAAGAAAGGGGAAATCAACTAAAATACTTACTGATTCCCTGAGTAGATCCGTTGGGTTCCACCCGTGCTTCTTATAGACGTTTAAGCCGATTTCGTTGCTAATATCGTCTAGAGCCCTGAAGCATGTCTTCATGTAATCCGGTAGTTCTTTGATACACTCCCACCTAAAATTCCAGAAAAACAATCCTCCTTGTCGTTAAAATATTGCCGTCAATTATAGTGCAAGACTGAAGGACAAAAAAATACTATAAAAACTGTAACACCTCTTTCATGAAAAATTGGATGTGGCAATCATGTGAAAAGTAGCACGAATTAGTGCCAAAAATATGGTATATGGTGATGTATTTTTGTTACCTGCTGACGGCTTCTGTGAAGAGAGTGAGTTCTTCAAGGGACCCATAGACATCAAAGATGTCATCGACGATGTAGACCATGGCTATCGGCTTTGTTATGTCCACTCTTTCTTGCGATAGTTTCGGGTCCGGTAAAATTGCCATTGGCCACATGTACCACTTTATAGGCTGATCCCTTGCGAACTTTAATTCCTTTGCTAACCCAAGATCTTTCCACCATCTACGTTTTGATGTACATATTCAGAAACAATTTACACTGACATTATATATTAATAATATAAGTCCGATGAATGAGTTGCTGGTTAATTTTAACTTAGTGGCATTAATTTGACTCACAAGTCCTAGAACATTCTACCATTTAGGTGCCCTTTTTCTCTGAGACAGAACAAGTAGATGAGATGGGAATATATAAGACGCTGTTGTTATGAGTTAATTAATGTTACTGAAATACCTAGATGAGTTATCAAACTTACTTGGTGACTTGCAGGATTTCGCCCCGATTAATGGAAGCAACCGTATCCAAGTCCAACATGGCTAGCTCCCTAAATGCTTCCATCCACTCATAAGGCCCTCCCAGGTAAACCTGGGAGCTCCCAGAATCGAACCTTGGCAAGCTCTTGTGGAAAGGATTTGACAGTGTGTTTTTCACAAGCTCTCTTAGTGTCAGAGAACTCATGTCGTTGATATCATTACCAGCATATGGAAATAAATTTTCGGAACCACATAGGGCTCTTTTACTGAATGTTGCTGCCTCATCGAGTATATCTTCCCCATGTATATTCAAATGGGAAGCTTCGTGCAAGCTTATTAATCCGATGATATCCTTGCACAGCTTCTTGTCAAACGTAAGCTCACCATTGTTGTCGTCATCGCTCCTGAAGATCTCAAAGATATCTGTATGATCAGGATGTAGAAAAAAAATATTTGTTATTTTTAGTACAATGGGCGAATTGTTAGTTCCTTATAAAAATAACCATTTTTCAGTTTTATTGGGCCATTACTCTTGTATATATATATCAATGATCAAAAAACGATATCTAAAATACAACCTGAAATTTAATACTCATAAGTATGACTAAGACTTACTATACTTCTTTATTTTTCCATTCTTTCTTGTCATTTGTGTGTTGACAGAACTTCTTACTCAATAGCGGTGATTTGTTGGAGACCCAACAGTTAGATCGAGGTATAAAATATCTAGTGGGTACGACGAATGTTCTCATTTATAACTATTATAGAGATTCCTTGTACTGAATAGGCATGGCCACCGCCAAGAACAATTTGTGTTATTTAATGTGTATGCATATAAATTTACGCTATACGTTGATCTCTAGCCAGAAGGTGATATTTCAGAGCTGCATGTAGCCACGAACCTGCAGACAAATTGTAGCCTTCCTGTCGTAGAAGTCTAAAACGAAGCGCCAACTCGTGAAGGCTGTCACTGATGGAGTTGCCATTACAAGCGGAAATAAAATGTTCCTGCAGAAGGCTCTTAATCTCCGCTTCAAAGTGGTGAGCGATACCAAGACGTTGCAGAGCGTCCACCATCATTAGACTTTCTAAAGAGCCCTTTTCAACTTTTCCAATGAGACTCCTGGCCTTCTTCAACCTTCGCTCGTTTAAACTTTCGAAACAATCCTGCAGAAGCTTCATCAGTCAATTATCGAGTTGATACACACTTAATCGGTCAAACAATATCATGATGAATTCATAACTCCGATATGTAGACAGAATAGCTAGCTAAAATCAAGCACCTTTGTATATTGATATATAATTCAGCACATAAATGAGGAATTTACTATACGTTTTAGGTTCACGTGGTTTCACTATGATTGTTAAGATTATTAATGCAGTACATGTTCCGCACAACTGAGTCATAAAATTATCTCGGTTTTATTGCGTCCAAAGTGGTACTTAACTGTGAAGTAGTTGAGTCCATTTGCAGGACGAGATGACTCCAAAGGGGATGAAACCAATCCCTGATAAGGGGCAGCCCTCCATTTATTGACGTCCATCGGATTAGGGATCCTGTACCGGAAATTCGATGAAGATCTCAAGGGTGTAGGTGGGAGCTAGAAACAAGCGAATAAACTCTTGGAAATATTGGGGGATGAACACCAAGTGAGATAGTTTCTGAAGAAGAAGAAGAAGATGCTGATGATGAAGGAGAGAAGTTACTTTTGTTGGCATGAGAAGTTGCTAATTTATAGGGCTTTAGATGAAGTTTTCTCATGCTTAGGGACGGCAGAAAATGCCTGCCCCGCACTAGGACAGGTCGGGTCGTGGCCTGACCCGTGTGTGGGGACAAGTCAGGCACAGGCCACCTGGTTGCCCCGCCCCATCCCGTTCATTATTATATACTTTTGTTTTATTTCCTTATCATATTTCAAATTTCCTATTATACACCACGTTTTATGTTCCCTCCCCCAGTGTCCTTCCAAGAGTTTCTAAATTTATGTTACTAATTTTAGACTTAGTTAAGATTGAAAAGATTTGTATTTATATTGGAGAATATTGTGTACTTACTTTAATGTTATCATCATGGAAATTTATCTTATTTTTTAAAAATTTAAAGTAATTTGGGTTTGAATGGGTAGGATGGGTCGGACCAATCGCACATAGGGCAGGCTGTGAACCTTGATCCGTCCCACTTAAGTAAAGTATTATGAATAAATATAATTTATATTGGAAAACATTTACCTATTAATTAATATACTTGTCTATTCAAATTTGAATTTATCAAGATTTATTAATTTTTTTTGGTACTACATGATTTTAGACAAAAAAAAAACTGAAAATATATCGTGTGAAGCAAAATATCTCCGAGTACCTTCCTTTGTCCAACGATAGATTGGAGAATCATAACCCACAATCATCTGCACCATCTTAAATCAATACTAATTTCCCCTCCCTGATCCTTTTCAGGAAATACAAATAGCATTGCACGCATAAATTAACATTCTCCATGGGTTGTCTTGGGGAAATACATACATAGCATTACTTGCATGTATGAATGGATTGCGGTAAAGACAATCGTTATATACAGTGGTCATCAAGAGCTCGAGCCAAAACACGAGTTAAAAGATTGTAAGACATTCACTGGAACCTTTGATCTCTCAGCCACAAAGATACATATAAATACGTACCCAAAAGAAAAAATCATTTACAGTGACTTGTTAAGCTCTATATATGTGCACACAATTGGTGGTGTTATACAGAAACAGGATCCGATCCCATAATTTTGTTACTGTACTAACAGTCGGCTTTTTTTGTAACCCACATGGAATACCGCAGCCATGTCATTTTCCCCCCAGCCAGGAAGGATTAGCAAGAACGTGAAATCAAGAAGGAAACGAATAAAGATATATCGAGCAAATTTCGTAGTCGTTTTTTGCGGTTGATCAGGAATAAAACGTGTGGCCACGGTAGCGCCCTGCCTTTTTTCTCTCTTTCTTTTGGTCATTTTTGGCGAATCAGGAATTCTATCACATGCCATGAATTCAACATCAAATTTGAACGGCAACCTCGAGAAAGTAGTTGAAGAGTGTCAATAGTAGTAAATTTCCTTTATTTCAATATTTGAATATGATATCTTAAAAAGTAAAAATGATATCCAGCAATCACCTAAACTCATCAACATTTGCCATCAATAACATATTCATAAGATTTATTGGATGGATAAAATTTAATGGAATAGTAAATTATAGAGATCAGCTTAACGGTTGAAAAAGGAAAATTTAATTGTAAAAGTAGCCGAAGTAAAAATGGGATTCATATAATATTCTTCATGTCTCCTCAAGTTCGATTGTACGACGGCCCTGAACCCTTCCCAAATCCATCCATGTTTAGCATGATTATCACCGTTTGCCCGGCCGGAGACGATCAGAAAAAATTTGACCCCACCGTGAAAATCAGCAAGCAGTCAAATGTTCAACACATCATCCAACGTTAACAAGTTTTCAGTACCATATTAACAGTTGATGCATGGTATTATAGCATATGGTATCAATGGTAAAACTCTATCAGTTTACGGAGTGAATTTATATGATCATGAATTTTTTCTATTAAACTAATTGAATTATATATTTGAAAGACAAAGGAAAAGATAAAGATGCAAACACACTAATCCGCACATGTCCCATCATTGAAAGATTGATACTATTATTTAATGATGTGAAATTTAGTGGAAGATTAAAAAAACTAACCCAACTTAACCAAAAAAAAACGTTTTTTGGACGAAATTTAATGAAATTCACACTGTGCTCCACATGTTTTCCCGAGTTGAGGTGGGCGGTACTTCTGCTCCCTTTCTAGATCCAGCCACGTTAAAAACGTTTCCCCGGAAAAGAGGAAACAATTAATTAACCGAATCGTCAAAATCAGCACCAGTCAAATTCACCACCGCTGCTGATTTTGACGATATGGATAGTAATTCAGGCACTAGCGTACGCAATTCACTTGATCCGAGAAAATCAATAAAATTGGAGTACACTTCAGTCGATTTTTTGTGATCGATCAATGAAAAATAGTTGCAATTGTGGGCAATGGGACAATCATGTAGATGACCAGCCTCAAGGAAAATTGATCTAAGACTAATATCTCGGTCATTCTTCAATAAGACAATTTCTCTATTATCATTGCACTAGGAATTGTAACCGACTTCCATTAGGGTAATAGGTGATATCATAGTTTTAAAAAACCAAATTGGGTAACCTGATTCGACCAAAAACTGGCTACTCACCCGATCCGATTCATAGAAATAACCCATTTGTACTTTAAATGAGGTTAGCTCTAATTGAACTGGTCGGTTCTCAATTAGACCGAATAATCCAATTGAACCGATAAAAAAATTGATTAACTTAAAATTAAAAAAATAAAAATATATTATAATATACTTATTTTATTTTATTG
>CXYZ01008276.1:0-14303 GCA_900006705.1 Sonneratia caseolaris
GCAATGCCTTGCTCTACCGTGAGCTGTGCCTCACTCTTCCACGTGCTGTGCCTTTGTCTATCATGGGTGACAGCTTGGTTGATCATGGAGGCCGCCCTTAGTTGACCACAACCTGTGCACACGGTCGCTCACGAGTTGTGCCTGGCTCTACCATGGGGGATGCCGTACTCGACCACAAGCTATGCCTCCCTCTACCATGAGCGATGCCTTGCTCGACCACAGGTTGTGCCTTGCCCTACCACGGGCAATCACTTGGCTGACCACAGGCTGTGCCTTGCTCTACCACAGGCGATGGCTTGCTTGCCCATGGCCTGTGCGTTGCTCTACTGTGGGCATTGCCTTGCTCTGCCATGGGTGATGGGTTGGTTGACCATGGAGATGGCCATCGGTCGACCTTGGGCTGTGCGCTCAGTCTCTCATGGGCAGTGCCTTGCTCTACCACAGGTGATGCCTTGGTCAATCAGAGGCTGTGCCATGCTCTACGACAAGCGATGCCTTGCTCCACCACGGGCAATATCATGGTCGAAAACAGGTGATGCCTTGGTCAATCAGAGGCTGTGCGATGCTCTACGACAAGGGATGCCTTGCTCCACCACGGGCAATATCATGGTCGAACACAGGTGATGCCTTCCTCAATCAGAGGCTGTGCGATGCTCTACGACAAGCGATGCATTGCTCCACCATGGGCTCTGCCTCGCTCTAACACTGGCGATGCCTTGCTCGACCACGGGGTGTCCCTTGCTCTACCAAGGGCAATAGCTTGGTCGACCATGGCGACAGCCCCTAGTTGACCATGGGCTGCACCCTCGGTCACTCACAGGCAGTGCCTTCCTCTACCAGGGTTGATGCCTTGCTTGATGAGGGCAACATCCCTTGGTCAACCAAGGAACAATGTCTTGATCGACCACGGTGACAGGTCTTTGTTGACTACGGGCAGTGCCTTGCTCTACCACGGGTGATGCCTAGGTCGACCACGGGCTGCACCCTGATCTACCACGAGCAATGCCCTGCTCCATCATGAGGAATGGCTTGGTTGACCATGGGTTGTGCCTTGATCTACCATGAGTGATGGCTTGGTCTACAATGGAGACAGCCCTTAGTCGACCACGGGCTGTGTGCTTGGTCTCTCAGGGGCAGTGCCTTGCTCTACCACAGTCAATGCCTTGCTCTACCACAGTCAATGCCTTGCTCGACCACGACGATAGCCCTTGGTTGATCATGGGGCAATGCCTTGAACCACAGTGATAGCTCTTGGTCAACCATGGGCAGTGCCTTGCTCTACCACTGGTGATGCATTGCTCAACCATGGGCTGTGGCTTGCTCTACCATGAGCAATGGCATGGTTGACCACGGGCGATGCCTTCTCAACAATGGACTGTCCCTGGCTGTACCATGGGAGATGCCTTCTCGACCAAGGGCGGTTCCTCACACTACCATGGGCGATGCCTTCTCCAAGCTTGGCTGTGATTTTCGCTACCTCAAATGATGGCTTGGTCAACCACGGAGATAACCCTAGTGACTGCGGGCTGTGTGCTCGGTCACTCATGGGCAGTGCCTTGCTCTACCAGGGGTAATGCCTTGCTCTACCATGGGTAATGCCTTGCTCTACCACAGGTAATGCCTTTCTCCACCAGGGGCCGTGCCTCGCTCTACCACAGGCAATGCCTTGCTTGACCATTGGCTGTCCCTTTCTCTACCATGGGCAATGGCTTGGTCAACCATGGAGACAACCCTTAGTCAACCCCGGCAGTGAGCTCAGTAGCTCATGGGTAGTGCCTTGCTCTACCATGGTTGATGCCTTGGTTGACCATGGCAACATCTGTTATTCAATCATTGGGCGACGCCATGATCGAGCATGGTGACAGGTCTTGGTCGACCATAGGTAGTGCCTTGCTCTACCACCGGTGATGCCTGGGTCAACAATGGGCTGTGCCTTGCTGTGGCACAGGCGATTGGTTGGCAGACCACGGGCTGTGCACTCCATCGCTATGCCTTGCTTGACCACTGGCTGTGCCTTGCTCTGCCACAGGCAATGCCTTGCTCGACCACGGGCTGTGCCTTGCTCTACCATGGCCGATGGCTTGTTGTACCATGGAGAGAGCCCATGGTCAACCACGGGTTGTGCACTCAGTCGCTCACGGGCAGGGCCTCACTCTACCTTGGGTGTTGCCTTGCTCTACCATGAATGATGGCTTGGTCGACCACGGAGACAGCCCTCGGTCAACCAGGAACTGTGCACACAGTTGCTCACTGGCCGTTCCATGCTCTACCATGTGTGATGCCATGCTTGACCACGGGCTGTGCCTTGCTTTACCAGGTGCAATGCATTGCTTGACCATGGGCTGTGTGGTGCTCCACCATGGGCAATGGCTTGGTCGACCAAAGGCTGTGCCTTGCTCTACCATAGGTGATGCCTTGCTCAACCATGGCCAGTGCCTTCCTCTACCAGGGGCGTTGCCTTGCTCAACCATGGGTTGTCCATTGCTTTACCATGGGCAATGACTTCCTCTGCCAAAGGCTGTGCCTTGCTCTACCACAGACAATGGCTTGTTCGAGCATGAGTGATGTGTTTCTCGACCACGGGCTGTGCCTTGCTTTACCACAGGCAATGGCTTTGGTGACTGCGGGCTGTGCCCTGCTATACCACGGGTGATGCCTTCTCAACCACGGGTTGTGCCTTGCCCAACCAGGAGCGATGCCTTGCTTTACCATGGGCTGTGCCTTGCTGTACCAAGGGAGATGGCTTGGTCGACCATAGAGACAGACCTCGATTGGCCACAGGCAAGGTCTTGCTCGACCATGGGCTGTGCCTTGCCAAACCACGGGCGATGCCTTCCTCAACCATGGGCGGTGTGTTGCTCTATGATGGGTGATGGCTTGGTCAACAATGGAGACAGCCCTTGGTTCAACCACAGGCAATGCCTTGCTCTGCCAGGGCGTTGGCTTGGTCGACGACAGAGACAGCCTTCAGTCGACCTTGGGCTGTGGCTTGCTCAACTGTGGGCGATGGCTTGGTTGACCTTAGAGACAGCCCTCAGTCGACCATGGGCTGTGCGCTCAGTTGCTCATGAGCAGTTCCTTGCCCTACCATGGTCAATGCCTTGGTGGATTAGGGCAACAGCCCTTGGTTGATCACTGTCAATGCCTTGATTGACCCCAGGCAGTGCGCACGGTCGCTCACGGGCAGTACCTTGCTCTGCCATGGGAGATGGCTTGCACGACCATGGAGACAGCCCTCGGGCGACCAAGACCTGTGCTCTCAGTCGCTTATGGCCCGTCCCTGCCTCTACAACAGCTCATGCCTTGCTCAATGATGGCTGTGCCTGGGTCTACAGCCAGCATTGGCTTGGTCCACCAAAGGTTGTGCCTCACCCTACGAAAGGTGATAGCTTGCCTAACCACGGCCTGTGCCTTCAGTTGCTCATGGGCCGTGCCTGCCTCTACAACAGCTGATGCCTTGCTCAATGATGGCTGTGCCTTGGTCTACCGCCAGCATTGGCTTGGTCAACCAAAGGTTGTGCCTCACCCTACCATGGGTGATAGCTTGCCTAACCACGGCCTGTGCCTTGTACTACCATGGGCGTACCCTTGCTTGACCACGGGCTGTGCCTTGCTGTACCATGGGCAGTGGCTTTCTCGACTGTGGGCAGTGTCTCATTCTACCACAGGCAATGCCCTCTCGACCATGGGCTGTGTCTTGCTCTACCATGGGTGTTGGCTTGGTTGACAACTGAGCAGCCCTCAGTCAGCCACAGGCTGTGCACTCAGTTGCCCATGGCCAGTGCCTTGCTCTACCACAGGTGATGCCTTGCTCAGCAATGGGCTGCCCCTGGCTCTACCATGGGAGATGCCTTGCTCAACCACAGGCTGTGCCTTGCTCTACCACAGGCAATGGCTTGTTCGACCATGGGCTGTGCCTTGCCCAACTACAGGCAATGCCTTGCTCCACCACACGCTGTGCCTTGCTCTACCATGGGCGATGCCTTGCTCAACCGCGGGCAATGCCTTGCTCGACCGCGGGCAATGCCTTCTAGACCATGAGCAGTGCCTGCCTGTACTGCAGGTGATGCCATGCTCGATCACGGGCTGTGCCTTGGTCTACCACGAGCAATGGATTGGTCCACCAAATGTTGTGCCTTGCTCAACCACTGGTTGTGCCTCACAAAACCACCAGTTGTGCCTTGTAAATGGCTTGCTCAACCTTGGGCAGTGCCTTGCTCTACCACGGGCGATGCCTTCTCAACCATGGGTTATGCCTTGCTCTACCATGGGTGATGGATTGGTCAACCATGGAGACAGCCCTCGGTTGGCCACGGGCTGTGCGCGCAGTCGCTCACAGGCAGTGCCTTTGTCTACCACCGGTGATGCCTTGCTTGACAACAAGCTGTGCCTGGCTCTACCACGGGAGATGCCATGCTCGACCACGGGCTTTGCCTTGCTTTGCCGCCACCAATGGCTTGGTCAACCACAGAGACAGCCCTCGGTTGACCACGGACTGTGCACTCAGTCACTCACAGCCAGTGCCTGGCTCTACCTTGGGCAATGCCCTGCTCAACCACGGGCTATGCTTTGTTCTACCATAGGCGATGGCTTGCCTGACCATGGGCAGTGCCTCACTTTACCATGGGCTATGCATTGCTTGACCATGGGCTTGGCCTTGCTCTACCATGGCCAATGGCTTGGTTGACCATGGAGACTGCCATGGTCGACCATGGGCTGTGCACTTGATCGTTCATGGGCAGTGCCTGGCTCGACCATGGTTGATGCCTTGCTCAAACATGGGCTGTGCCTGGCTCTACCACGTTGCCTTACTCAACCTTGGGCTGTGCCTTGCTCTACCATGAGTGATGGCTTGGTCGAGCATGGAGAGAGCCCTTGGTCAACCTCGGGCTGTGTGCTTGGTCACTGATGAGCAGTGCCTTGCTCTACCATGGGCAATGCCTTGCTCCACCAGAGGCTATGCCTTGCTCTACCACAGGTGATGCCTTCTCAACCCTCGGCTGCACCTGGCTCCAGAATGGGTGATGCCTTCTTGACGACCATGGGCTATGCCTAAGTCTACCAAGGCAGCTGCCTTGCTCGACCATGGGCAGTGCCTGGCTCTACCTCGGGCGACTCCTTGCTCGACCTCAGGTTGTGCCATGCTTTGCCACCAGTGATGGCTTGGTCAACCACGGACAAGGTCAACCTCAGAGACAGCCCTCAGTCAACCATGGGCAGTGCGATCAGTCACTCATGGACAGTGCCTGGCTCTTCCAGAGGCAATGGTTTGCTCGACCACGGGCAGTGCCTCACTCTACCATGGGCAATGGCTTGTTTGACCATGGGCTGTGCCTGGCTCTACAATGGGTGAGGCATTGGTCAACCCTGGGCAATGGCTTGGTCGACCATGAAGACAGCCCTTGGTCGACCACAATCTGTGCACTCGGTCGCTCACAGCTGTGTCATGCTCTACCACATGCATTGCCTTGCTCCACCCCGGGCTGTGCCTTGCTCGACCATGGGCAATTCCTTGCTCGACCACGGGCTGTGCCTTGCTCTACCATGGGCAATGGCTTGTTTGACCGTGGGCTGTGCCTGGCTCTACAATGGGTGAGGCATTCGTCAACCCTGGGCAATGGCTTGGTTGACCATGGGATGTGCCTCGCTATACCACAGGCGATGCCTTCTCAACCTTGGGCTGTGCCTTGCTCTACCACAGGCCATGGCTTGGTTGACCATGGGATGTGCCTCGCTATACCACAGGCGAAGCCTTCTCAACCTTGGGCTGTGCCTTGCTCTACCACAGGCCATGGCTTGGTTGACCATGGGATGTGCCTCGCTATACCACAGGCGAAGCCTTCTCAACCTTGGGCTGTGCCTTGCTCTACCACAGGTGATGGCATAGGCCATCACGGGCTGTACACGTGGTCTCTAATGGGCAATGATTGGCTCTACCTGGAGCAATGCCTTGCTAGACCATGGCTGGGCCTTGCTCTACCATGGGTGATGCCANGCCTGACCATGGGCAGTGCCTCACTTTACCACGAGCTATGCATTGCTTGACCATGGGCTTGGCCTTGCTCTACCACGACCAATGGCTTGGTTGACCATGGAGACTGCCCATGGTCAACCACGGGCTGTGCGCTCGATCGTTCATGGGCAGTGCCTGGCTCAACCTTGGGTGATGCCTTGGTCGAACATGGGCTGTGCCTTTCTCTACCATGTGTGATGGCTTGGTCGACCATGGAGAGAGCCCTTGGTCAACCTCAGGCTGTGTGCACGGTCACTGATGAGCAGTGCCTTGCTCTACCATGGGCCATGCCTTGCTCTACCACAGGTGATGCCTTCTCAACCCTGGGCTGCACTTGGCTCCAGAATGGGTGATGCCTTCTTGACCATGGGCTATGCCTAAGTCTACCACGGGAGCTGCCTTGCTCGACCATGGGCAATGCCTGGCTCTACCTCGGGCGACTCCTTGCTCAACCTCAGGTTGTGCCATGCTTTGGCAACAGTGAGGGCTTGGTCAACCACGGACAAGGTCAACCATGGAGACAGCCCTCAGTCAACCATGGGCAGTACGGTCAGTCACTCATGGACAGTGCCTGGCTCTTCCAGAGGCGATGGTTTGCTCGACCACAGGCAGTGCCTCACTCTACCATGGGCAATGGCTTGGTTGATCATGGGCTATGCCTTGCTCTAACACGGGCTATGCATTGCTCGACCATGGGCTGTGCCTTACTCTACCATAGGCAATGGCCTGGTCAACCATGGAGACAGCCCACAGTTGACCACTGGCTGTGCGCACAATTGTTGATGGGCAGTGCCTGGCTCTACCTTAGGTGATGCCTTGCACGACGATGGGCTGCGCCTGGCTCTACGATGCGGGATGCATTGGTCGACCCTGGTGACAACCCTTGGTTGACCACAATCTGTGCACTCGGTCGCTCACAGCTGTGCCATGCTCGACCACATGCGTTGCCTTGCTCGACCATGGGCGATTCCTTGCTCGACCACGGGCTGTGCCTTGCTCTACCATGGGCAATCACTTGGTCACCCAAAGGCTGTGCTTTGCTCTACCACGGGTGATGGCTTGCTTGACTACGGCCTCTGCCTTGCTCTGCCATGGGCAATTCCTTGCTCAACCATGGGAGAAGCCTTGCTCTACCACAAGCATTGGCTTGCTCAACTATGGCCAGTGCCTTGCTCAACCACAGGTTGTGCCTTGCTTTACCCTGGGCAGTGGCTTGGTTGACCATGGGATGTGCCCCACTGTACCACAGGCAATGCCTTCTCAACCTTGGGCTGTGCCTTGCTCTACCATGGAGATAGCCCTCAGTCAGCCACAAGCAGTGCACTCAGTCGCTCACAAGCAGTGCGCTCAGTCGCTCACAAGCAGTGCCTTGCTCTACCATGAGTGATGCCTTGCTCGACCATGGGCTGTGCCTGGCTCTACCACGGGAGATGCCTTGCTGGACCACGGGCCATGCCTTGCCCTACCACAGGCGATGCCTTGCCCTACCACAGGCGATGCCTTGCTCTACCAAGGGCGATGGCTTGGTCAACCTTGGAGATAGCCCATGGCTGGCCACTGGCTGGGCCTTGCTCTACCACGGGTGATACCATGCTCAACCATGGGCTGTGCCTTGCAATACCAATGGCCATGGCAAGTTCAACCATGGGCTGTGCCTCACTCTACGATGGGTGATGCCTTTCTAGACCACAGACTTTACCTTTCTCTACCAAGGGCGTTAATTGGTCAACCACGGAGACAACCCTCAGTCAACCTCGCGCAATGCCTTCCTTGACCATGGGCTGTGCCTTGCCCAACTACAGGCAATGCCTGGCTCGACCATGGGCTGTGCCTTGCTCTTCTAAGGGTGATGGCTTGGTAGACCACAGAGATAGCACTCAGTCGACCATGGGCAGTGCCTTGCTTTCCCACAGGCAATGGCTTGGTCTGGTCAACCAGAGAGACAGCCCTTGGTCGACCATGGGCTGGGCTGTGCGCTTGGTTGTTCATGTGCAGTGCCTTGCTCTAGCACAGTCAATGCCTTGGTCAACCATGGCAACAATGCTTGTTCGATCATTGGGCGATGCTTTGATTGACCATGGTGACAGCACTTGGTTGACTATGGGCAGTGCCTTGTACTACCACAGGTGATGCCTTGCTCAACCACGCTCTGTGCCAGGGTCTACCATGGGCCATGGTGTGGTCGACCCCAGGCTGTGCCTAGCTCTGCCACAGGTGATACGTTGCTCAACCATGGGCTGTGCCTTGCCCTACCATGAGTGATGGCTTGGTAGACCTCAGAGACAGGACTTGGCTGTCCATGGACTGTGCACTTGGTTGCTCACAGGCAGTGCTTTGCTCTTCCCTGAGAGATGCCTTGCTCGACCACAGGCTGAGCCTTGCTCTACCATGGGTGATTCCTGCCTTGGCCATGAGCTCTGTCTGGCTCTGCCAAGGGAAATGGGATGTTCGACCATGGGCTGTGCCTCTCTCTACCACAAGAGTTGCCTTGCTCGACCATGGGCTGTGCCTGGCTCTACCACAAGAGATGCCTTGCCGGACCATGGGGCTGTGCCTTGCCCTACCACTGGCGATGCCTTGCTCTACCAAGGGTGTTGGCTTGGTCAACCTTCGAGATAGCCCATGGTCGGCCACTGCCTGTGCCTTGCTCTACCACGGGGGATGGCTCAGTCCATCACGGGCTGTACACGCGGTCTCTAATGAGCAGTGACTGGCTCTACCTCGAGTGATGCCTTGCTAGACCATGGTCGGCCTTGCTCTACCACGTGCAATGCCTTGCTGAACCATGGGCTGTGCCTTGCTTTCCCATGGGCGATGGCATAGTCAACCAGAGAGACAGCTCTCAGTCGACCATGGGCTGCGTGCTCGGTTGCTCATGGGCAGCGCTGTGCTCTAGCACGGTCGTTGCCTTGGTAGACCATGGTCGGCCTTGCTCTGCCACGTGCAATGCCTTGCTGAACCATGGGCTGTGCCTTGCTTTCCCATGGGCGATGGCATGGTCAACCAGAGAGACAGCCCTCAGTCGACCATGGGCTGTGTGCTCGGTTGCTCATGGGCAGTGCGGTGCTCTAGCACGGTCGTTGCCTTGGTCGACCATGGCGACAGTGCTTGTTCAATCACTGGGCGATGCCATGATTGACCATGTTAACAGTGCTTGGTCGACAATGGGTAGAGCCTTGCACTACCACGGGCGATGCCTTGCTCAACCACAGGCTACGCCGTGCCCAACCACAGGCGATGGCTTGGTCGACCATGAAGACAGCCCTCGGTGAGCCAAGGGCTGTGGGCTTGGTCACTCACGGGTAGACCCTTGTGTTACCATGAGTGATCCCCTACTCAACCACGGTATGTGCCTGGGTCTACCGCGTGGCATGGCTTGGTTGACCCCAGGCTGTGCCTAGCTCTACCACAGGCGATACATTGATTGACCATGGGCTGTGCCTTGCCCTACCACAAGTGATGGCTTGGTTGACCATGGAGACATGCCTTGGCTGACCACGGACTGTGTACCTGGTCGCTCACGGGCAGTGCATTGCTCGACCATAGGCTGTGCCTTGCTCCAGCACGGGCGATGGCTTGGTTGACCACAGAGACAGCCCTCGGTCGACCATGGATAGTGCACTCGGTTGCACAAGGGCATTGCCCTGATCAACCGCAGGCGAGGGCTTGCTCAACCTCGGTGATAGCCCTTCATCAATCACAGGCAATGCCTTGCTCTACCAAGGGCAATCGCTTGGTTGACCATGGAGCTAACGCTCAGTTGTCCATGGGCTGTGCCTTCCCCTACCATGAGTGATGGCTTGGTTGACCATGGAGCTAACGCTCAGTTGTCCATGGGCTGTGCCTTCCCCTACCATGAGTGATGGCTTGGTTGACCACAGAGACAGCCCTCGGTCAACCATGGCGACAGTGCTTGTTCGATCATTGGGCGACACCATGATTGACCATGGCAACAGCACTTGGTTGACTATGGGCAGAGCCTTGCACTACCATGGGAGATGCCTTGCTCAACCACAGTCTGTGCCAGGGTCTACCATGGGCCATGGTTTGGTCGACCCTAGGCTGTGCCTAGCTCTACCACAGGTGATACGTTGCTCGACCATGGGCTGTGCCTTGCCCTACCATGAGTGATGGCATGGTTGACCTCAGAGACAGGCCTCAGCTGACCATGGACTATGGACTTGGTCGCTCACGGTTAGTGCCTTTCTCTACCCCAAGCGATGCCTTGCTCGAACACAGGCTGTGCCTTGCTCTACCATGGGTGATGCCTTCCTCAACCACGAGCTGTACCTGGCTCTACCATGGAAAAGGGGATGTTTGACCATGGGATGTGCCTCGCTCTACCACGGACAATGCCTTGCTCAACCACGGGCTGTGCCTTGCCCAACCATGGGTGATGGCTTGGTCAACCATGAAGACAGCCCTTGGTCAGCCGAGGGCTGTGTGCTTGGACTTTCATGGGCAGAGCCTTGCGCTACCATGAGTTATGCCCTGCTCAACCACAGTCTGTGGCTGGGTCTACCACGGGCTATGGCTTGGTCGACCCCCGGTCATGCCTAGCTCTACCACAGGCAATACGTCGCTAAACCATGGGCAGTGCCTTGCCCTACCATGAGCGATGGCTTAGTTGACCATGGAGACGGGCCTCGGCTGACCACAGACTGTGCACTTGGTCACTCACGGGCACTGCCTTGCTCTGCCATGGGGGATGCCTTGCTTGACCACAGGCTGTGCCTCACTCTACCACAGGCAGTGCCTTACTCCAGCATGGGTGACGGCTTGGTCGACCACGGAGACAGCCCTCGGTCGACCATGGATAGTGCGCTCGGTCACACAAGGGCAGTGCCCTGATTGACCACAGGTCATGGCTTGGTCAACCTTGGCGAGGGACCTTTGTCAATCATGGGCAATGCCTTCATTGAACATGGGGTGTGCACTTGGTCACTCACAGGCAGTGCCTTGCTCTACCATGGGCGATGCCTTCCTCAACCACTGCAACAACCCTTGGTCCATCATGGGTCAATGCGTTGATCGACCATGGTGACAACCCTTGGTCGACCACATGCAGTGCCTTGGTCCACCATGGGCAATGCCTTGCCCACCCATGGGATGTGCCTCGCTCTACCATGGGTGATGGCTTGGTCAACCACAGAGACAGCCCTCGGTTGACTACGGGCTGTGCACTTTTGTAGCTCATGGGCAGTGCCTGGCTCTTGCTTGCGTGATGCGTTGCTTGACCATGGGCAGTGCCTTGCTCTACTGTGGGCGATGCCTTACTCAACCATGGGCTGTGCCTGGCTCAACCAAGTGCAATGGCATGTTCAACCAAAGGCTGTGCCTTGCTTCACCACAGGCAATGGCTTGGTCAACCACGTCGACCGCCCTCAGTCAACCCCAAGCTGTGCGCTCAGTTGCTCAGGGCAGTGCTTGGCTCTACCTCAGTCCATGCCTTGCACAACCACGGGCTCTGCATTGCTCCACCACAGGCGATGCCTTCCTCAACCACAGGCTGTGCCTCGTCCAATCCCAAGCGGTGGCTTGGTTGACTACAAGGACAGTCCTCAGTCGGCCAAGGGCTATGTGCTTGGTTGCTCACAGGCAGTGCCTTGCTCTACCACCAGCAATGCCTTGCTCCACCACAGGCTGTGCCTTGCTCTACCATGGGTGATGTCTTCTAGACTACAGGCTGCACCTGGTTCTACCACGGGTGATGGCTTCTCAACCATGGGCTGTGCCTCACTCTGCCACGGGCAATGCATTGCTCGACCGTGGGCAGTGCCTGGCTCTTCCTCGAGCAACTCCTTGCACAACTATGGGCTATCCGTTTTTCAACCATGGTGATGGCTTGGTAGGCCAGGAGTTGTTCACTCAGTTGCTCATGGGCCATGCCTTGCTCTCCCATGTGCAATGGCTCACTCAACCACAGGCAATGGCTTGTTCAACCACGGGCTGTGCCTTTCCCTACCCCCGGGGATGCCCTGCTCGACCACGGGCTGTGGCTTGCTTTGCCACCCACGGTGGCTTCGGCAAACACTGAGACAGCCTCACTCGATTATGGCCTGTGCACTTAGTCACGCATGCCCAGCGCCTGGATCTACCTTGGGTGATGCCCTGCTCAACCACAGGCTGTGCCTGGCTCAACCATGGTCGATGGCTTGCTCGACCACAGGCTGTGCCTCTCTCAACCATGGGCTATGTATCGCTCAGCCATGGGTGATGGCTTGGTTGACCTCGGAGATAGCCTTGGTCGATCAGGCGCTATGCACTCGGGAGCTCATGGACCGAGTCTAGCTCTTCTACAATGTGCGATGCCTTGGTCAACCATGGGCAATGGCTTGGTCAACCAAAGGTTGTGCCTCACTGTATCATGGGCGATGGTTTGCTCAACCATGGCCTGTGCCCTACTCTACCACGGGCGTTGCCTTGCTATACCATGGGCAGTGCCTTGCCCGACCACAGGTGATGCCTTGCTAAACCACAGGATGTGCCTTGCTCTACCACAGGTGGTGCTTGCTCCACCATGGGCAATGGCCTGGTCGATCATGGAGACAGCCCACAGTTGACCACAGGCTGTGCATGTGATCGCTCAGGGGCAGTTCCTTGCTCTAGCACGGTCGATGCCTTGCACAACCATGGCGACAACACTTGTTCTCGACCATTGGGTGATGCCTTGATTGACCATGTAACAGCGCTTGGTCAACCATGGGCAGAGCCTTGCTCCACCATGGGTGATGACCTGCTCGACCACGGTCTGTGCTGGGTCTTCCACGGGCCTTGGGTTGGTTGACCCTAGGCTGTGCCTAGCTCTTCCACAGGTGATACATTGCCCGACCCCAGGCAATGCCTTCATCTCCCACAGGCTGTGCACACGATCGATCACAGGTAGTGCCTTGCTCTACCACAGGCAATGCCTTCCTCGACCATGGCGACAACCCGTGGTCGATCATGGGTCTACGCGTTGATCGACCACAGCAACAGCTCTTGGTTGACCATGGGCAGTGTGTTGGTCCACCACGGGCAATGCCTTCCCCAACCATGGGCTGTGCCTTGCTCTTCCACAGGCGATGGCTTGGGTGACCACGGAGTCAACCCTCAGTTGACTACAGGCTGTGCCTTCTGTAGCTCATGGGCAGCGCATGGCTCTTGATCAGGCAATGCCTTGCTTGTCCATTGGCAATGCCTTGCCCTACCGTGGGCAATGGCTTACTTGACCACGGCCCGTGCCTCGCCCTCCCGTGGGCACTGGCTTACTTGCCCACAGGCTGTGCCTTGCTCCACCATAGGCAATGGCTTGGTTGACCATGGAGACAGCCCTCGGTTGACCATGGGCTGTGCGCTTGGTTGCTCAGAGAAGTGCTTGGCTCTATCTCAGTCAATGCCTTGCACGACCACGGGCTGTGCCTTGCTCCACCATAGGCAATGGCTTGGTTGACCATGGAGACAGCCCTCGGTTGACCATGGGCTGTGCCTCGCTCTACCACATGCATTGTTTTGCTCGACCATGGGCTGTGCCTTGCCCAACCATGGGTGATGGCTTGGTCAACAACGAAGACAGCCCTCTGTCAGCCAAGGGCTATGTGCTTGGTCGCTCATGGGCAGTGCCTTGCTATACCACGGCATTGCCTTGCTCCACCATGGGCTGTGCCTTGCTCTACCACGGACGATCCCTTGGTCGACCACGGGTGTTGCCTTCTCTACCACGGGCTGCACCTGGTTCTACCACTGGCGATGCCTTCTTGACCCTGGGCTGTGCCTCACTCTGCCACGGGCGATACATTGCTAGACCATATGCAGTGCCTGGCTCTACCTCGAGTGACTCCTTGCACGACCATGGGCTATGCGTCGCACTAGGGACGATGGCTTGGTCGACCTCAGAGACAGCCCTTGGTAGACCAGGAGCTGTACACTCGGTCACTCATCGGCCCTGCCTTGCTCTGCCATGGGCTATGTGCTCAGTCGCTCACAGGCAGTGCCATCCTCTCTCACGGGCAATGCCATCACGACCATGGGCTGACCAAGGATGATGGCTTTGTTGACCACGGAGATGGACCTCAGTTGACCACGAGCCATGTGCTCAGTTGCTCACAGGCAGTGCCATGCTCTACCACGAGCAATGCCTTAATTAGCATAGGCTGTGCCTTGCTCTACCATGGGTGATGCCTTGCTCGAACACGGGTGATGCCTTCTCAATGACGGGCTGCACCTGGCTCTACCACAGGCAATGCCTTCTCAAGCACGAGCTGTGCCTTGCTCTAAAACGGGCAATGCCTTCTTGACCACGGGCTGTGCC
>CXYZ01008288.1:1956-23049 GCA_900006705.1 Sonneratia caseolaris
AAATAATTTTTTTATAATATAATTAATCGATTAATTTAAATAAAAAAATCAAATAACTGTTACAATATAATTATATACATATGATTAATCATTTTGTTAAAATTTTTTAATAATTTTCTTTTTATTATAATTTTTTGTGCTTTCTAGCCGGCATGGTATGATATTTTTTCTTATCATGTTAGCATGGCCTGAAAATAACAGCCCAGGCTCAGCTTTTTTGTGCAATGCTCGGACCATATTTTCGGGCCGTGCCACTTTTTGCTAGCTCTACATTAGTGTATAATTAGAATTAGGATTTAAGTATATTATAAAACATATATGATTAAAATAATTATTTTTAAACATATAAAATTTAAATGTTAAGAAAAATAAACATATAGAACATATACTATAAACGTCCCATTTTAAAATATTATAGACATGCGTTTGTACAAATGACCGCCCGAGTTTAACTTAAAATATCGAGTCAAGTTCTGGTAATATTAAATCTGGAATATAATTACTATATTATTTCGATAAAATCTCTTGATTATATTTATATATATACACTAAATAACTAATTAAAATAATTTGCAAATTGATAATACTAAAATATAATAAGATTATTTAAATAAAATTTAATATATTTTGAGAATATAAATTATCTAATTTATATGATATTCAAAAATATATATTTTTTTCTAATAAGGATAATTACAGTAGGACAGCTTGCTGGCCATTGACTCAGATCACCCAAAATGGCCCGTGTAGTGGATCGAAAGAAGGATCTGGAAATCTAAGCCGTTGCCGTGTTCCATGCGCACCGGAAATTTGGGTTCATGACGAACTTGACTCCCGCAGTATCAATCATCACGAAGTGACAAGCATCTTTGATTTCCATGGCCAACATGTTAGCTGGCACTTCAAATAGGATTTTGAATTTCTACTGGACGGTAGGGATTATAGTTGATCCATAAAGTTTTAAGTGATGAGAAAGTATCTTATATAACAATTTAATCATGTCAGTGTATCCTTGCTATGTTTTATTTTCATATAATAATTAAATTTAAGTGTCCATCCATTGGGACTTACCAATAGGCGCGTTCAAAGGAACCAATCAAATTGAACATAACCAAAAAAAACCAAACTATACTATTTTAATCTCTAATTATGTGGTTTTTTTAATTAAGAAGAGCTTACATTAATTATCTTGATATAGTTGATTCATTGTTCGTACATTTAATAAATTAAACATGTTTTTTGGATGATGCTCAAATAAACCTAAAAAGGGAAAAAACTCTTCAGTTTTTTTTCTTTTTTGGATATATTTCTTTATGATTCGATTATTCATAATAAAAATATGCACAAGAGAATAATAAATTTTATAAAAATCTACTCAAAATCCACCTAATGAATGATGGCAGTGCACACTCGTAATATTCGAGAACCAGCTGAGACAACAGCATTAGGTGATAAAATTTTTGTAACAAAATTATGAATTTTCATAAAAATTGAATAATTTTAAGATCTTGTATGATATTAGAACTTTGTCACTCCGATCTTTGTAAAAAAAAACTAAAAGGAAATAATATTTTCTTACAAATTGAAAATTATAACAAATTTTATTTAAAGGGGATTCGTAAAATTGATCTATTTCTTTAGCTTCCAGGTCATCAACATATACCATTGTTCTTTCGTGAATGAATACTTTTAATTATTTCAATTCACATGTATAAACTATCGAGAGCAAACTTAAGTGGTTAGAGTAAGTATATAATTTGTGAGTGTTTCATGAAATTATGGGTTCAATTCTCATATATGGTAGCTATTTGTCTCTCCAATATCTCAATACGTCTTCTGTATGGAGCCCGATTATTTCTTCTCATTATCTATGCTACATGACAAACTTAAGGATTGATTATCCATTACATGTAGACAAATTGACTTGACCTGAGAGTAAGTCCGTCAACGGAGAATTTAGATCTTCTCTTAACATGATTGCCCTACACGATCGAGCATTTTCTATGAATTTTCCTCCCCCACACAACTCATGGAAATAGACTTGAACTTTCCCTGTCTTTTGGGCCATGGATTCTCTACACTGAATTAATATAGAAGAGCTTGATTGTATCACGTAAATGAGGGGAACCCATTTCCGGGTAAAATCTTGGTTCAATAGTTTTTTGGTTCACACAATTTTTAATTTAAAATTTGAATTGATATTAATTTATTCATATTCAAACTGAACTAACTCATTAATTCTAAACCTCTTCAAGTGCGAGAGGTCACACGGGATGAGTAAATCATCATCTAGTTGGGATATCTGAGATTGGACATGTTTCTGCTTATCAGTTAATCTGCCGGTGATCTGCGTGGGTCTAGAAATACACAAGAAAGCCAAATCAGAGGTGAGGTGAAGTTCCGATTTGGTTGTCCAATGCTTAAATTTGTGTAGTGTGCTGCAAGTGATAAGTAGTTGTAGTAGTAGTACATAAATGAATAGTTGGTTCTCTTCTTGGTAATTATTCGGGAAAATTTCATATATTTATCATTTTTTACACTTAAGTTTTGTATATTTCAAAATAATTCTTTTAATCTGAATCTATAATATATTTAAGTTCTAATTTTAATAGTTCACTACCATGATATTTAATAGTATCATGTAGCATGACATGTCAATATAATTTCCCTATATTATCTAGCCCAATTAGTCAAATTTTACCACGCTAACATGTTATGTTAGCAATTTATCATTATATTATTATACCCTAGTAATTGATAATGGACACATTAGCATGTTGCTAAAATTAGGACTCAACCAATTTTGTAAAATAAAATATATAGGATTGGAAGAATTATTTTTCAATATATAAAATTCAACTATCAAGAAAGATAAACACATAAATCTTGTACTATAAATGTTCCGTTATAAAAATACGAACAAATGTTTGAATGAATAACGGCTTGAGTTTAACTTATAATCTCAAAGTAAAGTTCAGGAAATACCAAATCTGGTTATATAATTACTATATTATTTAGATAAAATTTCTTGATTATAGATATATATATATCTACACTAAATAACAATTTAAAATAATTTGTTATCTATTGCATGTAGACAAACTGACTTGACCCAAGGTGAAGCTGGCTGTGGCCAGAGACTCGGAGCTTATCCGACGTTGTGGACCACATGAGCGACAAACATAACCGTAAATTGTCTGCAGAATGAGTACTCACGGAAAGGTACTTATCCTTTCTCCCAATTTCGGGTCATGCATAAAATGGCAGTATCGTATATGGTAGGGACAGCTAGCTAGCGATTGACTCGACAACCCAGAATAGTCCGTATATTTGGGTCGATCGGATGAAGGATCTAGGAATCTAAGCCGTTGCCGTTGCCGTGTTGCATGCGCACTGGAAATTTCGGCTCATGACGCACTTGACTCCCACAATATCAGTCATCACGGAGTGACAAGCATCTTTGATTTCCATGACCAATATGTCATATGGCACTTCAAATAGGGTTTTCAATTTCTAAGGAGACGGAAGTGACTATAATTGACTGAGAAGCTATAAATGATTAGAAAGTATCTCAGACAATACAATGATTAGAATATATCAGTGCATAGTTATTATCTTTATTTTATGTAATAATTAAATTTAGGCGTACATCCATTTAGACTTATCAATAGGTGCGTTCAAAGAAACCAATCAAATTGAATGGAACAAAAAAGAAAACCAAACTACGCGATTTTAATCTCTAATTATGCAGTTTTTTTTATCAAGAAGAGGTTGGATTAATTAACTTGATATGGTTGATTCGATTGTTCATATATTTAATTAACTAAATTAAACATGTGTTCAGAATGATGCTCAAATAAACCCAAAAAAGGGAAAAAAAAACTTTCTATGGTTCGGTTCTTTTCTTTTTGGGTAGCTTTTTATGGTTTGGTTACTCAAAATAAAAATGTGTACAAGAGAATAATAATTTTCTATAAAAATCTACTCAAAATCTGCCTAATCAATGATAGCAGTGTACACTCGAAATATTCAAGAACCAGCTGNAATAAAAATGTGTACAAGAGAATAATAATTTTTTTATAAAAATCTACTCAAAATCTGCCTAATGAATGATAGCAGTGCCCACTCCTAATATTCAAGAACCAGCCGAGCCAACAGCATCAGACGATAAACACGTGTTCTCGAGCACCACATGTGCTTTGTAGTAGCGGCAAGCGGCTCGATGGAAAGAACTTTGAAGGCATNGTTCTCGAGCACCATATGTGCTTTGTAGTAGCGGCGAGCGGCTCGATGGAAAGAACTTTAAAGGCGTGGGCTTCCGCTCGCGAGNTTGTAAAGTGGAGTTTGAGCCATATCCATCAGTTATTCAAACATAGGTTGAAGTGGGTTTGCGGTCTGGTAGACTCTCAACACAATGTTAATTTGAATATGTGATATAACATGATAGAGGTAATACGAAGATAGACTATTCATATTGTACAGAAATGATGAAGATCGGGTATGCCGGGTCGTTGGGAAAATGCCTATCTCAGTTGGGTTGGCCAAAACTTGAGGATAGCTAGTTGAAAGCAGAGGATGGATGGAATGAGATCTTGGGCATCCACTCCACCTCGTTCGAGATAATCGTCAATTATCACCGAAGTGATCTGAGTGCTGTAATTATCTGCTCAATCTCGCCGTTGAAACTTTCCTTACTCCTGATATTTTCATCTTACATTTTATTTATGGCAACCTTCAGCGGGATTGCAACACAGACATTGTCTATGGTTTCTTCGGAGAACCTAAAGAAGGCAGCTCTACGGTCCTTTCGGAATAGCAGAGCCCCAACGACACCCCAAAACCCAGTCAAGAAGCCAAGTGTTACGATTCCATAAAATGCGATCTCATCATATGAATTTGTTCCATTATCTTCTTCTTCTTCGATTAAGGTCCTGGGAGTATCAACTGCTTTGTCACCTGGACATCTTTTCCACAGCGGATCTCCACGTAGTAGTGGATTCCCGGCATAGATAGAATGTTGGTACTGGTAAAGGGTATCCAACTGACTGCCTTCTGGCTTTCTTCCCGAGAAATTATTATTGGACAGATTAAGATACCTCAGAAATGTGAGAGCTGAAATACCCTGAGGGATTGTTCCTGAAAGAAGGTTGTTGGAGAAATCGAGCTACTCCAACCTCTTCATGTCACCAATCTTGTATGGAATGTTTCCTGTAAGAAGGTTATGGGAAAGATCAAATGCAAGCAGCCTAGTGAGGTGTGTCAACTCCTCAGGAATCGTCCCAGTCTGATTATTGCTGGACAGGTCCATACATACTTTAGGTTTGTCGTACATTCAAGGTCTCTGCCATTAATTGCTTCCCACAGTCGCTCCTTATTCCAGTCGTCCAATGTTTCAGATGCCGGAGCAGAACCATCATCAACACCAACCTCAACAGCTCCACTGGAAATAGAACTTCGATTCATGCCTGTGAAGTTGCAAAAACATAAGGGAATCGTCCCATCCAAGTTGTTAGCTGCCAAGTCCAAAATCCGCAACCAGAAAGAATGGCAGAGTTCCTTAGGCATTGGTCCAGAATTCTGATTGTGCGATAGACCCAAGCATTCTAATTTCATTTCACTGCCCAACCAACCTGGCATATCCCCTCAAATTGAGGCATTCTTTGAGTTTGCATCCATTTTGGAAATTATGCTTCAAATTCGCAAGATCTCCGAGGATATGGCTGATTTGAAAGGGAGCTACCCAATCAGCCTCTATCTGAACAATCAGATTGTTATCACGGAGATGAAATTCCTTTAAACTAGATAAATTAGAAAAATGAACTTCCAAAAGTACTCCTCTGAATGAATTACAAGAAAGACCTAGATGTTGCAGCTCCAAAAGTTGTCCGAGGCTCTGTGGGACTGGGCCACTAAGCGGGTTCTCTGCGAGTTCCAACCACTGGAGGGACTGCAATCCGCCTAGTGACTCTGAGATCAAACCTTGAAAGCGGTTGGACGAAAGGGATAAGTATCTCAGATTTGTCAGATTCACTGCCAATCAGGCAACTTGCCTTCCAAGATTGTTATAGCTCGCATCCACCACCTCCAGGTCATTTGCACAAAATTCAGTAGAGTTCCCACCGCTGATCCCTCCAAGAAAATTACTCTGACTCAGGTATAGGAACCTGAGGTTGCATTTGTCTCTCAATAATGGGTAAGATTCCCCCAATGATAGGGACTGCTTCCGTTGAAGCCAACAGTGGAGAGGTTGAGGTGCCGAAGTATAATTCTGGGGGTCCGCAGCCCACTGAGGTCAAGATAAGTCAAGTGACTTTAACTTTTGCAATGCTGGGTCTCCGGCTCATATGCGGTGAAAGGCTTCTCGGAGGATTGGCTCGTGTTACTCCTAGAGGATGGAGATGGAAGCAACTCGAGCTTGGTTATGGACATGCCCACCCTCTGGATCACATGCAAAGCCTGTCCATCTGATGCAGCTCATCATTTCCCATGGTTGGAGCAAATCTGACGGGTTGGAATGAAGACTTTGCTTGAATTCAAGGAGAGCGATCCCTTCGAGGAGATGGAAGCACGTTTTTCATAATATTAGCATTGTAAGCACGATTGTTATATTCCTTAACTTTACTTAATGAGAACTTACTTTACCAATATGAAAAATAATTTTTCATAATAGAATAGAAATAAGAACTCGCGAGAATTCCTCCTGGACAAAAGATACCGGTGGAATAGGCAACAACTTCGGCAGCTGTCATCAATAATTTAGAAGCCCAGTAGACAAGGACAATGGATCAGAGAGTAATTTTATATTGTCACCGGATGGTCGGACCGGTCCGGCTGCAGCCTGTATGACTGTTGCCCAAGTCTGTCGGCCAGTCTTCAGATGACCCAATTGGAATAGTCACTATCTAAAAATCCCGTTAACTGTTTTCTATTTGACTTGAAAGTTTATATATATATATATATATACGTAATTTTTTGGCAGAATCTATTTCCCATTTTATGGTCGGCAGCTGGACGTCGGCGCCACCCCTGTCCCGTTTCCTTTGTTGCTCCTGTTATCTCTCTCTTTTCCCTGTCAGATGTCTCCCTAATGGTCAGAGGAACCTCTCTCTCTCTCTCTCTCTCTCTCTCTCCCCGTTAATCAAAATGCTATGCAGAAGATCAAGAGCAGCCATGTTCGTTGGACTAAGGTTCCTCTGTCTTTCCTGTTTTCTTGGTGGATTTGATCAGTCACACGATGTGAGCTTTTGACATAGTGTATGAATCGATCGATTTGCAGGACCCTTTTGGGGCATAATGGTCTGATTCCTCAGATTCAAAGCACCGTCGGTCGGAGATTCTCCACTCACACTGCTGGGTAAGATGCATGTGTGGCTTAATTTTCTGTTTGATATTCCATTCATTTGTTCAAGTCGCCCTTTATTCGGCAAGCAATCCTTCAGTACAGCTTCAATGGGAATTCCGAAAACCCAAGCTAGGTTTTTTGGTTGACCTACCGCCTTCCCAGTTAATTGGAATTCTTGTTAAAGTAGGTTTGGTATTTCTATCATTCTTAACATCGTTGTCTTCGACACCAGCCCTTCTACATTTGTGACCATTTTACGTCGAGATAGTTCATACAAGATGTCCGACAATTTATGTCTGGTTTGTCTGTGGTTGGATCTGTCCCAAGCAACTTGGCTGTCCATTTTCCAGATTAATCATTTGATGAGTGGTTTTGTTAGCCCATCTTCTCCTTCAATCTGACATTGTAGCAAGCTCGAGGGCAAGGTAGCGTTAATCACTGGAGCAGCCGGCGGCATCGGTAAGGCGACCGCTGCCAATTTCATCGCCAATGGGGCCAAGGTGGTAATCGCCGACATCGACAGTAACTTGGGCCAGGAGACAGCTGAGGAGCTCGGTCCCCAAGCCCGTTTCATGCCCTGTGACGTCAGCAAGGAGGAAGATGTCTCAGACGTAGTTGACTTCACGGTCTCCCGGTTCGGCCGCTTGGACATCATGTTCAACAACGCCGGCGTTGCCTGCAGGACTCCGACGAGCATCGCTGATCTTGACCTGGCCCAGTTCGACCGAGTCATGGCCATCAACGTCCGAGGAGTTGTGGCGGGGATCAAGCACGCTTCCCGAGTCATGATCCCGAATAAAGCTGGGTCGATCCTGTGTACGGCCAGTGTCACCGGTGTACTGGGTGGATTGTCCCAGCACACCTACTCCTTGTCGAAGTGTGGTGTAATAGGGATTGTGAGATCGGTCTCATCAGAGCTCTGCAGACATGGGATCAGGATCAACAGCATCTCCCCATTTGTGATCCCGACCTGGCTTGTGATGAGTGAGATGGAGTCGATGTATACTGGGGTTGGGACCCGGGGGATCATCGACATTATCCACCATGCTGGAGTGTTGGAGGGAACAACTTGTGAACCCATCGATATAGCCAATGCGGCACTCTACCTTGCTTCCGATGATGCCAAGTATGTGAGCGGGCATAACTTAGTGGTAGATGGAGGATTTACTGTATTCAAGAGCCTAGGCTTCCCTGCACCCGGCCAAGTGCATTAATTAAAATTTTTGTAATTGAAAAGCTGTTTGGAAGGAGATTGTGCAGAGTTATTCCTATTGGATCTATTCTCAACAAGAAATTCTGCAATTTGTCCAAGTATTCAACTATATTTGCCCCCAATGTCTAAAGTTTTTTATTCTTTCGAAAGCATTACTCTGGTTGAAACATGAACCGATTTTCTGACAGTACTGTCATTAATAATGAGCCTTCTTGTGAGTATTAAGTTTGGAGTTAGGTGCGTTCTTGTATATGCAGAAGCAATTGTCCTGAACTTGAAATGCAAAAATCTGCTCTCTGATTAAGATAGGGGAGCGTTGAGGGTGCTTTGACATCAGTCTGAGTTTTGCAGCTACGTGGTACTTCTTAATCCGAGCCATGATTCATCATAGGATCACTCTGTAATCCCATGATATTTCATGAACATACCATTCCGTGGGGTTAGAACCAGCATTGGAGACGCCTTCTCAATGGCAATTGGATGGAAATATAGTAATGCCTAAAGTTTCTGCTTTTGATACATAGAGAGAACATCCTATGACATCCGTGTGTCTTATCAATCATCAATTCTCAGGTGTTACAAATGTCATATGCATTGCACATCCTAACCTGAACTTGTTGTAATTCCAAGCTGTCGTATACTTGTGAGATTTCCCTCCATCACACATAGCAGACAGAGAACAACAGGTGAAGATCAATAATCTAATTCGTTGTGTAGAGGATAAAAGGTACCCTAAGGAATTGAAAAGTAGATGAAGATGTGAATTGAATACGAGAAAACCCAAACAGCTCCATAAGTAAGTTCAGATACAAAAGTATCTGCAAATACGAACACGAACGTTACCACACCACTCTGGAAAGACATCACGTTTGTCTATAGAACATTATGCAGGATTATTCTAGAAGCTGAACTAAGATCTTAACAGGATTTTGACCTGGGGAATCTTGAGTCAATCGACATGGAGTGTTTATCAGGCAAACAAGCATCCTTTGTGCCAAGGACAAGAAATCCCTGCAAAAGTATCATTTATCTGGGATCGATCTATATTGCAAATCTTCATACTTTTATTCCCTGCACATCATGGAGAACATCACAGGCTGGAGTGAGATGGTGAGTGGACGAAAGAAGGTGACACCCGGATTGGCAACTTGTAGTGAAGGGAGCGCAGCTGGAACACTAATGTTGATGCCCACAATCCTTATCGTTATCAACTTATTGCTACTGGGCTTCTCGGCGATTGCATCCTTGTCATCTTTCACATTAAAAGGTTTTGATTCACAAATCAACTTCTGCACTGAGTAGCCAATTGGTTTTTCTGATTCCGACATCTGTGCTCCACTTGAACCCTGTGCACGGACTGGTTTTTTCAGTACTGGCTTACTGACATCTTTTCCTTTTTCTTCTTGACCTTGGAAGACCCCTATCTGTCGTCTCTGTTGGTGCCCACTTATGGACAACGCAGGTCCTGCAAGAAAACAGTAACGTTGAGTTGAATCATTTGACACGAAAATCTTGAGGTTAGGTGGAACTTCATCAGTAAGTATCACTTTTGACAGAAATAGGAGCCCCGGGCAAAGAGAGATCGGGCGGGCGGGCGGGTGGGCTCTCTTCTCAGGAGATGGAGCTGAAGCTTGTTTCCTCTTGGCAGGATCTATGAGCTAAATATTCCATGGAGAAACTCTTGCAGGATGCTTACGGATCTCCAGTGGGGTATCCCATTGAACCTGAATAAATACAGGGAAGAAACTCGGGGAAAAGTAGAGTTAGAAAGTTCTAGTTTATTGCAGACAAAGGAAAAAGGTTAGCATTATCGATACCTTGAGGCATCACCATTTTGAGCTGGGCCACCTGATGTGATCTAAGTCTTCAATCTTGATTACAGTACCCTTAAAGCTGTTAAACCAATGAACCGATCCAATGAGAAACGTTGACACAGAATTTGGAATGAACATTTGATGCTAAGGTGTTATTGGGTTCGTCTTGCAGTT
This sequence comes from Sonneratia caseolaris, assembly GCA_900006705.1. Lineage (NCBI taxonomy): Eukaryota > Viridiplantae > Streptophyta > Magnoliopsida > Myrtales > Lythraceae > Sonneratia > Sonneratia caseolaris. The sequence goes on from CXYZ01008288.1 coordinate 12,500, forward strand.
GAATGATCAAAAACTTTGACAACTCTCACCTTTGCTCCACACATTCTTCACTCTCGAAACATCCGGATTTTCATGCCGATAGAGAAATCATTTTTGATGGACTTCATATATTGACTAAGGGGAATAATGAAGGGCGAGGAACATGTCCTGTGTACAAAACTTCACAGATCACTCCTATTAATTTCATACTAATCTCTATGTTGTTTAACACTTTCCAAGAACAGGAGTTAAATTTACCATGAACAACAGTAGACAGTGAACATAGTTCCAGTGGAAGCTGCATGAATGGCATTTTCGAGTATTCCATGATGCATATTGTGCCCTGATAGACAGCAGTTGAACTCTTTCGACTTAACCTTGAGTGGCGAGTCCCAGTTCTGATTTTCCCCGTTCACTCCTCTGCAGAATGAAATTCCCACCATCAAAATATGAAGTTATAAAAGAGCAAGATATCAATTAAGAGAGTGGACCTAATGAAAATGCAAGTGTCCCCTGGAACGAGCTTCTTTGCAGCCACGAATGCATTCCAACCGGTGGTGAACTGGTGCTTCTTGGGCTGACCTGTGGAGAATACTCAGAAACATGCGGATGAATACTAAGATTAATTAAGAAAGAAATATGATTTCATGTGCTAGTATAACATAGCCAGCCGGACTGTAAAGCAAGAAGGGAACGTTACTAAATTCTTCATCTCCATTGTTGAATCCCATGGGGAGAAATTGGGAAACTACTTATGTGAACGATGTTTTTGGTCATGAGATGTTCTTTGGATGCGTTTTCCCTTTCTCTGCTGTGCTTTTGAGGAACTGAGGACAATGGAAATCAAAATTGTTCATCAGAAACCGTTAAGGTTAGCAAGGTGCACGAAAAACAGCAATTTGATTTTCACAGGATGAACATGGCCCTTCAGTTTGGGAATTTGGAAGTAAGGTTGGACATACCGTGATATATCTGACGGAAGTGCCACTCCTTCCCTTGCAAGTCCTTCATGACCAGCACCTGTCTCGGAATTTCCATGGACATGTCCTGCAAAACACCACAAATGTGTGAACAGTTTGCTCATTCTATGTTCATCACACATCAGTTTAAGATCTTTAGTTGGAAAAACTGCAGAGAAACAGAACTTCAGTCACTTTGCTAACAATCAGTAACAGCAGATGAAAGTTCGAGTTTTAAAAATTTTTAGATTGTAAGAGAATGGAGAAAATGGCTCTAACCAAGGGAGGGAAGCATTCATCCGTGTCGCACTTTGGAATGGTGAAGCCTCCATGGCTGCTCGTATCTGATGGTGTCAGAGTCTTGCTAAAGAATCTTCCACAGAACATTAAGCAAAAGCTTTATGGCAATTCCTTTCCTTGATCGAACAGATTCAGCGTTCTAACAGATGATAAAACTAAGATCCTTCAAACCTCAAGAAAATTTATATTTGAGCAGTCACTGACCATTCTCACAGGAAGTAATGTGATTTGCGCAATGACCTCATCCGTGCGGGCTTCGACCTGCAGAACATGTTGATTATCGGGTAGAAATTTAGGGGCATGGTTATTGGGTAGAAATTTAGGGACAGACATGTATTAAGAGTTTTTGTTCAAAAGTAAACGAACCCTGAGAAGAGCATGCATGACCTTGCAGAGTATCTTAGAGGGCATGTTGTACATCGGCGTTTCCATTTTACCATCCTGATTTGTACATGCCTGAACCTAGTACAAGCTCTCCAAAAAGGGGGAGGAAAAGATTCATCATTTAGAACCACTACAATAAAAAAGCAGTCCTGTAGATTATGCGATAGAAGGAAGAAGAGTAGGACATATAAAAGATGTTATTATGGACAGGCTATAAACAATCTTCCGCACGCACAAATGCTTTTAAGAGCTGTAGGGAGAGCTGAACCTGCTCGATGTGCCCTTGAGGGAAATAGAAAACTATTTCCCCGACTTTAGGAACGTAAAACTGTCGACCTGCGCATAACTGCCATAGTTTTTCGAACAACTCATCATTGTTCGGACCTGTAAAGAGCCACAGAAAAAAAAAATTCAAAATCAGCTCTGCAGAACGACAGATATAAGTGGTGAGTAACAGAAAGAGAACGGAAGGCGTAGGTGACTCGAAATTGAAATGGAAAAACTACTTCTGAAGTTCATAACCTCACTGAACTTGCCCAAATCCGAGTACAAAAGAGTCAGTGGACTATTAGTTTTACAGAATCATTGCCCTTATGTTGTGGCCGTAAGTGATAAATACATGATGCTCGCCGCCATTTAACTGCACTGATATCAAACTTTCTCAGCATCACCACAACACCGAATTGGATCCGAACAACATGATCACGAACTATCACAATTCACAATTAGTCTAAATCTGCAGTAAGGTTGCCAATTTTACCCATTTTGTTGGGCAGCGGAGATCATTAATGAAAACTTAAGAAGTTTCTGGATACGGTGAAACCAGTTAAAGTGTCGGCATCTGCATTAGGATGGACTGCAAGACTTTCTTGAATTTGTGTTCCACAGGTTTCTTGTAGACTTGAGTGTTCTTTTTCCAAGTGATGATCATCAGTCTTAACATATGATAGCAAGTTAAGAAAGACACTATAATTAGATGAACATAACAAGGCTACCCCTATGAGGAGGAGACCCACCCAACACTCGTCATTAGAATCCCATTTCCTGCACATTCGAAAGATTGTAACAGAGAGACCAAGAAATTAGACATCACCTACGCTGCGATTGTCTTCTACGCATGTTATAGTCCCACTCTTGGCCGCACGAGTGATCAAGCTCATGTCGTTGCTGAGGGGGATCGAGAGCTTGACCAGAGAGCTAGGAGGATGGATCGACCAAGAAACAGCGTGGCTTTTGACAACGTGTTATAAATATAGAGGGGGAGATCTCGGGTGGAACAACAGTCCGATAAAATGCGAAAGGATTCTGTTGCAACGTTTTTCTCCATGAGGGGCTTTTGTCTGACTTCGTATCCTATTGTCGGGAGCTATCGGAACATGAGAAAACTCTCTATAGTTAGGGGAAATGGACTGAATAATTCATGTAGGGCATAGACGGAGGAGGAGCAATTTACAAATTCCAAGCCGTTTAATAGAATCCTACACTTTCCGGTGATCTTGACAACGTAGATATTTGCCCTTGTTTTTACAAATAAATTTGTCACCCATCTTTAAGCACGCACCTACATTGACAAAGCGTTGATACCGAATTTACGTAATGATCGGCGTCTATTACTGATGTGCCTCTTGCTGCTGCGGTTCTTTCGGTCGATAACTACGAGGATGGTGTGGGAAAACGTGTACGTTTTTACATGGGACTTGCAGGGGAAACCGCAAGCATGCTCTGTCGCCTTCGATGCAAGTGGCCTTGGCAATAATAATAGATTTATCGCCTTGTTGCTGGCGGCAATTTTAGGCTTCTCCGCCCCGCAAAACCCTTCTCTCCCCCCGTACAAATTCTTAAAATGAATCGGGTTTAGCACATCGTCCATAGATTGAGGGCTATGGATGGGGGGCTTTTCTTCTCCCTTGTTCCTTGAGGTATAGGAATGCGTATAATCCTATCAACTTCAACTAAATTCAAGATCAATACAATGTCCTTTTACAGTGGATTGATGTATAATATCTTTAATGGTACACAATAACATCGCGTTTTGACTTGCAAGAAAAAAATTTAAGCTTGGAAAATGGGGACACTACCCCCAACCAGACAGAGTCTTATTATGTTTGACACTATGCCTTCAACATCACGCTCTCATGTCTATCAAACTGAAGCAGAGGACCACTGGGATGTCATTTAATTTTATTGTAACGGGTTGTATTAATCCAGCTAGCAAGAGAACGATAACCAGGATTCGGATGTGTACACCTTCGTTTCCTCGGATAAACGCGGACAGAAAGCTCGACCAAATGGCCTCCGGGACGCTATCTGGTTTACCGCAAGAGCTGTTTGATATCGTTTGCGACGTTGACAGCATCAGCAGCCGCTCCATAGAGCCCTCTCCTCGACAAACCGACGCAGTACAATCCATTCTTCCCTTTCCAGTGGTTCGGGAAGCTCTGCTTACACATCCCGTCCCCACCTAACAGGAAATCGTCTCCCTGCAAATCGCATTCCAGGGAAGGGGAAAATCTTAGAAAAAGATGATGACGATGAATGAAAACTAGACACGCCATCAGTTTAGACTGGACACAAAGAGGTCTCAGAGTCGGGCATACCTTGAGCCATTTGTTGGTGGATCGATTGAAGCCGGTGCAGAATACGATCGAGTCGAATGGATGAGATCTTCCATCCTCGAATCGCACAACGTTTCCTTCAATGCTCTCAATCGCCGGAAGAACCTGCAGAGAAATCATATTGTGGAGTGTCATTCACCCTTTGTTAGCACAATCATTAACCAAATTAAGGAAGAAAGATTAAAAACAAAAAAGAAGGAAAAAAAGAAGATTTCACTTGTTCTCAAGTCGAGACCAATACTAATTGTACTCGATGTGGATACTAATGAGGACCGGTTGACCCGGCTCCAAGTTATGACGGGCCAATTAGTCTGGGTTGACTCCCGTGACCGAGTCCCAATTATCTGACCGACCGATTCCCTAAGTCGAACTTATGACCGAAATCCCAAGTCGTGAGTAATACAGCCTCTTCCTCGGGAAAACAAATTCTTAACTACTACTACCTTGCTGGTTGCCCAGGTCAAGTTGGACAAGGCACGCCCCTCCGATTTCAAAAATATCAATTATTTTGGTCAGACACCACGTCTAGGTACAACTCAACGCCAGGGTCTGCCTCTCTTCCTTCTCGTTTCCACATGGAAAGGACAGTCGAATCCCAAAATAGCCAATGATGTGAACATTCCTATTGCAAAGGGAGACTTCTCGTCCTCGTTTCACCTTTCCTTGTTGACTTCTTATGTTCATTGGATAATAACACAAATTCTCACCAAATGAATAAAACAAACATATCAATTGAGACCTCATGTCCCCATTAAAAGAAGAAAACATGTCAAAAAGGGAAAATGCAAGAGGGACATAACCAATCTACTCCATTACAGTGTAGCAGAATCTGTATTCTGGCTGCTGATTAAAAAGAAAAAAAAGAAGAAGAATTGTATTTTGGTACGAGAAATGGGATTGTCGCAGTAAAATTTATTATTTCAATAAGTAGAAATGTAAAAAAAAAAAAATCAATTTCATCTGATTTACAGTACTGTAGAAAAATAGTGTCGCCGGCACGGCTTCCCCGGCACTTCCGTCAGGATCTTATTGGTAAACTCTAACTGGGACATTGCAATGCAGTGAATAAAAATAATTAAATTTAATTATACTTATATTCAATTTAAAAAAGAAAAGTTTTAAAAATTCAATCTTCGTCGATGTTTATCTTGAATCCTCTAATTTTTTCCCTTCCTAACCTGGGCCCTTGCCTGCCTGCAGAGACCACCAACCAAAGGACAAGTACGATCCAACCTTTCGTCACGAGTAGGACCAGCATAAAATTTCGACAGCCATAATATGATTCACTTGTCGGCACAAAAAAACTGTGCTCGAACTGTCAAAACTCAGGCCATGCTCAACATTGATCGTTCAATAACGAAACCGCACAAGCGGTTGGTGTCAATCATTGATTTCCCGGTTCATCTTTGTTGGAAAAAAAAATGGTGGTTATTTAAATAGTAACCTTGTTCATTACCTGAATTTCACCTGATCTTATCTTCTTGCAAGTACCCACATCGATGATCGGGTACTTGCCGTACTTGAGCTTCATCAAGAAAGGGCCCTCCGTCGGTCTCCTGATTCCGTATTTTGGCATGTCTCCATACACCAGCTTGCTGAGAAGAACCAGTACCGAGTCCACCAGCTCAGCCGATAAGTACTTGAAGAGAACGAAGGCGGTCGCCACCATCGGCCGAGACAGAACGTGCACCTGATGTACAGGGTAGAGTGTTAGTAATTAGCTCATACTGTTAACATGGCTTCAGCATTAACACTGCCCTTACCGGGCTTCGAGCGACTATGGAAGTCCTTGCTCCATGATTCGCCAGGTCCAGAGAGATCTCCATGCCGGAGTTCCCAGAGCCGACAACCAGGACGCTGGTGTCCTCGAACTCCTTCCCGGATCTGTACTGTATAGAGTGGATGACCTTCCCCGGGAAGGAACCGAGGCCATCGACCTCCGGCAAAAACGGATCGGTCGTCTCCCCAGAAGCCACCACCAGGAACCGGCAGGAGTACTCCTCCATGGCGCCGCCTGAACTCAGGTCCCTGGCCATTACACGCCACTTCCCGGCGTCCCCATCGTAGACCGCCGACTCGACGGACCTCCGGTAGATCGGGCTGATCCCGAAGTGGGCGACGTAGTCTTCCAGGTACCGGACGAACTGATCCTTCGGCACGTAGTCGGGGTAGCCCGTGGGAAACGGCAAGTGGGGGAGCTCGCAGTATTGCTTCTTCAGGTGGAGGTGAAGGCGGTCGTAGGCGTATTTCCTCCACAGCGAGGCGAAGCAATCTTCCCTCTCGAGGATCGTGTATGGTAACGAGAGGCGACTGAGGGAGGCAGCGGCGGCGATACCCGACGGCCCGGCTCCGACGATTATCGCCGTCTGGTCGTGCATCTTGGTGTAGTCTTCTTCTTCTTCTTCTTCTTCTTCTGCCTTCTTGGCAAGCGGAGGAATCGGGTTAGTCGGCAGTCGGATGGATCGATGGCTTCAATATATACTGAAAAGAATTGGGAGGCATTATGTTGACTTGGCTTAAAAGACAGAAGACACGAAATATGCGACCAGAGTGCATTATTTTATTTCCTTAAAATTAATTAAAAACAACGGAAAACATTAGACTTCTTAAAAAAAACTATTTCTTATGCCAATTCTTTCTTAATATATGTAGAGCAAAGATGTATAAATAATTATTTCTTCTTTAGTCCAAAATCGTTCATCCAGAGTCTCATGGCCCAGAGGATACTAGCGGAGTACCCCGAATTCACCGAAAATGTCTTAAGCCATAGCTGCCTGGTGCCTTCATGAACTTCTTCCTCCAACAACAAATTCACTTGCAGCTCCAATGATTGCATCTTCAATTTTCTCACTATTTTTTATTTTTTTAAAAGAAATTCTATGAACATATTTTATTTTTTAAAACTAGTTAAAGCCACTTTGGCAAAAAAAATGTCACCTAGATGTGCCAACTAAGCATTTAATAAGAATAAAAATAAGGAATTGACTTAATTTAAGAACAACATAAAATTATAAGCTTTTATTTTTCAAATTCTAAAGGTTTGGCTTCTCTTGTGAAAATTTAACAAACACCGGGAGTTTACATGCAATTTACCCAGAAAGAAAACGACACATTTATTTTTTTTTCTTTTTTTTTTGTAGTTATATAGAAAATTTATAAGTTTAAAAGAATGTAAGAAAAATTTTAGATTGGTTATTCTGGGTTTGAACCGGGCAAATTCACCGTTGGTCAAAGCTACTCATTAACGCTATGCATTGTTCATTCCTATTAGAACAAGAGATCATGGATTGGCTTTGACCAACTCGTATTGGAATAAAATGTTAAGCGGGCGAATCAATGAACGTAGATCCAGCTGACAAATTTATTTAGGGGATAAAATTTAAAAGAAAAAGTAAAATCAGGGCACTAAAAAAATTGGAAAAAAATATATGATGATTCTGAAAAATAAAATAAATTTTATATAATGCGTCTACACTTCTTTGATAATAAGAGAATGGTGCCCTTAAATCCATTAGTCGCTGTCACAGTCTGCTCCTGTTTAACACTCAACCATGTGCACATCCAACCAGAAGTTCTTCAAAATGTCCTTTTAGCATTATAGGGTGTGGGTTGATGATGATTTATGCTCTTTGCTCGTGTGTAAATCATAGTTTTTAAAACCGGTTAAGGTATAAGTTTATAAGTTCATTGGTTGAACCAAAATTCAATCATTCGAACGACATATTAAATATATAATATTATCAATAAATTAATATAATATTATAATTTAACTATAATTTATAATAAAAAATCATTAATATAGTCATTATATTAGTTCTAAATTCAACATAAAATATGNTTTATTTTAAGTCAGCCTTTTTATACCGGTTCAATCGAGAACTGGTCGATTCAACCCAATTTGACCTAATTTAAAGTGTAATTGAATTATTTATGAGAACTGGATAAGGTGAGTGGCCGATTCCTTGTTAAACCGATCAAATCTGCCTGCCCAGTTCGGTTTTTAAAACTATGATTCAAATCTTATTTTCGATGTGATTTCGAACACATTTTTACTTGGCATCACACCGCCTCCAGATCCACAAGACTTCCATATCAATTTGCTTATGTCCGACTTTCTTCGTTAAACAGCTTGCTTGTCCACAGCATCTCTCTCATATAAGGCACACACAATGCCAAATCACATACCAGATATTATCCGGCCATATGTACATGTCATCCAAATTCCTATAAAGTTGATAAAGACCCTTCGAGATTTTCCTTGCGTTAAAAGCAAATCCTCCGAGATTTCTTGGGTTGATATTATGATGGCTACCAAACTCCCTTTTGATTAGTCAATCTCATAGAATGGACCTTCTCCCTGCGTTGCTCTGTCTCCCTGTATCGGTTACGGTTCAACAGGTTCATATTTCGAAACCACTCCAAACCCACTAAGAACGATTATGGGCCGGGTTAGGAGCTATCCATATCGGTTCCTGGTTTGGACGGTCCGTTACGGGCCAACTCAGCCTGTTTAATATCTCTAGGTACGAGTTTTGCTAAATGAAAAATAATCCATATTTTGAACAATGACTTAGCACACTTCCTAAAATAAGCAACATTATGAAGAATTATTGAATTCATTGTAAAAATATAAGGGATTGACTTTGTTTTCACTTAAAAAGATAACTTGATGGGTAATGGCATACAATCTTCCTATAAGTCTATAGCTTTTTACTTAATTTTCCGATATATGGTCATGTTCCCTACATCCACCATCACGTGTTAACATGACTCACTTTGGCATCTACCATTAAACACACACCCTTGTCCAATGTGAGATCGTATCCCCTACTCCCACCCTCACGTGATAAAGTATGGTATGCCATTAAGCACGCATCATTGACAACTATTTACAAACCAGATATTCTCCTTCCAGTCTTAGATGAAGAAGACAACTAATCATAAGTTTGGCAATTTTCTTCTATGCTCGAACTTATATCGACTTACCACAAATCATGTTTCCAGACTTAAATTGGACGAGTTTTCACTTAAAAGTCTAAGTTAATATGTGTCAGTATTCAATTTTAGTCGCTCGATATGGAATTGTATTTTTTTTACAATAATTATGATCACATACTTATAGGAAAATCTTAGATATAGAATTGGGGGTGGATTTACCATATATTAGCTTAAATATTTATCATATATCACACGTGAAAATAACACGTTAAATTTTTATATGGCGTCATAAATACCAAGTCAAACATGTTCCCTGCCGCAGAGGACTACAGATCAAAGTTTCATGATAATGTTTTCTTTTTGAAGTTGTTCCGAATACAGAATACATGTACAAGTACAATATTTATTGCGTGAAATCTCAAGTGGACCGACCCCATGGGAGGTTTCTTTGTGAGAGTGAACTCTTCTCCAAGTTTGCAAGTTAATTGGCTTTTATTTTTTAAAAAAAAGAATAAAAAAAGTCCAAAGTCAAAAGTCAAACGCCAGCCATCGATCATAAGCGTGAGAGTTTCCTGGTTTATTTTGTTGTATCACGTTTCCATTCCTTGGTCCTTCCCAGTTAGCTGGTCTACCAAGTCACCGCGTGCACCTTTCACCTTATAATTCTCACCTCCACCACGACATATTGTTCTCGAAATCTGTCTATATCTTACTTTCGTTTCCGGGACACAATTGCGATTTTATCAACTCTTATTAGGATCAAGAGGGTCGGTTCACACCGGTGGAACTCTCAATTTTCTTTGTTTCATTCACTCGTATGTGTCGTTTTAAACTTCTATGAAACTTTCTTGTAGTCGGAAAAGAAGGAAAGAATGGCATATCAAAGGTCAACAATCGTGGGCAAGTAAAGTGAGTCGACAACCATACCTACATAGAGGCAAGGTGTAAGCCCCATTAGCGCCCCGACCCAAAGGGCCGCCATGCGGGCCTCGACCGCATAGCAACGGAAGGCCCGAAGGAGGGGGAACTGCCCTAATGATCTTCCTGGACGTCCATATCCCTAAGGAGGGGGAGCGGCAAGGCGCGACTGCTCACGGCAGCAGTGCTCAAGGGCGACGGCCGGCGGCACGCCAGACCCTCCCAGGAACCAGGCCAAGTCAGGCTGGTCGACCAGGGACGCCCGAGAGCCCCCGCAACCTCGCCCTGGAAGCGGGCGGCCTTACCGCTAGGAATGCCTTAAGGAAAGGCCATAAGGCGGGCAGCCACGGCTGGGCGGCATTTCGGAAACCGGGAAGGGATTTGGGGGCAGGCGCATTGAACCACGGCCAGCGGAGTGTCGGTGGGAATTGGCCGGGCCAGACCGGGGGATGAGCTG
>CXYZ01008288.1:35731-73634 GCA_900006705.1 Sonneratia caseolaris
ATGATTTTTGTTATAAATTATATTCAAATTATGATATTATGTAAATTTATTAGTAATATTATATTATTAATATTATTTTTTAAACATGCGGTCAACCCATTGAACCCCCGGTCCGACCTATGAACTCATGCCTACACCGGTTCTTGGCCCGGTCCGGTTTTAAAAACTATGGATATAACAATGGTATAATATATTAGCACTCGCAACCATCCCAGAATTTTCGGCCATGTGGACACAGTCTCAGTAGACGCACCCCCCGGTTTATAATTTATACAGCCAACGGTCGGTCGATTCATAGAAAGGAACCTTCCACTTCCACCTCATTACTATATTATTATTATTATTATTATTATTATTATTATTATTATTAGATGTCATATGTTCTATATATCCTGTATTTATTTATTTATAAATAAACCGGGGGAATTTTTTAAGTTGGAGCGGATTTGGTCAGCAAGCTAGTGGGTTTTTTTTAAGTTTTTCTGGTACATAATTTGATATATAAAAATTTAATTTGATCGAACTAATTCATATTCGAATATAACATGTATTTTGCGATGATTTCAAAGCCGAGCCGCGTACATTCAAAAGTAGAACAAGAAAGAGACATGCCGAAGGCCAGACAAGACCAAGATCAGACCAGCTTTATGCCACAGCTCCAGCTGATTCCCGATATCGCAATTGTACCGGCCGAGCATTCATTCTGCAACCTCTTGAGAAGAAATACAGATGCACAGCGGTCGGAAAAAGCGCAGATCACACTTTGGCCGCGCCGCCATCACCGGAGTCGCAGGTTAGCACAACGGTTCCCCCCGGCATGGCGGCCATCTCCTTGGCATCAATGCTACCGATCATCACCTCCTTGGATTCTACGATCGTCGGTGGGCTATCAACTGTGCGCCGACCAAAGCTCTCTAGCAGGACCATTACTTTATGATCTCTGTACAGCATGTACATCGTCATCTGAGCTATCCCGAACGCGAAGCCGAGCACGTTTGGCGTCTGCGAACACGTATAAGGCACGAGCTAGATAAGAGAGGGTAGAATGAGCTGTGTGATTGATTCCTGAACTTACAAATGTTTCATACTGATAAAAATTCTCATTGTATACGTGTCAATATGAACTGCAGTAATTCGGAGTTCGAATGTTCCATGGCGGAGAAATGCGACCGATCAGTGAAATTGCAGAAAAAATAGGTTGACCTTAACATTTTCAGATGAGAGATTGCTGTTAGTTATATAACTTACTGCAACGAAATAATCTTTTATCAGGAGGCCGTAGAAGAACCACATCACTGCACAGAGAGTCAGGAAGAAGGATAGCCAGAAAGGCATGAACTCCACGCTCTTCGTCCTGATTACCATCCTCTGCATCGTAAGACATTTAAATTGACAATAAGATACTGATATATATATATATATATATATCAATTTTTTTAGCCTGGTCTTGCCGATTTCGAGGGGGAAAATCCATTTTTTCAGTCGAAAAGAATGCAGTAATTTGCACTTTATAGCTGTATGTGAAACAATCTATTGATTTACTACTAACCATGATACTGAGAGGAGCCGCGAAGACGATGACGGAGAAGATGGCGCAGATCCACCCGACAGCAGTGAGCCTTTGGGAATCCTCTGTTAGCAAGTACGTTAGAACGACGATCAACCCGTAAGCTCCTACGTTAAACCCTAACAATAGCTTCCCACATTTGATCTGATAAAAACAAAAATTCGAATTCTTAGTTTACAAGCTAAGTAACTGATGCTAAAGAGAAGATTAGACATAACTATAAATATATATACATATATCCTCTTTCCCATTCACAAAACTTGGGTAAAAAACCTAGGGAGCCGTCGTCGTTAAAGCAACTAATTACCTTGCCCTCAAATAAGTCCATCCATAATTAATTAGAGAATGGAAAGGCTTCTGCAAGTGATCGATCATACGCATGAAATCACAGAAGTGGTTAAAAGATTTTACAGAACGGAATACGAAAGTGACAATGATTCGGTTGGGAGCTGAACCTTGGCATCCTTGGAAGCATAGATCATGAACATGAGCAGGTACACCGATTCAATGGCAAATCCGATGCAGTTGATGGTGATGAGAAGGAAGGCCCCTTCTTCCTTGAGGGAAGCGTAGTACAATAACAACATGGCACTGAAAAGGGCCACCGAATATGGTATTGAGTGGAAATCTTCGGTCGACTTCTTCCTAAATATCCGATAGAACGTTGGCCTGATATAAATACGTTCACCCAAAGAGAGATTAGTTACATTAACGACCGACCTGAATCCCTTTACCGCATTTTGCATATTTTATCTGGTGAATGAAAAGTTGCTCTCGATAGGCATTTTGAATTGAGACCCATGCCCATCTAACAAATGTCAAGTATGTACTGTAACTACGACGACGGGATCAATGAATTCGATCTATGAGTGAGACAGGTCAGTCAAGCTGCACATACAGTGGCGCGAGGTAGACGAGGATCGATAAGACATTGCCTGCAACACGATGAAAAAGGAGGAGCCACGCTTAGTCATCGGAAACATTTTGCAGAGAAACACCCACAAACAGCAAATCGGATCAGACGGAGGACTTAATTCCGAGTAAAGAGATCGATTTACCGAGAACTCCAAACACGACAGCTAGATTTTCATTCGTCACGCTCGCCATACCAGTGTCAGTATACAGCGATAAGCTAGTGACTTATGGATCTCTTGATTCTGAAGATGAGCTCCTCTGGAGGGAACTAAGAGCTCATAATGATGGCCACTCGCTATATCGAAAGTAATATATAGGCTAGGCTCGCATAAATGTCTGCAGGCGTGGTTATGCGAGATCGCAAGTTTTATTCATACATGAGTAGGAATCGGGCGATGGTGCAGGTAACTAACATTTGGTACAACTCGCTTTTGGCGGGGTTCCTCGGGCTCCCTTTCTGCATCAAGATAAGGCAAGGCTTTGATTTGGGTTGTACGGCATCGACATTTTTAGGGCTTCTCTGGTTCCAAGAGCGAACGATGGTGGGCAAGGGACTGGGATTACATTAGAAATAAACTAAATCACTGGTTACAAATATGGCTTAGGTTCCTGCTTTATTTATTTTCCTTCTTTTTATGCATTATCACATCTCCATGAGGTTAATTAAGTACTATCGATTAATTCACTCTAGAGTCTGTTGAACCCATTGATCATGCTCTTTTGTAAGATTAAAACCTTAGATTTTTAAGTAAGGAATCAGATAATGAACCATGTAAACCAATTATGCATATTCATGTTAGATTTTTTTTTGTCATTTATTTGGTTTGATAGGCAGATTATGGTCTTCTACGTACGCAATTACTGTGTTGCTTACCTTGGATTTACTCGAAGGACCCATCACAGGCAATGTTGCTTACCTTCGCAAAATGTTGATGGAAAAGAGGAGTTGGACGCTGGAATTGGTTTCTTTTTGTCAGCTTTTATTTGGCAAACGAATCATTTCCCACGCTAAAACAATGGTCATATGGTTCGACATTAAAATAAAATGTCGTGTTTGAGTCGTATGAAAAAAAAAATTATACTTAAAGAGTTTTACCCCTTAGTAGATCAACCAAACTCGAATTTTGATAAATCAAAATTCGGTGAATTTTTAATACCAAATTTATTAATATAAATCTAAACTATGATCATAACTTTTTCAATCATAAATTACATGCATAAGGTAGCCCCGGATGTTTTACTTGGAAGCCAGAAATTCCTAATTATTTGAACTAAACAATAATGGCAATATGCACTCATTGAATGATAGATGCGCGGTCCAAGTGTCGTGATTCAGATTTTATACATTGTAATCGATTACGCAACAATCAACTTGTTTCGTATTAAAAGGAAAGATGAAAAATGAAGACCGAAAATGCCTCGTTCAAAGTTTCCATTTTTCACGTTCTTTTGGGAATTTGAAATACCTACTCTAAGTCTGCACAATTGGAGCAAATCCTAAATGGTCTCAACCTTACTATATTCTTAAAAGAAAAAAAAAACAATCAGATTAATGTAACGTCGAGTAGATAAGGCAATTATACGAGTAATTAACAGATAATTACTCATGGTTACGTTTTTATTAGTGGGGTCTAATGTCACACGATAACACAAGATAATCGAAGACTTTTTCCCTATGATTGTGAATGAAGAAATCCGCTGGGCTAACAAAAGATGGTGCCCTTCTTCTCCCAGCACACCATATTCAATTTCTCTCCTAGTTTGCCTTCCCTTTCCTACGGTAGCTTAAGCTCACAGATCGTAGATGAAGATTACAAGTTATGACCATTTCAACACAACCATAAGATATCAGACCCAAAAACAAATTGAGAAAATTAAAAAAGAACAAAACAAAACAAAAACCACAATCGTAATATCTGTCATTCATCAGCACTCGACTTGCTTACAGTCGGACTACAGTTGCGAGGACATAGTATGGATCATCGGACTCATCCAGTGAGATATTCAGATTCAAAGTCGCTAGCTGAGCTAGCTAGCTGATGACAGGCTCCCATGCCCACTAATTTCGTCCGATGGAGAGATTTTGCGTGCGAGAAAGTCGCACCATGTATAGATATCCGAAGGCATTCTCATGGGCATGAAGCTTATGATGCCAACCTAACAATTAACATCATAAATGGCAATTAGATTTGTGGAAGCAAAGAAACGACGGTGTCTCTCTCAACCGCAGCCCAACCTTGAAATCGACCCGACCTATCTATGCAGTAGCCCGCAAAATCATCCGGGAGATTGCAGAGTTGGCCTTGGAACTTAGCGATCTCTCTGTCAATACCTAAGTATCGGCCGGCCTCGAAGTCTATCGAGAAATTTAAGGTTAGATGAAGGAAATATGTGGCACTTGTGTTGTGGGTCGTTGTTGGGTCTCGTTCACTTGCCTCTCGTCTTGTAAGGAAGACCTAATAACTTGAGATCGGATCGGTTAGGTTACGAGTCGTGCCTATCTACTTGGATCTGGGTCGGTCCTCCTGCTGACCAAGTCGGGTCAGAAGGAGCTCTCGCACCGTTGAATTAATTCATTGTTGGTCTCCATCAAGGTACGTATGCATATAGCTTAGCTAGTGTCGATACGAATGGGCCTTTAAAATGGTCCTCTTGATGGATCCGACCCACTTAATAGTATATATACCATTGCATATGAATGGGAGAAAAACCATATTAACTTATAAATTAATATATATATATATATATGAAAAAATTTTATGAAGTTGATAAATTGTATGTATATATATGTGTATGTATGTATGTATGAGAGGAGTTGGTGAATTAAGGCATGATGTTTCTTCTACATTTCGAATGAATTTTTCATAGCAATCTACAGAAAAGTATTTTTTAAAATTTTCTATAAAAAAAATTTATCGTAAAAAGTGTGACCTTTGCGAGACTCCTTCGTCTTCTTTCTCATTCTCTTCATATACTTTAAATTTCTTGACAAGCAAAGCAAAAAACAATGCTCCAATACGAGAATTTATCAGTTTTGAATAATAAATGAAATACAGATTTTCGAATCAATCAATAAGAATTGAGTAAAAAAATTATATATCAGTTATATATCATGAAATTAAGTAAAAAATTTTAGGGAATCCTTGCGGAATAAAAAAGTATCAATCAATTTGCTCAAGTAAATAATATTTATGGCAAGTATGCATGTGATTAACTCTAATTATCTCATTTATAATAATTTTATTGATAATTTCTCCCGGAATTTAAGAATTTCATTACATTTAGACTCCTTTTCCTCGGACCGACGGATTAAATTATTAAAGACCCAAAGGCTCGGAGACCCGACACCGTCGAACACGCCTCATCAATGTCCAACTCAAAGCCTGCATTCATTTTTCCTATAACTCTCCCACTGCTAGCAAATGATTTTGCTTTTTTTAAAATAAAGTGTAAGGATTGACTCATACGAATCAATAAAATTTATATTTAGAAAGGGTTTTCTTATATACTTGATATGTAAATATATATTGTTAATTAGAATATATTAAATTTCTCGATATTATGTGCTAAATATATATTAATTTATAATTATAATACTAATATATTTAAATTGATATTTATGATTAAGTTAGGTATAAGGACATATATATATATATATACATATAATTAATATTTCTTGGTTAGTATGGTATAATGACACTATTATCGGTTTAATAATTATGATATTATAAATTTAATTCTTATTATAAAATTTCTCATACTTACTTATTTCATATTTTTCTTATTTTATTCTAAATTTATGAGTCTCCCACATAATTAAAAAAATATTTTTTTCTGATAAAAAGTCTTAATTCATGTTATGTGGAAGTAGTTCTTTTGGGTTTTGACCGATTCAAGTAGGTAAAGCTCGATCGGTAGTAGTGCTTAAATCACAACATTGAGAAATCCATATTCCCTTGGATCGACTAGAAGATTAACTAACTCTTTTCTTAGATTATTCTGTCAACAACCATTAACTTATCAATATTGCACGTGGTTCAATGCACCCCATTTGGTATTTATAGAAACACAATCGATTCCGACTAATTCATGTACGATCGAGGTAAGTTGCTCACCAATGGACAAGATTCTCACGGGTCATGAATTTTCTCCACTTATAATAAAATCCGAACCCGATCGGTACCTTAATTAAGGAGGAGAGACGGTTTAAGCATTGGATATTAAAAATGCTAGTGGATTAAGCTTCTTCATAAATTTGTGTACGTGCGAGTTCATAAGCTTACATTCACATTTTTATTAGAACCATATGGCCCTCGCATCTTTGAGCATCTGCTTGAGGCTTCCATCCACATGGAGGGATATCACATCCTTGGCCGATCCGACGTATCTCCCGCCGATAAACACGGCTGGGACCAAAGGGTTGCACCCGAGCACTCTCAGGGCCGACTCCATCTCTCGGCCGCTCGACTCCTGGTCGAGCTCGTGGATCGCCGGGCTGGCCCCGAGCTCGTAGAACAGGGACTTTATGCTGTGGCACATGCAGCAGGAGCTCTTGGTGAAGATGACTGCCGCCTTCTTCGACGCAAGTTCTCTTACCCTGTCAGCCATGTGATCAGGTCGCCGAGGCTTTGGGTCAAGCACCAGTTAACTCGGCCAACTGATCCTGAGGAGAAAGGCGATCTGCACTGCAGCTTCTCTCGACTGCTGGGGGGAGCTCGAGCTCTTGATGAGTAATTCGAAACACAGTGCGAAGAGGAAATCAGGAATTGGCTATCCGATGTTGAAGGCTTTGAGCTGTGTCGATGGTGGAGTACGAGGCTTCATCGATCCATATTTATAAGGGCATTGCGCTGTGATGAGAATGGCAAGCAGTGTCGGATCTATCTATTGCACAAAAGAATAAAAAAAAATATTATTTAATGGATAATGTTAGACTCTGCGATCGTCAGAAAGTTCCTTTCAGATATTTGGTTGGGTAAAAGAAATACTCAGCAATGCATGCATTTAACTCAGAAGCGAAAAAGATTTGGTATAATAATTAAAAAAATTTAGGTGTTATTTTTATTTAATATATTTTTTTATCTTTTATTTTATTATTTTTCTATATTTTTATGGGATGATGTTTTAAAAAAATATCATAAAAATTAAAATATTATGTAAAATTCACTTATTTTATCTTCAATTTTTTTCAATTTTACACTTGAACTCGTTATTTTTTTGGTTATTTCCTTAAATTTCACCCACTTAAATACATTTTCTAAGCTATTACACGTCCGAAAGTGATTGTGGACTACACTGATCTTGACTGTACATTTCTAGTCTTCATGGGATGTCTTCAAGTCATAGAGGAAACAGTACTTAAATAATTGAGACACTTTCGGCCTGTGGAATTTGCACCGAAATTGAATCGTCTACTTGGTAATAATATTTTATATGTGGCCGTCTATGACAAATATTTATTTATAGATATATTATCAATTCAAATTTTATTTTAATTTTTTATAATGTGTGTAGTTTATCATTTTTTTATATGAGTGATGGTGTACAATATCGTATCAATTAACTAATTCACCGAGTGATATATTATATAGTTTGAGATTCGTCAATTAAATTTCGATTACTGACTCTCCATATATTCAAATCGTAAATTTGAGTTACTGCATATTATTAATTCACTAATCACCTTTCACTACTCAAAGTGCCTATACTTTTTCATTAATATGTTGTGGGAGTGTGGCGAGAGGAATTCTATTGGGATGACAAGGAATAACACCTTTTATGCCACTATGCATAATAAAATATTTTGATATATTATAAATTACTTTGTGAATAACGATATTACCATATTAAATTTCATATTTTGAATTGCATATGTATTTAATCGACTTGTTAGCACTATTTTGAAAGATTCGACGGTCGATTGTACGATGGGACATCGCAGTCGTTGTACCAATTGATTAGCCACTCTAGTGAGTCGACATTTGCATGGAGATCTTCCCCGCACGACCAACCAATGCGTTTTGCATCTATCCGTTGACCGTTTGACTTAATATTCCACAGGGTGACGTGTGAGGTGGCCAACGGGACGAATGTTGCGTCATGCTGCTTTGATATATATATATATATATATATATATGTCGGCTGCTGCGGATCACGACTGAGATAGATAAGATTCTGTCCAATTCTCCCACGTACCATATTCTTCTTTCTCGATCTCTTATATAAAAATCCCATGTGTACGTAAATGTCGTGGCTAGTTTTTGAACCGATTGAGAACATCATTCTTTTGTCCCATCATTGTACGATAATGGGATTTGATCATACTATTTATTCTCATCTTTCTTTATCTCCTTATGCTTTCAAATGGCTTGTTTTAGAATTGAAATAAATGGGAGAACAGATGCCTACATATCCACATCCATGTCATCCATTATCGGGTTCGTGGATAAAAGCAAGAACATGTGAGAATCCGAATCGAAGAGGCAAGCGAAGTGATCGAGAGAATATGCCCGGTGTCCCCAAGATGATACGTAGAAGTGTATTTTGTCTCTGTTCGCGAGTCGTAATCTTGTAGAAACTTGCACGCTAAAGCGATTCACGGTGACGGTGCATCGCAACTTGTCCATGTGCGCTCACAGCACCGGGGATTCCATCCTCGAAAGGTCCGAATCATAGTTTTTAAAATCAGACCGAACCGGCCGGTCCGACTGGTTCGACCGAGAATCGGCCACTCACCCAGTCTAATTCTCACAAAAAAATCTAATTATTATTTAAATGAGGTCAAATCCAATTGAATAAGCCGGTTCTCACTTGAACCAATATATTCAATTGAACCAATGAAAAAACCGGTTAAAATAAAAATATATTATAATATACTTATTTTATTTTATTTTACTAAACTTATATTTATATTTTATGTTAAATTTTTTATTAATATTATAACTGATTTTAATTATAAATCATAATTAAATTATAATATTATATCAATTTATTAAAATATTATATTATTTATTAAACATACGGTTCAATCCATTGAACCCCGGTCAGACTCATAAATCCATGAATCCATACCTTGACCGGTTCCTAGCCCGGTCCGGCTTTAAAAACTATAGTCTGAATCCATGGGACGGATGGATCGTGTCGAGTGAGGATGACGATTCCCATCTCTAACTTGCTATATCTGGTATGTATGCATGCGACAGAAATCGATGCATCCCTAAAAATTGTTGGCCGAGCCATTCCATTTTTCTTGTCAAATTATCATATATGCTAAGAAGGCATTTTGCCACGAGTTTCTCATATGCACCTACCATTTGTTCTTCATATTTCAAGAACCAGTATGAGACTTCCAGATAGCATTATTTTCGACTCATGAATGAAATGCTTAATTTCTTATATTGAGTATGTTCTCAAAATGATAGCTGGAAAGAGGATAGAGGAGAAAGATGGCAGATGGAACCTTCTGCAGACGAAGTCGGATTCTCTTCGCTGCAAGTAAGTCTTGTAAGAAGTGAGGCAAACGCATGTGCAGACTATGTTTTGCACAAGAAGCAAGAAACAGGATGTGCCTGGATTTCTGGGCTGTGGCTTCATCGTCTTCTTATGGGGACTTAGTTGAAAGGGATTTGTGTGCTGTTACTGTTGATGCTGATGTAAATCTACCTGAAAACTCTGTATTTGAGAATGGTTGAGCGATAGAAGGATACGATGTTTTCTGCGGCCAAAGAAAGAAAAGTTCTTGTAAGTAGGATCATTCGTACTTCATGATCTCCTAATGGTGAAAAATAAAACGGTGTGACTGGAGAGAAATTCCTGACCTGCACTGTTAGACCCGAGTTTCGTCTGCTTTCGCCTCTTTTCTGTCAGTAATCGCTCTCGGCGATCTCACCCCACGATCTGTTCTTCTGTTGCAGCCGCTGCCTCGCTGCCCTGTTGAAATAGAAAGTGGTGACAGCTTTCGTTATACGGTCTAGTAATTTGCGCATCGAAATCGTCCCGGGCTAATTACCGTGTGAACAGACTTAAAACCTGTTGCTTGCTGCTGCAGTTTCAAATCCTGAGCGACCATGTGCTCTCTGACTTACGCCCTTATTTGTCTCCTCCTTCCCTGTGCTGCGAGGAAGGAAGGACAGACGGGCACGTGATGTTGATTTTTCTTTCTACTCCCAATGCAACAAATATGAGACCTCCTTCAGGGTGTGGGCTGCAAGTCAATATATTTTTCAGTTCTTTCTGAGATTTGTCGCCTGGAAGCGCTCTTATGCACTACGAATGTTGTGTTTTCATCCTCAACGTGAATAACAAACAATTCCCTCGCCTTCCATTGATATAACTCGGATCTTAGTTGTAACGGTGCTCAATCGGAAAGACCCACAAGCTGTGCAGGAGCTCCAGAACCTGCGAACTCAAGAATGAGCCCAGAGGAGTGGCCGTAATCGGCTAGACAACAATACCATTTCCACTGTAGAATGTTTCCCTCGATGGAGAGGAAGCTACCCCATTTCTCACTAGAAATTTAAACACTGAATGCACGCAAATTTCCCCTGTAGCCTCAGCAACGAACAAGAAGAACCCAGATGTGAAAAAGAATGGTTTCAAGATGGAGAACACCCGATAGAAGGAAGATTTACATCCGTACAACAAACAAATGAATAATCTTTAAAAGAACTCACAATGACCTTCAAAATTGTAAGAAAAAATGCCACAGTCAAACATCTTAAACCAACATAAAAATAGGTTCTTTTTCGCTGAATTGCATAAGATGGGGCTCTTGTTGGCCGAACAACATAAAATTAGGTTCTCTATTGAATTGAACCTTTTTCCATCTGAAAGACTCCAAGATGAGAAGGGCAAACAACCACCCAATCAAGACAAAGATCAGTACTTACCACAGCTCAAAAAATTGAAATAAAGCTCAAATCATCTAAAAATCAATGTTCTATTACTTGCACAAAATATATAAATAAAGAATATTTCATCTAAGATCTGGGCAGTAAACAAGTGGGTAACTTTTAAAAAGCTAAAAAAGAATTTGTCGGAAAGTAAAGATGGGAAAATGTGCGACCATTGATCAGATAATTGTAGTATGGTGTTCGGAGTCGACACGATAAGGTTCCGAGCAGGATATCATCACATCAATGGCCTCTGGTTCGTCGGACAGCCACTCCGTCCATTCAAGGGACGGATCCGTCGCCCCGGTCCACCGTTGGATGGGAGAGTGGGTCCGGTGGATCCACGCCCCCATCCAACGACGGATCGGTGCCCCAAAGCCGTCCCTTGAAAGAAAGGAATCCCGGTGGTGGTGGGGTTTTGGAGGAGGGATTGAGCGCTCAGAAGATCCATTGGAATTGTTTCCCATCATTGATCCTCAGAAAATAGGTAGTTCTCAGCATCATCGCCTCAATCCCCCCATCCCTCTAATCAACCAAAAGAATCAAAACATAAAAGAACACAAGCTCAGAGACAAGTAAACAGACGCAACCCCCGTACGAGGTGAAAATATGATGTCTTCTATATGAAGAGGGTCGGGAAAATCCTAGCTAGGGTTTCTGCTTCTGGGGTTTTGGCACGGCGCGGAAGAATGAGAAAACGAGCTGGGCCGATCCGGGCCGGCCCATCCCATTAGATTTATCTCCTCGATGAACATTTGGGCCTACATGGAAATAGGCTTTGGAGATTGCTCTGCCTTTGCTATGTTCACTACATGTTTTTTCCACCCAGTTTTCTGTTCCAATATCTCTGGATACTGCTTCATCCATCTTCTTGACCGATGTCTCGTGAGATATATTGATTAACTGCAGCTCAGCTTCGAAAGGAAAAGTCAAGCCGAGCTACCAAAGTTCGAGAGAATGAATCATTTTCATGCTTTGCTACCATGCGTGGATTTCAAGGGTCGAAGATGGTTTTGTGAACTAACTGGAAGTTTTAAACATGCATATGGCACAAATTCGAGAGAGTCAGCTGCAAATGACCTCTCAGATTCTGAAGAAGGCAAGCAACTCGAATCACCAATTGAATCTCACTTTAAGTTCCTGGGTGTGGATATTCTGATCTTTGTTAAGTAGCTTGACTTTAGATGTCCTTCACGAGAGGCTGCCAACTGGTCTTTCTCTCGGAGTGGATTGCTACACTCTTCCTTTTTGGGTATGAGCAGGGTAAAATTTGATCCTCGTCATCTTTTTTTTTTCATTATTATCCTGCCCATCTATTGACAGCTAAGTCTATCACATACTGACGTTTAGAAGAGGAGGGCAAAGGATGCAGTTGGTGATGAATTGAAGTATAGCAAGAATGGAGGACAGCAAAGATGAACCCGAGTCCATGCGTAATGATGGTGTCTCTGTTTGGCTGTCTTGCACTCTGTTCTTTTCTTCTGACATCGTCAATTCTTGAACATTTCAAGAATCCTGCAATATCTAAAAATCCCCTCCACCATACAAGAAAAGCAAACTCAATTAGATTGTTTTCATGAAGCTCTAGATATGCCACTCCTTGGAGGGAAATAGATGCTCTAGCTGGCTGGCTATTCCTAATCCTTCTGGGTAATAGTATGTCTAGAGCTATGTCATATTAATGTAACCAGAAGCGTCTATCCCCTGAGCTCTTCTCATCCCATCATATCCTACAGCCTCGGGTCATTCGGGAGGCAGCAACAGGTCATGCACATGCAGAATGAAAAGGAAAAGAGAGCTGGAATTCATCAACCAATCTGGATACCAGTTAAAACACTGCTCTGTAATACCCATTTTCCCTTGTTATCCCATATGAGGCTGCTGCTGGTTCATAAACTTAGCATTACCTTGCTCGAGATCTTTGCTTGTTGAAAATGTAAAACTATTCTGATTCAATGATAACGTTTTGTGATTCCATTTTTGGTCTATGTAGCAATTTTGAAACTATACTAATCGTTAACATTAAGTACAGACTGGACTGACAGAAGCAACGCAACCCTTCAACATTAAGAGCAAAAAAATCCCAGTTAACACTCGAAAGTACACACCACAGCTCAGAATATTATGAGTTAAGCCAACATTATCATGATTATCCTACATCAATGATTCACTATTTGTAGATGGCATTTCGTAAATAAGGATAAAAGTCAAAAGAACAATTTACATAACATCCGCCCAAGAAAACAAACATGTTGCAGACTTCTGGTAAGGGCACTATCGTCACACCGGCGGTGTCTGAATCATCGGAGAGCTATTCCGTTCCTTGAAGGGACGGGGCCGGCGTACCCGTCCACCATTGGATGGGAGAGTGGGTCCGCATGGGTCCACACCCCCATCCAACGGTGGACGGGTGCCCCGAAACCGTCCCTTCAAAGAAAGGAATTCATGAAATCCGCTCCATCTTGCTCCGGCTCACCGTCGCCCTCGTCATCACCGACTGACCCTAACAGAAGAACGAAATCAGAGACAGGAAGACGAAGAGATTAAGAGAGAGTTTACAGATGGAGGGTGTCTTCGGCTATATAAAAGCAGGGAAGGGAGAACCCGGGCTAGGGTTTCGCACGGCGTAGAAGAGAGTAGGAGAGAGGGCAGGGCTTGGGAGGTTTGGGCCCGGCCCATTAATTAGATTTATCCACAAGGCCCATGAAGGAATAGGCCTTCGAGTCTGGATGTTAAGAGAAGTCAGACTCGCTAAGGGTGTTTAGTAAACAGAGAGACTGAGCCCTTGAACCGGGCTGTCGAATCCTGCCAATTTTAGATTTAATAGACTAAATTGTCTAAATCGTATACAAAAACCAGCTAATCCATTAACCGAACGGTAAGAACCGGTTTTATATCGTGTGGCATTCTGAGATATAACGGATACGTGCTGGACTTGATTGTTGCTAACCGAACCAAAATGGAATCCGGTTTATTGCGGTTGGCAACGGTTTCTCAAATCGGACTGAATCATCGACGCTTACTTATCACACTTGAACCACATTCTTGTTAGGCCCAGTTGGATATTGGGCCTAAAAAAGTGGGCCCAATTATGTTGGGCCTCCTAGGCCCATTCACTCAAACAATGAAAATGCACTACAAATTTTCAAACGGCATTCTCCACTCTCATATGTCGTCCACTTTTGTCACCGGGGCTGAAGAACGCACTCACGATGTGGCGGCAAAATCCTTTCCCGGGAGCCGATGATTCCGACCAGAGCTTGTCCGGTACGCTTACTCCTCGGAGAAGTATTTCATTTTAGAATTTACGTTCACCTACTCTAATGTCTGCTGATGTATTTCTGCATACTGGTGATCCCGAGCAGATGATGAAGAATTCGACGGGGATTCTTCAAGAAACCGCGTTTCATTGAGTGGTTGTGCTGACAGAAAGGTCTCCACTTGATTTTTCGTTTTTTCTTTTTCCCAATTCTCCCTGCTGATTTTGATGTCTTGTTTTGTAAGCAAAATAAAGTGTTTATTGTTTATAACAAAGAACCTCCCACAGTAATCTGATCTACAAAAAGCTGTAAGGTGAAAACTTATAGACCCAAAAGGAAACTAACTCAGCATAGGGAGGTCAAGATATGGGAAAAAAAAATTTCTTCCTCGAATTGTACGTATGTACTCCATTCTTAGCCGCATCATACAAGACATGTTGTCGAGTATTCCACTGGATGTGGCCTGTTGATTTTGGTAGATTTGTCTGTTGTGAGCTTGACACATTTATTATATATATGCAGTAAAAAGTTGAGAACCTATAAAAGATGGATTCTACATATTTCCTTTTCGGTATTTAGAAATCGTTCAGATGGTTTCCATTAATGGATTTTACGTTGTTCCGTCAGCGTTTATTAATGAGATTCTGCAACTTAGTGCTTTGAAGTTCAAATGAATTTGCTCACGATTTAATTGGAGTTAGTGGAAACCGATGAATTTTGATGTCGGAGATCTTCCTTGAGGCTTTAGTTTTTTCCTAGCATCTCTTTTATTTCCACAGTGCTTGCTTTGACAAGGGTAATTACTGAAAATGGCCAAAGATAGGGTAGCATATAGCAGCTAGTAGTGGTTTTTGACAATTTTGCATAATGCAATGGTCCTTCTGCAACCTTGATAAAATTCTGTTATATGATTTTACAGGAGGGGTCACAAATTCTATCTCAGCTAGAAAGACTTCAAGGTGCCACCAAGCTTTTTCTTTCTGACACTATACTTTCACTCATTAAGATTTGCAGTTGTTGGATCTTTGAAATGCACGTTTGGTGGCAACGACTTGTCTATACCAGTGTCATTACGAAGCTCTTATCTTTAAGTTCTAGAAGAATGACCTTTCTTTGTAGTTTTTTTCTGACAAAAAATCTGTTTATGATACAGGTGCAAGCAAAATTAAATCTGCAATGAAGTGCGATCTGTCAGTAAAGGCAGGTGTTAAAGATTTTCTCGTTTTTTCACTTTTCATGAATCTTAGGCATGGTGAACATATGAGCTAATCAATGATGAAAATTTTACACAACCAGAAGCCAGCAGGGTTTGACCCTCTCAAGGATGAGGTTGAGATCCCCAGCTCTGGGATTGAGGGTGGCTTCTTCTGCTCTGTGAAGGGGTCACCTAAATGCTGCTTAGATGAGGAGATGATTTCTGATGATGAGGTGGGTAGAGCTCTGGTTACAACTGATATTCCCGATTGTGATATCTGTTAACTTCATCTGAGAAAGAAGAACAGATAACTTTTAACTGCTTATGTTCCACCTGGTCAGTTACAGACTATGGAGAGGTGATTGTAGCATTTTACACTTGTGAACATCATGGACTGATTGTGGTTTTTTCTTCAGGATGACAGTGTCCTTCCTAAGTTTTCCATCACATCCAGTGAAAAGAAAGGTGAATAAAAGCTGTCCTTTCTATATATGAAGCAAGTGGTCATGAGTCTGCTGGGTGGAAATGCTTCAAAATCACCATTGCATCTACTCTACTCCAAAAAATAAAAATAAAACAGTCTTCTGGAGTTTATGTCTATCACTTGTAGATGTTTTGTTGTCTCTTTTGCTGCATCAGTAGGGGCCTTGATGGACTTTATCACTTAGCGCTTTTCAAGAGCTACTTGACAAGAAGAAAATAATTAGCTCCTCAATATTATAATTTTATGATGAATAACACTTGATTGGATCAATGGTCTTAAGAAATTCAAGTCTGCACTAGTCTGTTTAAAAAAATGTAATGTAACAATCTGGGCCATGCTGCTCAACTTTACCTTATTTTGAATAAACATGTTTGTTGTTTTAGTATCCATGATGAAGACCTAGAGGCTTAAGCTTCATGAGTTGCATTCTTGCCTCCCTTATATATTTCCCTGTTCAACAATAAAACTATTTTCCTCTTTAACTAGCATTCAGTGTTCTAATGAAAGCACTTTGGTTGCAAAGTATATTGATTGGATGTGATAATGATACTATAGTTTGAGAGAAGCCCCATCTTCTGTAGCTACTTCTCATTCTTTTGCTCTTTTCTTGCTTTGTTTACTTTCATTTTCCTAGTCTTTGTTCCCAATATCTCTCCTTTTTGCTATGGTCAATCGTCATGGTTGATGTTTCATGAGAGACATTAATTAACTGCAGCAGCTGTGAAAGGAAGAGCCAAACCAAATTTCTCTTTGGGCTGTTACCTAAAGAAGAATGAATCCTCTTCATGCTTTCTGACCAGGCATGAATCTCTTGTGACAAAAATGGTATCTGAACTACCTGAAAGTTCTAAAAATGCTCAGGACACAAATGCAAGAGGCTCAGCTGCAAATGACCTCTCAGATTCTGAAAAAGAGAAAGATTCTTACTCACCAATTGAATCTCATGTTGAAGTTCCTGGGCATGGGCATTCTGAACGTTCTATGGCTGAGATTCTAGATGGCCTTTGTGAGAGGCTCCCAACTGGTCTTCCAACAGAATACAGCCAGGTAGTTTGCCTTTGCTTTTTTTTTGGCATTTGCATATATAATTTATCCCACCATCTATTTGCAGCTAAATCTATCACTTACTAAAGTTTAGCAGAAAAGGAGGACATGGGATGCAGTTAGTGATGAAGAGAAGTATTGAAATAGTGGAGGATATTGAAGATGAACCTGAGTCCATGGATAGTGATTCTCCTGGTGAAGAAGAGGTCTCTTTTGTCTGGTTGTCTTGCACTGTTTACATTTCCCTCAAATTGTTGATTCTTTAACATTTCTATCTTCTTCTACAGAGAAACTTTCAAAATCTAAAAGTCCCTTTAGCAGAAAACAAAAGGCGAACTCTAGTAGATTGTTTTCAAGACATTCTAGATGCTTCTCCTTGGAAGGATAGGGATGCTCTACTTTCGATTTCCAATACTTCAAGGTAATTGTTTGTCTAGAGCAATCAAATATAAATTTCTAATCATTAATCCTCTGACTTCTCTTCATCCCATTAAATCCTGCAGCCTTGGATTATTTGGGAGATTGCAGCAGGTCATGCAAAGTGAAAAGGACAGAGAACTGGAATTCATGAACAACCTGCATACAAGTGAAATACTGCTTTGTATAATATGTTTTTTTTTAATTTCTTATACAATCATTGCTTGGAATTATCTACACCTGAGAAACCCTGAAACTACCTTGCTTGACATGCAGCATTTTTTTATCTGTTGTTCCTATTTATTTCATATGAGATTGTTGCCTATTGAAAATTTTCTTTTTCTTTTCACTTTTATAAGTTAAACTTGTACCATTGAGATTAAGAAAGGTTTAGAACAGAGCTCTGTGAATTGTTTTATATTGGATTTCTTTTTCTTATTCTTTTCCTCAGGTGGAATGAGCTGCCTCTATGTCCTTATTCTGTCAAGCTATCTGGATGCAAAGTTGATAGTGTGTCGCTGTTCACTTGAGAAGATATCTGGGGTAACTTGTTTTTTTTTTGGGGAAATTCATTAATTTTTGCAAATGCTTCACCGGTACCTCTACTTCTTTCTCATACATTGCTCAGTCCATAAATAGATAGCTAAGATGCCATTGGTTTTCCAAATGAAACATGATGTCTGCACCCAAATGATGATATTGGCTTGCTTGAAAATATCAGCATGAAGCAAGAGTATTACATTGTTACTTTTCAAACCAAAATGATTTCAATGGAAGATTTCCTGTAGTCATCTTTGCAGTAGGATCCTTAGAAATGACGAAGTGTGGGTCTCAAAGGCTTACAGTTATTTCATATTTTATATTCGGCCGATTGTTATTTTCCCCATATTTATTCTGATACTAATTGTATCAGCTGAGATGTTTTCTGGGTTAATTGGTCGCAACTATCTGGAGTTAAAAACTAACTTCTTTGGTTTTCTACAGAGACTGCTAGAGCAAAACAGCCCTGAATCAGTTTCACTGTGGAGAGGAGAGAAGACAGTTATATTTAGTTCAAGAACTTGTAGCAATGTAGACCTTGAAGTTGGGAAAGTTATTTGCATCTATCCTCCATGGTATGGATTAACAAAACTCAGCCCTTATTCTTTATCTTGCCATATCACTCCTTCTGATTGAACTAAGATTGTCAGTAGTATACATTTAGAATCCGTACGCATCTGAAATATTCTCCCTCATATGGACTTACCCAAGAATTGTTACTCTGCATAATTTGTGGGTGTTTATTGGGTATTCCTTGGTCACTGCATGCTCATGTACTTATGTAACAAAATAGCATCATTGGCACTAAATCAGAATAAAAAAGTGTAAACTGGTTATATTATTCATTTGGAAAGCTCAAATTCCATCTTCTGTTCATAGTTTTGAGGGAGAGTATGATTTCATTATGTGTTCTTCATTGCCATCAGTTTTAACTTAAGAACCATGAATCAATTATTGGGAAGTCTGAAGCAGTCTGCTCTCTCTACAGGAAGGAGATTCGAGTTGAGGGTGACACTGAGAGCATTCTCTTGTGTACATGCTTTTCCCAAGTCCCATTTTGACTTCAGATTACTTGGTGAAGGAGCTGCAAGCTTAGGCTTCACTTGATTTGGTTTTCTTGACTTGAGTTCGATCACTCAAAGGTATGAGCTATCCAAATTTTGCTTTGTGTGCAATGGTCATGGTAGGTTCAAAGTTGTCTTGGCGCCCCCTACCTTCTGCTTCAGCTATAAGATGCGTCTCCAAAAATAAATAAATAAATAAACCTACCACCCTGTTAGCACCCATAGTAGGAAACCTACTTCTGAAGCATCAGGTGATGTATAGTCATATACCGTACAGGTCAGATGATCTGGTAATACATCGTTCAGAATCTCTGCCTTTGTTTTTGGAATCAATCATCTGTCTGTCGAAGTTCTTTTGATTTGCTTGTGATCTTTGGTCGAGGGAGAAATTGTAAGATATTACATGATTTCACCAATTATATTCTTCTTCTTCTTCTTCTTCTTCTTCTTCTTCTTCTTCTTCTGGGTTTCTTATCTCATTTCTTTTGACCATGTTCTTATTGCTCTCATTTTGAGCTTAAATCCCTGATCTGGCTTGCATGGAGATATGTGGGGGTGACAGTTAAACCATCTGTCTTGGATGAGCAGTGGTACTGAGATTCTTACGACACGAGCTTTAATAAACAAAGCAATTCTCCGTAAGGTTGAGCTAAGGGTAGTTAGGATTTTTAGAAGAAGATGATATTCGTTTGATAAGATCAGATTCTAAGTTGCTGAAGATGAAGAAGCTGAGTATTCTTAACAGGGCAGCTGAAAGAAGAGTCAACTATTGGGGTTGGAGTGTATCCTTCACTAGTTTTTACTTACGAGGCCTCTCATCTTGCACGGCTCCTGTTTGATATCGACCTTGCGTCCGTAGGAGCAAGTCCGAGAGATCAAGCCACCTTACAGCGAGGGAAGATAAGTCAAGCGTGGCCTAATCCTATCGTGTGAACAACAAACAGCATCTAATCATATTGATTTAGGTGTGAATTTAGTTATTCACATGTTCTTCTTAGTTTTATTCATAGTTTTTCAAAATTGGACCGGGTCTGGTCCAATGTCCGGTTTTCTTGATTAATCTAAAATATATATATATATATATATTAAATTGGATTAGATTCATTTAAATCAACTGTTCTCTAATTTAATTATTAAACTCAATTGAATCAATAATTAAATTGAGTGAATTAAAGATTATTTTTAGAAAAACTTAATTAACCACACTATATATTAAGAAAATAAATGTTTATATTATATTATATTTTTATTATTCTTAAATTTATTATATATTATTATTGGTATTTTAAATTTTAAAATTATAAATTGGTATTCATTGTATCATCTTTTAGCTTATAATCATTAATTATTACTATTTAGGTAATATACAATTCAACTTATAAATTTATGAAGTAATATCTTAATTAATTTTTAATTGGGACAAATTTTAAAAATTATGTTCATTAAATCAATTCTCATGAAACCAAAATGTTTAATTTGAAAATCGAAAATCGGTCAGTCGTCGCGTCGGCCACATGCAACGACGCGGACGCTGATGATGTCGAGTGGGTCCTAGAGGGAAAGATCCTCTCTTGATTGCCTCAGCGCCCCGTTTGGGTCCCGCAATTTTTACACTCGAACTTAGACTCCAATCAACGAATCTCGCGTCTCACTATATTAATTCCCGCCGAGCGCAAACGTATCCCGCCATTTTCTCCGCGAAAGACTGAAAGACCCTTTGCCTCCATCGAGCCGAAAGCACACCGCGTCTGGGCAAGAAGGTCATTTCACGACGCTCCATTCTCGGCCCATATCTATCGCTCCTTAATTCTCCAAAACGACCCCCTGGATCTTACCGATTTGCACTCGGCTCCTCCTCCTCCTCCTCCTCCTCCTCCCATGGCTGCTCTCTCCGCCGTCCCCTCCCCTCCGTGGCCGAATCCAAACCCTGCTAGCTCCGATTCGGGCTTCATCAATGGATCCGAGCACCCCGATGATCTAACCCAGACCCTGGACTCTCTCTCGTTGCTGCCTCCTTCAACGGACGAGGACTCTGATGCTAAACCTAATGCCGACGGTGATTCATCAGCCGGCAGGCCGATCTACTTGCCTACGTCCTCGCCGCCGGATGTCCCAGCTACGCCACCGGAGCTCCTCCAGCTGTCGTTCAATCAGGATTATGGCTGCTTCGCTGTGGGCACCGACCGCGGGTTCCGTATCTACAACTGCGACCCGTTCCGCGAGATCTTCAGGCGGGACTTTGGCGGGGAATCCGTCGGCGGTGGGATCGGTGTCGTTGAGATGCTCTTCCGGTGCAACATCCTGGCTCTTGTTGGCGGCGGCCCGAACCCTCAGTATTCCCCCAACAAGGTCATGATATGGGACGACCACCAGTCACGGTGTATCGGCGAGCTGTCATTCAGGTCGGAGGTGCGGTCGGTTCGGCTCCGGCGGGACCGGATCGTCGTCGTCCTGGAGCAGAAGGTGTTCGTTTACAACTTCGCGGATCTGAAGCTGCTGCACCAGATCGAGACGATCGCGAACCCGAAGGGGCTCTGCGTCGTCTCTCAGACGGTGGGGTCACTGGTACTGGTGTGCCCTGGGCTGCAGAAGGGCCAGGTTAGGATTGAGCACTATGCTACGAAGAGGACGAAGTTCATCATGGCGCATGATTCAAGGATTGCCTGCTTTGCGCTCTCTCAAGATGGGATGTTGCTGGCAACAGCTAGCACGAAGGGGACTCTGATTAGGGTTTTCAATGCTGTTGACGGCACTCTGCTGCAAGAGGTATGTGCAGATTCTTGTCATGGAGTCACTTTTTAGCTTTGGTTGAATCTCTTGACTTGTATCCTACCAAGAACGACGCGCATCTTTCTGGTTTATTATGGATAGTTTACTTTACGGTCGCTCACTGGTTGTTAATTTTGCTGTTATCTCAGTTTATTGTTGGAGAGCCAGTGTTTGAGAATCGTTGTTATTTGATCAATTGAATAGCTGGCTTTTCCTTGTGTACGGCTGCATTAGTATTTTGAAAATTCCTATCCTTGATACGTGCAAAAGATATAATCTGTCTATTATGTCGATGTCTTTCTATAACTAGGATCATTGATATGAGATTTAGAATCAATGACTCCAAGCATGATAGATAGCAAGTCAACGAGATAGCTTAGTAGTCTGGCTAAAGTGAAAGTAGGTTGCTTGAGTGGTAAGGATTAGAGACAAACGCATTAGTGATACAACGTTTTGCTTTAGTCAGTGCTTATACTCAGCAGAGAAGACTACCCCTTTTCCATTTTGTGACCGAAGACTGTTGGGAGGATATTGTCTCCTAGTCAGAAACAGATGAAGATCTTCTTGGCTTTGATTGATGTTTCAGTTGATTTCTGTGTTAATGCAATATGAGCATTGAAGTCCCTAAACTTGGGGTTGCTGTCTCCCTCTCCCTCTTCCCTCTGAAGATCTTAATTTTATGACTGCATGACTCCACGATGGACATTGTGGGTCATGCTTAGTAGAACTTCTTGATTGCATCAAAAATCATGCCTCCTGTTTTTGCGGGAGATTTTATGAATTTTCTGCTGTAAAGAATCTCTTTTTCCCCCCTGACAAGTGAGCAAATGATTACAAGTGAGCGAATGATTACTGCTGATTTCTATATCAATCCACTTGTTTTATGCTCATTGCAGGTGAGAAGGGGCGCTGACAGAGCAGAAATCTACAGTTTGGCATTCTCACCAACAGCTGAGTGGCTAGGTGTTTCAAGTGACAAAGGCACGATCCATGTCTTTGGTCTCAAGGTCAATGCAGGATCCCCTGTTGCAGATGTTTCACGAAATTCTTCAGAGCCTAGCCTTTCTCCTGTACCATCTGGCTCATCTCTCTCCTTCATTAGAGGTAATATTCCTGCCATAAATGCATTTTTTGCTGTCTGAGAACTGATTCGTCCCTTCCTCAGCTGCAAACTAAAATTGCCATCCAAGCATATTGTATTCACTGAACAAGTTTCATGTATCATTCTCCCACATCCACCTCGACCTGGAAACATATTCTAGTGAAAGTGCGAGATATTTCAGATTATTTAACCTGAAAACATTTGTTAAATGGCAAAATGAATTTCTGATGGGGTGAGCAGATCTCTTTTCTCTTCTATGGGCAATCCATATATACTGTGTTGTGGGCAAGTTTTCAAGAGTTTGGACCTTTAATTCTTCAAAATTGCTTATAGAAAATGGTCCCTAGAAGAGGTGAGATTTGAAGGTCCAACCAAGCCAGAAAGCAAGCAGTAACACCAAAGCAAGAGTTTCAAAAGGGAAGAAGGCTCAATGATGAGCAGCTAGATTTTTCACTTTCAGTTAATGAATGTGGCGGGAACTTGCTTAACAAAATGCACAGCACATGAAAATCATGTTAGTTGGCAAGAGTAAAATTTAAAAATAAATAGTGATATTGCTGCTTGTTTTGCTTTCTTTGGATTTGATCTGGGCTGGGCTTGCTTTAAAATTTAAGCACCTTTTATAATTTACAAGATCGGCTAAATTATCCTAAAAGTAAGTCTTAGTAATGCATCACATGGAGCTGCTTTCATGCATACTCATTCAGTTTTGGCACCAAGACTTGTTTATTCTCGGGAGAAACCACCGGTAAAGTTCCAATAGATGGGTTGATAGAAAGCGACATTGGATGCACAGCCCTAGATTAATGAGCTGATGGATTATTAGATTGTTGTTTGGCCAGTAATTCTTCTCCGAGTAGTCGTGATGAATTGCTTATTTTATCTGTAGTTTGGTTTTCAATTGGTCTTCTGGTGCAGGAGTGTTGCCAAAGTATTTTAGTTCGGAATGGTCTGTTGCAAAATATCATTTACCGGAGGGATCACAGTACATAGTAGCTTTTGGACACCAGAAGAACACAGTTGTCATTCTCGGCATGGATGGAAGGCATGAAAATAAATTTCTAGCTCGTCTTTTTCCTTGAATTAAATTTAGAACCTCACCGCTGTACAAAATACAAGTAATGTTTTTATCAAGCATGTTGCTGACTTGCTATGCAACCGAAATGCTGTGCAGCTTCTACCGATGCCAGTACGACCCCTCATCCGGCGGGGGGGAGATGACGCAGCTCGAATTCCACAACTTCCTGCAAGAAGCGACCTGATATTTTGTACGATTACTTATTATTAATTCTATTAATTTCTTAACTCACCTGTACAACGTAATTATCTTTCTTCTTCTACTCTTTAAGCTGGCAACTGCTGTTGTATATATACTTATCCAACCTTTATGTGGAAAGTTTCTGTTGGTTCTATGAATGAGAGGAGACTGTGGGAGTAAAAGCCTCTGTATCTGTTCTCTGTCAACGGTTTCTCTTGATGCTGATGGACCTATTGATATTCTGAGATTAGTAAGTATTTAGAGCACCTGAATAGTTGCTGTGATCATGGTTAGCTAAAGAGACTTTATTGGTGATTCTTTCAAAAATTTTCTTGGGCTATGGAATATTTATAAAATATTAAATAAAATTTTGCAGCTTATCAGTCTCTTTTTGTTCCTTGAATTTCAGCCCCCTCAATAAATGTTGTGAGTGTGATGATCGCAGACGGTGAGCAGTACGGTGGTTCAACTTGCAAAAGCGCGTTTGCTGAGCATAATGACGTGTCCAAGGGTTGCTTTCTGGGCTAAAATTGCGAGAAATGCCCTCCATATTAACTTTTATACAATCAAGTCCCTCAAGTTTAATGGAGTCTATCTTCTATGAAAGTCGTTCATCGGGTGGCAACTATAACTTGAGAGACCGGCTGGCCGCCAGCTGCATGGCCTCGATCGAGTGTTCTCTTCTAGACGGAGACTCTCCGACGGTCACAGGACGGCAACACCGTCAGTGTATGGGCCCACTCCAAAAGTCAATTCAAAGTTGGCACAAGAAAAGTCAAATTCAAAAGAGGACGACTACTTCATTAGTAAACTAAGGGAAAAAAAAAAAGAAAAGAAACGAAAAGAAAAGAAGCTCCTGATCGTCAGTTTGTAATTCAATAGATTAGGTTTATGCTCAAAATTCTTAAAATTTTAGTATAATTAAATTAACGACGACATTTACATTATATAAGTTGCGATATGAGAAGAAAAAAATCTAAGACAAAAAAAAGGGCAAATTACTTCTCAAACGCGTAAGCCCATCTACCTTACCTTACCTTCCTTCATAATATATATATGTAGGCATGAACTCTCCATCTCTCCCCCTCTGTACCATTTTTCCTCATCATCAACCTCTCTTTCCATCTCTCGGAGCTTGATTAGCTATGGCGGGTCTGAAGCTTCATGGGCTACCGATGTCATCGTGCACCGCGAGAGTGATGATATGCCTCCACGAGAAGGGAGTCGACTTCGAGCTCGTCCCCGTCGATGTCTTCTCCGGCCAGCACAAGCAGCCTTCCTTCCTCTGCAAAAACGTACGCCTGTTTACACACCCAGAGAGAGAGAGAGAGAGAGAGAGAGAGAGAGAGAGACAAAACCTCTACTCTACTTATTTTCCGTGTCCTTCCTAATATTCGATCTGATCACATGTATTCAAATGGTGTCTACTCTACTATCCCAAGCGAGGAAAAAAGCTATGGAAATTACCTGCAAGCTATTAGCCTCATGGGTTTTTATTTTCTCATTTATTATTTAAAAAATAAGAGAAATGTATAAAAGATTACGAAAAAAAATTAGATAGAGAGAGATATTATTGTAGTAAAGAAATTATCAACCCATTTTGCTAGAAAAAAATTATAGCAATTCTTATTGAAATCTCATATATGTGTATTTACATGTATCTCACCATACATATATGTGTGAATGTATATGCAGCCTTTTGGCCAAATCCCTGCCCTAGAGGATGGAGACATGACTTTATTTGGTATGTGTCCCTTTCTTGACTTTTCCATTAATTCAATTATTGAGTGGAGGGTGAAATTTTACTCAAAAAAATTAATAAAATTATTTGTTACAATTACTCCTCAATTTAATTTTTGTAATGAGTCTCAATTTGGACATCTAGCTGCTCGTGGCACGGCCCTGGCCAGCCTTACGGCGTTAAAAGCCGGCCATATCATGTCACTGACCGGCGTTTTGCTATCAGGAAACTAACTGACTGACACTATCCATCAATTCTTGACTAGAATCCCGGGCAATCACGGATTACATCTCGAAGAAGTACAAGGACCAGGGCACCGATCTG
The DNA here is from genome assembly GCA_900006705.1 of Sonneratia caseolaris. Taxonomy (NCBI): domain Eukaryota; kingdom Viridiplantae; phylum Streptophyta; class Magnoliopsida; order Myrtales; family Lythraceae; genus Sonneratia; species Sonneratia caseolaris. The sequence goes on from CXYZ01008288.1 coordinate 62,303, forward strand.
ATCCGCCACGGGAGCTTGGAGGAATCGACCACCGTGAAGGTGTGGGCGGAGGTGGAGGCCCAGCAGTTCAACCCCGTGGCCGGCGCGATAATCTACGAGGTCATGGTCGCGCCGCTGTGGGGCAAGACGTCCAACCAGGCCGTCATCGACGAGAACCTGGAGAAGCTTGGGAAGGTGCTCGATGTGTACGAGGTGAAGCTGGCAAAGACTAAGTACTTGGCCGGGGACTTCTACAGCTTGGCTGACCTCCACCACATTCCCTACATGTTCTACTTCATGAAGACGCCGTGGGGCGCCGGCGTGGTCAATGAGAGGGCCAAGGTGAAGGCCTGGTGGGAGGATATCTCCTCCAGGGATTCCTTCAAGAAGGTGGCCGATGGTATGGTGATAGTTAAGTAAATGGAGAGAACAAAAACCAGTTCAGTTATTAGATGAGAGTGAAATTTGGGGAGAGAAATAACTAAGTGATATGCAGTCTTTAATTTCTGGAATAGCCATGAAAGCACTCTCTGGTGCTGTCTCGTCTGGCCTTGCAAGGCCTTGTTAGGATTTGATCTCTCTGGGCTGAGAAATATGGTCTATGCTATTTGTCATTTTGCTGGAAACCAAACCATTCAATAAGTGCAAATTTTCACTTGACCATGACATGACATGCAGATTCTAACTCGCTAAAGCTTTAGAGAATCATTCTTGGTTAGTACTGTTTTCCATATGGACTAATAGCATATCAGTGATACATGACAAGAGAGGCAAATCTTCCATACGGATACATATGATGTGTATGTATGTCATTGCTTGACTTAGGGTTGCTCATGATTCAATTCAGTTTAGCGCTGATCTGATAAAATGATTCAGTTTAGTTCAGGCACTGTACCTTCAAACCATAACCATTTCATAGCCATCGAACCAAATCGTTTTGAACCAATTCTATAATTTCGTTAACCAGTTCGAACTACTTTTTAAAAAAATAATTAACAAATTAAATATAAGTTGAATCAAAACCAAATAAAGTTCACGTTGAAACACGAGACAATGAATTAAAAAAATAAAAATAACGGAAGGAAAAATATTAAAATCATAAAAAAAAAACTTAATTAAAGATAAATTAAATATATAAGATTAAGATTAGTTTATCTTTTTAAAATGAAATTTAGTATAAAGTGATGGACAATATGTTATACAGTAATAAAGTAACGTATATCTAACTATTTTTTAATTTTTTGAAAAATATTTCTAATATATTTATATTTTATTTTGATTATATATTTACGATATTTTAAATATTTTTTTAAGAACATGGTGCAACAGTTCAAACTAGTTAACCGAATCATAGTTTTAAAAATCAGAATGGGCCAGGAACCGTATGTTTAATAAATAATATTAATAATATAATATTACCAATAAATCTACATAATATTACACTTTCACTATGATTTATAATAAAAATTATTAATATAGTTATTATATTAGTCTCAGATTCAACATAAAATATGAATATAAATCTAGTAAACTAAAATAATTACATTATAATAATTTTTTATTTTTTATTTTAAGTTGATTGTTTTTTTCACGAGTTCAATTGGGTTCACTGGTTTGACCGGGAACCAGCCAGTTCAACCGGATTTGACCTAATTTAAAGTGTAATTTGAGTATTTATGAGAACCGGACCAGGTGGGTGGCCGGTTCCGGGTCGAACCGGCCGGCCCGATCTGATTTTTAAAACTATGAACCGAATAGTTTAAATTTAGTAATTAATCGCACCACTTTACCTTAAAAAATTGCATTATATGAGAATTGGTTCAATTTGATTTGATTCATGATTTGATCCGGTTCTTCAATTCTCCCTCCATGTGCAACCAACCCTAGCTTGACTGGTCTTCCATCATGACTTCCCACCGAAGATTGGGAAAGCCAATATATCACATCCCTCTATGTGTGTGTGTGTGTGTGTGTGGGTCCTCAGTTTAATTATTAATTAACTATTTCATTAACTTGCCAAGGAAGTGTCATTACCACGAGGCCGCCTATAACTCCCAGCATGTCGGATTCCACGACCAACCATGTGGTGGGGGTTCAGATGGTTGCCGCATTGAATGATTCCTCCTCCCGGGTCAAAATTGCAGGAAAATGCCCTCCATATTTAAATTCCGTCTAATCAAGTCCCTCAAGTTTCAATCGAGTCTATCTTCTGGAAGAAGAGCCGTTCACTAGGCGCCGGCTCCATGGTAAAATTCAAGTCTTCTCGTTGGGTCCATAAGTCCATAAGGGATCGGGAGGTCCTTCTTCGGTTAAGGGGACTGAAAAGAGTCAAAACTGATCGATTTCAAGAGTCGATCAAGTTTCTCATCGGCGGGGCTGAATCGAGAGAACCGATTGAAGCAGCACCCAAATCCAAATAACGTAAAAGAGGAAGCTCATGCGACATTGTGCTAATTTTGACCGTAGAAGCTGGCGGCTAAGCCTTTTAGGTTTTGGGTCACTTTCGCCATGGAAAGTAAATTGTTTTTTTAAAAAAAGGAAAAGAAAGTATACCATATTGATCCACACAGGGGAAGTATTAGCGTAGGAAATGCTTCCGATTAATGGTTCATAGGCTAATCAACACGACGGAGTTATTCTAAATCGAGAATTGTGGCTAGAATCGACTCATTGATTCCGAAGAATACAAGAATGACTCAGAGAGAGAATATTGGAATTGTTATTCAATTCAAAATAACATGTTATTGGAACTGCATAATATAAAGGTAATCAAAAATCTTAATTTTGGGGAAATAATTAATAAGTTTACGAAATCATATTTATAGAACATATCTAATTCTACTTAATAAATATATTGATTTTTATTTTATTTTTTTGGTTTATGATAGTGCTGAGTTTGGCTACTTAGTGCGGAAATGGGTTCAAGCATATTGCTCGATTATGAAACCCTTACTAACATGCATAGATGAATGTTGGGAACGCAAGGCGATAGACTGAATTTTATCCACCTAATAAGATATCAAAATATAATATAACGATTTTAAAAAAAAATTCTGGGTTATTAAATAAAAATGCATTCAACTTCCACCTAATACTGTCTTTTCAAAATTTTCAATTCATTAGAGTGAGGATTTGGTATAGTAATACTACTTTAATCCAATAATAAAAAGATTATATGTTAAATTATTATTATAAAATTTTTGATACCATTTATTTTCATTTATTCTGTCACATTCTAATATCATGAGTATTACATATAATAAAAAAATTCTAATAAATTAAATACACAGTGTAAAAATTATTTGTCCTGTTGGTTTTAAAAAATATAAAAAAATCAATTATTTATATATATATATATATACGTGGAAAGTGAGAAAATCAGTCAATCAATTTGTCGGCCAATACAAGTCATCGGTAAGAAATTTCTTACAAAAATTTAAATTAATCAAAATTAATAGACTTTTATATAAATTAAGGGCATGCCATTTTTCCCCTTCATATAATTAAACACAGTCTCTCTCTCTCTCTCTCTCTCTCTCATATCATTTTCATCATCAACCTCTCTTCCTGTCTCTGGAGCTTCGTTAGTGATGGCGGAGACGAAGCTTTACGGGATGCCGATGTCGTCATGCACAACTAGGGCGATGCTGTGCCTCCACGAGAAGGGAGTTGAGTTCGAGCTCGTCCCCGTCGACCTCTTCACCGGCCAGAACAAGCAGCCTTCCTTCCTCTGCAAGAACGTAAGCTTATATACGCACACATAGACAACTCTTCTAATGAGAATCAAAGTTAAAATCGCTCAGTTTCATGTGGAGGATGATGCCTTACATCAAACCAGCTCTCTTCGAATTGAAATCTCTCTCTTTCTCGCGCACGCACACACATATATGTATATCTCACAGCCAGTATATATGTACCTGATTGTATGCCTGCAGCCTTTCGGCCAAATCCCAGCGCTGGAGGATGGGGACTTGACTTTATTTGGTATGTTCCATGCGTCCCTCTTTTAGCTTGTCATATTGAATCGTTGAGTAGTAGATCATGAAATTCCATTCAAAAATGGCCATCATTTCACTGACTAATCCACAATCCTCCAATTATAAAAAAAAAACTAGAGTCACGGGCAATCACGGAGTACGTCTCGAAGAAGTACAGGGACCAGGGCACCGATCTGATCCGCCACGGGAGCTTGGAGGAATCGGCCATGGTGAAGGTCTGGGTCGAGGTTGAGGCCCAGCAGTTCAACCCCGTGATGAGACCAATAATCTACCAGTTCTTCGTCTCACCGATGCAGGGCAAGACACCCGACCAGTCCATCATCGACGAGAACCTGGAGAAGCTCGGGAAGTTGCTCGACGTGTACGAGGAGAAGCTGGGAAAGACCAAGTACCTGGCCGGAGACTTCTACAGCTTGGCTGATCTCCACCACATTCCCTACATTTTCTACTTCATGAAGACTCCATGGGCCGGCGCGGTGGGTGAGAGGGCCAAGGTGAAGGCCTGGTGGGAGGACATCTCCTCCAGGGTCGCCTCCAAGAAGGCAGCTGAAGGCATGAAGTTTGGGAATAATTAAGTAAATTAAAAAAGGAAGATAAAACTAGCTACTCAATCGTATGAAAGTGAAAGCGAAGTGATGTTTTGGAGTCAAAAAAAGGGTTCATGCGATGCTGTCTCTTGTGGAACAGTCTGTCACCTACTGCCAGATTGTGTCTGACTTTTCATGTCCTTGTTCATCGCTGCTATGTCTTGCGCTGAATGCTCTCTCTCTCTCTCTCTCTCTTACCTACTAGTTTTTTTTCTCCTTTTTTTATTTTTTGAGGTTTTTTAACCTGCAAGTCAAACAATGCTGAATGCACAGTTGAAAAAAATATTTAAAATTTGTTTTCTTGGCCTAAAAGAAACGAAAAGAAAATAAGAAGGATAAGTGCTGAGAAATTGAATATCATTTTGAAAAAAAGATACTAATCTGGTTAACTTGACCTTTGAGTATACCTATTAATTTGGTTCGTGATCACGTAGAATGAATCTATTATCCCGAGCGGCCCAAACATTCCAACCGGGTGGCTCGGGCCTAACACGAATCACACAAATAATCTCTTTTCACAATAAATTTAAATATTTTATATTTTAAAATATTTGTTTATAATATAATTAATCGATTAATCTAAATTTTTTTCGGCCAATAAAATCCATTCTATCAAAATCCCAAAAACACCTATTCATACACAGTTTTTTTCATATCGTACCTCAACTATGCCAAATTTTGGCCACCTCTAGTTTTGAGATTATACATGAGCTTATCACTCTTACAAATCCGATCTTTCTGGGTCTTGGATTAGATTGGGCATCCGGAACAAGAATGGTGAAACTTCATATTTATTAGAAGTTGAATGGTCCAGTAAGGATAGAATTAATCGCAACAGTTAGACCACACAATGGAGTCCAACTTACTGAACCCTTACATCCCACTAAAGATTTAGAAGCTACTTCACCGGGTCATATCATGGCAATAACATTTATAATTTGTATATTTATGGGATAATTAAATTCAACGTTATACATATTTACACTTTTTTACACTTAAATTATATGTATAGTAAAATTGCACTTTTAATTTCATATATTTAATCATATAATATACTTGAATCATAATTCTTAACGGTGTATTGATATGACCGTTATCTGCGAGTTTTGCATAACGGCTTGGCAATAAATTGCCGACATGCCATACCGATGTGGCAAGATTCAGTCAACGTGGTAAAAAAAATACGCTAGCTAGTCATGTCACCTATCAGCGAATCATTAAAATTAGAATTCAATTATATTATAAAATATAACTAAAATAATAATTTTGAAATATATATAATATAAGTGCAAGAATATAAATATAGATATAACTCCCACAGTAATTTTACATATATCAATGTGTGTGTGTGTGGGTCCTCAATTTATTATTGAACCATTTCGTTTACTTGCCAGGGAAGACTGTCACCACTACGAGGCTGCGTCCTCTTGGCATTCAATGGGTTTCACAATCAACATTGTGGTAAAAATTGCAGGAAATGCCCTCTATATTTAGATTTTAGCCTATCAAACCGAACTAGAGATGTTAAACGGGCCGGATTAGCCCGTAATTGAACTGGAACCGAACTGTCCAAACCCGAAATTGGCTCAGACCGCTCCTAACCTGGCATGTAACCGTTCTTATTGGGTTGGGGATGGTTATGCGCCGATTCATAAATATGGACCTGTTGAACTATAACCGGTCCAGACACTTTTTATGCTGAATCGGCCTATAACCATTTAGAAACTAGCCAAGAACCGTTGAAAACCGGTCCTGACGGCCAAAAATCCTGTAAATCAACGGCCATATTTTGTTGGGTCAACTTAAAATTAAAAAACATTAAAAAGATGGATGGTTCACAGGCCAAACTAGCTTTGACCGTTAACCATCATGTTTACAAATGGTTCCGGGCTAGTTCATATTCACCTAAACCGTGAATTGTAATCGAACGACCCATTAAGCAAACGGACCAAACCGTAACCGGGTCTAACAGTTCTAGGCCTGTTTTGAACCGGCCCGAATCACATTTTTAACAATACTAACTAAAATTATATATAATTTTGTGGAGAGTGTGTTATTCTATTGATATTTTTAGAATTTTCTTGTTTGGTACGAGAATCTGACTTCTTACTTCCGCTATCACACGATAGTGAGGCAGTGACACATCATAATTTCTTACATTAAAATGATGAAACGAGATCTCTCGTGTGAGTGATTGTTATACCGGCATCTTGACTAACATCATTATATATATGTCGACGTGACTCGACTCGACAAGGGTTTCTCGCGTATTCCTCTCGTATTAATGGACTCGTGGGATACTTACAAGATTTAATGAGGGGATCTTCAAAGGTAATCAACTTTACTAATTAGGATTATTTTGCAATTAACAATGATTCGGCCGTGCATATTTGTGGGACGTCTATTCGATATTAACCTATTAGATACTATATTCATGCTTATCTTTTTATATCCTCCGACTATCAATTACCATTTCGATTATTGACACAGAAATAGACTGATTTTCAATCATTTTATCTAAGATTTTTCTTAGAATAAATAAATTTTCGAATTCAAATATTATAAATGGAATATCCGTATTAGGAAACTTTATTCTTCAATTGACATACCCCACTCGAACCTAATCGGTTGGATCTATAGATTTTCAATTAACAAGTAGTACACTCTAAAATGAAATGTACGTTATTTTACCAAAAAGGACGCATCGACATACACAGGCAATCTGAATAATGGAGGATATTTATGTCAAATTGGTGGTAAAAAAGGTACTAGAGACTAAACCGTAGCGTACATAAGCCGAAATTGTCGGTGTACTCTGAATATTACCATGGGAGTTTGTTTCCGTGTTTACAATTTTCCAACTTTGCCACCTTCCCTTGTATAAAATTTCCAAATTTACAGAGACGATCATCGCCTCTGCAACAGCATCAGGATGAACAATAGTGATATATATATATATATATATATATATATATATATATATATATTGGGCTAGATAAGGGTTTTCAGAGCTTCGGTAGCAATGGCAAGGCTGAAGGTTTATGGGCTACCCCTTTCACCGTACGCCGCCAATGCGATGATATGCCTCTACGAGAAGGGCGTAGAGTTCGAGCTCGTCCCCGTCGATATCTTCACCGGCCAGCACAAGCAGCCTTCCTTCCTCTGCAAAAACGTACGCACGCACATACGAGTAGAATGGTGCAATGATATGCAAATGTTCATTTTCTTTGAGAAATTAATTAGAACTCAATGCTTTAGTCTTTCTTCTTCTTCTTCTTTTTTACTGTTTTCTGCTGTCTCAAATAGTTGAAATTATGTCCAATTCGGTATGCCACTTTTTTTTCCTTAAATAATTTTTTGAATACAAGTACTGTGGATGAGCATATTCATATCATGAGAACGAATATATATATATATATATATATATATATATTAGTGGAATAATCTAACTTTAGAAAAAAAATAGATAAAATGGAAAATTTTAAATCAGCACTCACACCAAGCTGTCCAATCATTTTCAATATCTCGCACAAAACACTGATTTGATTTGGCTGGAAAGAATTACGGCAGTATTTGTCGAGATGTCACATAACAGCCAATATATATGTGATTGTGTGGCTGCAGCCTTTTGGCCAGATCCCAGTGCTGGAGGATGGAGACTTGACTGTATTTGGTATGTTCATATATATCCTCCTCTCAGTTTGTCTTGCTGAATTTTGAGTACGTAGATCGTGAAATTCCATTAGGAAAACACAATCGTCTCACTGACTAATAATCCACAATTTTCTCTTACTAGAATCACGGGCAATCACGGAGTATGTCTCAAAGAAGTACAAGGACCAGGGCACCGATCTGGTCCGCCACGAGAGCTTGGAGGAATCGACTATGGTGAAGGTGTGGTCCGAGGTGGAGGCCCAGCAGTTCGACCCCGTGATGAGACCAATAATCTACCAGTTCTTGGTCGCACCGGTGCTGGGCAAGACGCCGGACCAGTCCATCATCGATGAGAACCTGGAGAAGCTCGGGAAGGTGCTCGACGTGTACGAGGAGAAGCTGGGAAAGACCAAGTACCTGGCCGGAGACTTCTACAGCTTAGCTGATCTCCACCACATGCCCTACATGTTCCACTTCATGAAGACTCCATGGGCCAGCGCGGTGGGTGAGAGGGCCAAGGTGAAGGCCTGGTGGGACGACATCTCCTCCAGGGAATCCTTCAAGAAGGTAGCCGAAGCCCTAGAGAGAAAGCTAACTAGTTAATTTTATGAAAGTGAAAGCGCAGTGCTGTTTGGGAGTAAAATAGTAATAATAATGCTTATGTGATGCTGTCTCTTGTGGAACAATCTGTCAATTGCTTTCTGGTTGTGCGACTTTACATGGCCTTGCTCCTAGCTGCTCCTACACTTGTCTTGCGCTGAATGTTGTTTTCTCAGCCTGCTAGTCTTCTCTCTCTCTCTCTCTCATCATGAAAGAAAAAAAAAAAGAAAGAGAATGAGACTGAAATCCTGAAGTATAACATATCAAGTTTTTTAGGTTAGATATGATATTATATATATTATTCTTGTAAACTCAATCTAAATTCATTCTAGGTGTGGGATTAGATTGGGCATCCCGACCAAGAATGGTTAGACTTGATAGTTTAAAGAAAAATGCTCACTACTTAGTGAAACAAAAGAAATTAGGTTGAACTCATTAGCCTTCTTGTAAAGAAAAAGTCTGCTCGGTGCTCACAGATCCACATGCCTTAATTTGATCATATATATATATAGGATCGAAAATACGAGCAGTACTGTGCATAAGTAGGTCATTTCTAAAAGGATTCGTGTTAAAACTTTGAAACTACATTCGAGCCATTCGAAACCGTTTGCAACCCCATTTCCCAACAACAAATTATAAGTTTAGGCGAAGAACATTTCGATAGGATTAAGAGAGGGCCAGGGTGAAGGCCCGGTGGGATGACATCTCCTCCATGGTTGCCTCCAACAAGGTGGCTGAGGGCATGAAATTCGGGGATCGTTGAGTAAATTGAAATAGTTAATAACATGAAACTCTGCCTAGGGTTGCCTCCAATTTCAAGAAGTCCAGTTTGCAGCCCTGTTCTTATTTATAACCGAAAAATATTACACGCGTTCTTATAGGAAGAATACGACAAGTGATAGTGTTAGAATGGCCAAGGAACAATGTGTGCTAATTAGAAACAAGTGACACGTTTATGCAGAGAGTTGGTTAATTCTCAGTTCAACCAGAATGATCACCACGAATGAAGTATGGCATTCGGCTCCATTTTTCTCTTATAAATAAGAGACAATGGGTACCTCTCTGATAGAACATTTGTTACTCGTGCCATCCGATTCACTAATTGTTCGTGGAATCCTGTCTTTCGGGTGGAGAGTCGGGTGATGGAATCTAATCAATCAATAATCACATGAACACATTTTAATAGGGTAAAATCACAGTGAAAATCTTATATATTTTCTATTCTTTTGCACTTGAATCATGTATATTTTAAAATCTCTATTTCATTCCTATATGTTTAATTTTGACGATTTGCTCAAGAAAGAATCATAAGTCACGAGCGCAACAACACTCACAAAGATCGAACTACGCACAGTGGAGGATGCGTATCGCATTATACGACTATTGCCTTCATATCTATCGTGTTTCCGTTGCTCCGTGGATCGATACAGAGAAATGTGATTCTCCCAAATATTTAAGTGGGGGTGGAAAGAACAAAGAAACAAAGCAACATCACTCACCAATACTAAGTGCTAAAAGCAGTGCTAATTGGTCCCAATCTCTTTTCTTAAAGATGCTCTGGGCCGCCGTCACTCCATTCATTTGAGCGACCGCTAGTTCTCACCTCAACAAATATCAAAACCCTCATAATGTATAAATTGGTTGACATGATTCAGCTCGGTGTTTTTTTCCCTTAAATAAAATCCCGGGTTGTAGTCATGTAAACAGAAGATTTTATTTTGGGGCAATTCACCCCTTGAGCGAGCCGTGTTGATTCGAATATGGATTAATCAAATCTCAAAATGAATTTGTGGATATAAGATAGCCCATAAGGAAAAACAATGAGCCTTAATCCGCTCTCATTGTACAACATTTTTATTTGGCACTGCACTCCGTCTAATAATCAAGAGATCATAAGTTCGATTTTTATTACGAGATTTCTCATACCCATTTATTTCATTCTTCTCATATACTTTTCTAAACTCATATCTCGTATATAACCCGAAAACACACACACACACAATGCATTGAGGACTTTATCATCTGAAAAAGTATAGATTTAAATGATACATTTGTACATATATGTGGAATGAGAGGACTTGATAATGGGGAGAGGTGAAATGGAGGCCCAGTTCGCCCTGTTGTGAGAGGTGAGTGCTCTTGCCACGTCCACTTCCGAGTCCGCCTGGAGGATGAATTTTCGAAATCCCCATCTCCAAGCCATCTCTAAATCGTCAGTGAATTAAGAAATTATGGTCTGGGCAAGTTGGGCTGCCGTACGTGTAAAAAGATGGGATATGCATGGAGAGGTTCAGTATGAAGAACATATATATATTATGTATATAATGTCATATGGCAGTCATAGTTTTTAAAACCGGACCAGGTCGGAAACCGGTCAAGGTATGGGTTCATGGGTCGGACGGGGATTCAATGGGTTGAACCGCATGTTTAATAAATAATATTAATAATATAATATTCCAATAAATTAATATAATATTATAATTTAATTATGATTTATAATCAAAATCATTAATA
>CXYZ01008288.1:74600-86579 GCA_900006705.1 Sonneratia caseolaris
TTTTTTGTGAGAACCGGACCGGGTGAGTGGCCGGTTCCCGGTCAAACCGGCCGGCCCGGTCCGGTTTTAAAAACTATGCCATACATGAATATTTCGTGTTTCAGACCGTCTGAATCTAGCACGAATCACACAAATAATATTTTTTTTAATATTGTTAAAAATTATATTTTAATATAATCAGCTGATTAATTTAAAATTTATGCTAATTTAAATAAAATATTAAAATAACTACTAAGATATAATTACATATGTATGATTAATCAATTTTTAAAATTTTTCCCATAATTTTATTTTCATTTTAAAAGTTTATTTTCATATTTTCTGTGTGTGACAATTTTTTTGAGCAGAGTCTCGACGGCACGGTCTCTGAGGCAGACTGAAAACATCGGTTTAGGCACCGTTTTCTCGTGCCGTACTTTTGGGCCACTCAAAATTGTACCACCTCTAGATGCGAATGACTCCCGCTTGGTGCTTTTAGACGTCCAATCGGTTGAAATGCCAACGAAATCAATTATTAATCGAATTGTTCTGGGAACGAATTTAACTGTATAGTACACGCTGTCTTTGGGTGTATCAAGAAACAGTTTGCACGCATATTAATTATCAGAAATTTTGACCCCATATAGTCCTTTTTTTTTTTTAAATCAAGGTAAACTTGTAAAAGGGTTCTTGAACTCCGGACTTTGACTTGATCTGGTCGAATTGACTCACCAACCTGCAGGACAGAGACATGATGCAGTCAATCTTGGGGAAATTCAATACAGGTGGCTAGTTTCTGTCGGTTGAGGAATCTGACCATGCATCACCGTCAACCTCCGGAGCCTCAACTGCGAGTCTCTTCATTGATTTTTCGGCTATGGACGGATTTCGATCCACGGTGAAGAGCCCCCCCGGATGAAGGCCGCCCACCAAAGTAGCCAGCTGCAGCTGAGTTTCTCAATCAATAAAGGGTTATTTGATGGGACCACTTATGCTATTTGGCCTATGGTGATCAGTGTCGACTGCAAATATTGAAACATTAACCTCTTTACTTTCTTGTATAAATTGTTATGCCAACTTGTGTGTTTGTTTACGCGATTCTCTCCTTATTATAAAGCATATGACAATCAAGAAGGTGGCAGGAAAAAAAAAGAGGGAATAAAAAGATTTGACAATTGAGAATAAAATGGAAGATCGATTCTTCTCCTAAAATAATACGAATTATTCTACACCCTTTTATTCTAATTTGTATGATTTGGTATTTTTTTTCTACTTAAGAAATTTCTTGAATTCATATTGAGGGTATGAAAATTGTATGATCCAAAGGGTTTTATACATAGTGGGCAAGTCTAACTTAAATCCAAATTATTCATCATTGAGTGTAAAACTAAAATATATATATATATATATATATAAAAATTACAAGATTTATTTTAAGAAAAAGTGAAAGAGGGAGGATGTTGCCATAATTTGTGTAACATCAAAGAGGGTGAGGAAAAGGCCTTTTACTAAAGTTTACACAAAAGGTGAATAGATCCCAACTAAAGGAGATATCTTAATGGGGAAGATCAAAGTGTGGTGCTTAATACATGAAAGTGGGTACGTCAATCGAGATTCTTTTTGAAATTGGTGGGGTAAATTGCTGTGATTGTGTTCCTCCCCATGCAGGCTTTAATTCACTCGTACCATATTGTATTCATACACATTCAACCACTTCCCTGTCTGAAATATATTGGTCCCAGCGCACAAAAATTCTATTAAAACTGATGAACAGATGGAGATATAAATAATTGTAATAGAAAGTTCAAAAAAATGGAAATCTAGTGGTTTTCTTAGTGTATATGAAATGGTACCAAGAAATCTAATAAACACATACTAATCTAAATTTGATATGTTCAAATGTGAAGGGATAAAACTCTCTTAGTCATAAATTTTTTCTATTTATAAGATTAAATTTTAAAGGTCACTTAGAACATGGCATGCGCCCAAGTGAACCAACCAATTAACTTATTCATTCATATGGCATAACATTTTATTTAGGCCTTGAAATGATATATTGGTAGATTATATGTCCTATATCTATGCATATTGGTGCCTTTGCCTCATTGAGCTAGCTACACCCACTCACTCTCCCTCTCCCTCTCCCTCTCCCCCTTTGGTCTCTTCCACTTCTCTTTACTTCCAAAACCTTCCTCAGCCTCTTATATGTGCGCTTTTGCGTGAAGATGGCAACAAAGACAGCTGAAGGAATCCCAGGAACCCTAAAACACCAGGTTAAAATTTATTGATCGAAATACGTATGTGTAGCATATCAATATGAAAAAAAACAAATTTCCCTCCTGGAACTAATTGACTGTTTGGGCTGATTGTTTTTTTGTCGATTGACAGACATGGACACTGAAGGTCCCCATCCACTGTGGAGGCTGCGAGAGGAAAGTCAAGCGCATCCTTCGCGGCGTCGTCGGTATGTGCTTGCTTTGTTAGACTGTTTGATACTCAAAACGCTACTGCCAGTTTGCTTGAAAGCTCCGCATAATATGATCCCAATAGTACTAACATGTATGTTGTTGTTGAACGATACGCGTTGGTTTTAGGCGTCTTTACAATAAGTGTCGATTCTCAGCTGCAAAAGGTTACGGTGACCGGAGACGTGGACTTGGAGACCCTCATCAAGAAGTTGGTTAGGTCGGGCAAGCACGCTGAGCTTTGGCCAGAGAAGAACGAGAAGAAGCCTGGAAAGTCGAAGAAGAAAGACGGAGACAGTAACAAGAACTCCAAGGACGGTGGTGATCAGGGAGCTGCCAAGGGCAAAGCTAATGAGAAGAGCGATAAGCCGGCTGAGAATGAGAGTCCCATTGACAGCGAAGACAGTGATGACGGGGGCGAAAATAACTCATTGGAAACTGATGGAGAGGCTGGCGACTCTAAGCCAGCCGGCAGCGGCGGCGGTGGCAACGGTGGAGGGAAACAGAAGAAGAAGAAGAAGAAAAAGAAGGGGCAGAATGTAAATGCTGACGCCAGCAAAGATGCTCCAACAGGTACTTTGCTACTATTCTTCTTTCACTCATGGCTTTTTCAGCAGATTGAATCTTATCTCGAGTGAAAGCTTTTACAGGTTCCCAGCCCCACACGGCCTCTGCAGACGCTGTTCCGGCCTCGGCCTCCGCCTCCTCAAACATAAGCCCACCTGATCGCATGACGAATGCGTTTCCTCCACTGCCGCTCGCTCATCATTATGTACCGCCCATGTACGGACTGAGTTACAGTTCAGCAAATCCGAGAGCCGGCACTTCGCACTATTACGCCTCTCCCATGAATCATCATCATTCGTGTTTCTACTCGCACCAAGTTGGGCCGTACCCACCACCCGAGCCAATACAGACCTACCACGATGGTGACAACGATCCTTATTACGATGACGACGATGAAGGTGGATGCTCAATTGTGTGACCAAGCATTAATTGGGAATCTCAGTTGGCTGTAAAGTTTTGTGATGATATGCATGTATGGTGCGCCCCTTAGGAAGAAACTCATCATCAATATCATGTACCTAAAAATGAAAGGAATTGGTGTCTGCTTTTACTTTTTTTTTTCTTTTTTCTTACTTTGGTCTGCTTAGTTAGATCAGTTTCCTTTGTGATGCTTTTTTCTTTGTTTAAAGGGTCCAATATAAATGTTCCTTTTTGGTTCACATGTGGATGTCCTCCCACCTTACTGCATAAAAATCAAATCAAATCACAATCGTTCATACGTCTAATACACAAATTTTTTTTAGGGTTTTAAGACTTGTATTTTTTTGGGATTTAGATTTTTTAAGGGATTTTTCTTGTGATTCTATGGGGGTCTCGTGTAGGACTTCTGGTTTAGGATGTCTGTGTCGAAAAAGTCCTAGGAAATGTACGGGGAATGGCATTTCATAGAGAAAGTTATTGGACAGAACAGGGAGACGTGGAGATCCATAAATTTTCAATAGTCCCATCTCACAATTAATATTTAGTCTAAAATTACTAACAAACTGTAATTATAATGTATGTTTGTATTTTGATCCATTCAATCTCGACAAATTTTCTCGCATCCGACATACGGAATGGAAAGGAGGCTGAAATGACTGTTCCCAATCCGATAACATTCTTGGATTCCAAGTTGGGTCTGAACAAGTTTCAGGAAGAAGATACAGTTCAGACATTAATTTAGCCAGAAACAATGGGTGACGAAAATTGAATCGCCAAAGGCATCAAGGTGGTAATTTAACAGTTTGCCAAGGAAGAAAATGTGTGATTTGGAGGGTTTTACGCCTTATCATATTACACGTATATCTTAATAAGTTAAAATGTGGTGAATTTATAAATATCGTATAATTTCTATCCGAAAACAGGAAAGAAAAAAAACATTGTATATGGCAAACATCAATAAGATCGAAAGAGTGCATATCCGCGTCAGTGGATGATCTCCCGATGGACACAGGTTGCCATCGACCTCTCCTCTGGGACAAGAATCGGGGATTCATAAGAGAGGTTTGTTAGCCCCTTGATGCTCGAACATGAACATGGCTACTAGGTGGACCCTCAATGACATGGCAACCAGGGACAGGATCAAAGGAAGACTGCCGAAGGATCCGTTGGAACGGAAGGGCGAGCTACCAGGCGATGTGGGAAGGGGCACTCCCGCAAGACCTAGTTAAGGGCGGGTGACCTAGACGCCCTATCCTCCCGCAAGACTTGCTCCCAGACGAGCAAGGCAGACGCCAAGTGGCAGGCAATGCGGGCATGGGCGATCCCACAAGACTCGGTCAAGGGCAGGTGACCTAGACGCCCTATCCTCCCGCAAGACTCGTTTAAGGCAAGCTGGCAAGCAACGAGCGCGTGGGTGCTTCCGCAAGACTCGCTATGGAAAGTCATTCACGGTCGAGCGATGCTCCATGCTATCAGCAACTGATCCAAGGCAAGGGCGCGGTGCCCATGATCGAATTGAGTACGGGTAGCACTCAAGCAAACCCGGTATACTCCAATCGTGGAATAATGGAGTCACGATCAAAGTGTTGACCGAATGACTGAGCTGGCAAGCAGTTAACCTTATCCAACTGTAGCCCCTAGAAACGTGGGAGTGGGTGGTTATGGAAGCTGGGTTGTTTCCTAGAAACCAAGGATCGTGGATCCCCCTCCTGCAAGGATAAATAGGACTTAGGTCTCAGGGTCGAGGGAGAGCAATTTGAGGCAGTCAAGAGGAAACACTCTATCATAGAGGATCGAGCAAAGGAAGGCCGACAGTACTGTGACCAGTTCCCTCAAAGTCAAGCATGAACTCCCGGAGCGAAATTCACCTCTCCAAGTAAGGAATGCAAGTGCCGGAGACACGAGGCATACACTTAGGCATGACCGTGCAAGGTCGTGTAAGGGTTTTGCCTGTTCTTGTAATTCAAGTTTGTAAATACAAGTGAGATTTCTCTTACCTTACATTGTTCGATCCCGATCCTTAATTAATAAAGCTCGCCAAGCTATTTCGCTATGTGTGTTTGGATTGACTGAGACACCATTGCAAGAACGGAAAATTTTGGGTGAGTTTCGACTCTTGTAATAGATTTCATCATGCACACAGGGATGTACGTACTTGCAACGTCGAGCATCCGTTCGAAGCTGACAAGGCACAAAAGCCGCCAGCGTTCGCGGTCTCGCTCATGATGCTATCTCAAGAACCACAACCTTTGCTGATGTGTCGCTTTCTCATTCGTCAATGTGGAACTGGCTTTTAAGAGGTCACCCTATTGAAGTTTACCCCTTCTTTATATGAAATATTATTTTAAAAAATTAATTATCATTTACCATAATAATAAACACTAATTCACGACTTCTACAGAGAATTACTTCAGATTTTTCCACCCAAAGCATTCATTAATTTAATTACAAATTCAAAATTCTCATTCAATAAACCATAGTTTTAAAAACCGAATTAAGCCGGCCGATTTGATCAGTTCAACAGAGAACCGTCCACTTACCCAGTCCGGTTTCTATAAAAGACCCCATTGCACTTTCAAGGATGTCAACTTCAGTTGAACCAGTGGAAAAATAAACCGACTTAAAATTTAAAAAAAATATAAAAACTTATTATAATATTTTTTATTTTACTATATTTATATTTATATTTTACATTAAACTTTTATTTGATATAATAGTTATAATAATAATTTTTATTATAAATCATATTCAAATTATGATATTATTTAAATTTATTAGTAATATTATGTTATTAAATATGCAATTCAACTATTGAACCTCCGATTCGACCAATGAACTCATGCTTACATCGATTCTCGGTCCGATCATATTTTAAAAATTATGCAATAAATGGTCCTCATTTTTTTTATACCTAACTTATCTTTAAATCCTTTAAGAATAGCTGGGGATGGCAATTAAGGTCCGCCCCGCAAAACCTGACCTACTTTGAACCCGTCCCGTTTGACCCACTTTAATAAATATTTAAAATAATTATTATTTCATTTTTAATAACTTGATTCTAACAATTTTTATGATATTTACTTTATTTTACTACAATCGTGTGAATGTTAATTACATTTATTTTTTTTTATTAAACTATATGTTATTATTATTATTATTATTAACGTGTAGAGTTAGATTGGAATTGACACTGAGTTTAGCATTATTTTAATCATTTTAAAATAATTTGAATCATAACATGTTGCGGCGGGTCCAACGTGCCTCGTACGGGTCGGATCGTAGGGCGGGGCGGGCCTAGGTGTCCTGGTGCCCGCCTCGCTCCCACTCCATTGCCATCCCCTAAGAATAATAGCTCGAAAAAATCTTTGGTCCCAGAAGGAAAGAATACCTAACATACCTTACATTTCTCGCTCGTCCTCCAAGCTATTGGAAAAATGACAGAAAATAAAAATATAGTTGGAAGTGAATTAAGCAGTTATATGCAAATTAAATGATTTTTCTAATCCTAATGCTTCGCTTCTATAATTTAATTAAATATGTATCGTAATATACCGATAAATCACATTGATATAATTAAACACATTAGGTTAACTATCAAAATCCGCAATAAATCCAAAAAAAATCATAATTTCTAGCAAGTTATTCCTAAAATGAAATCGAATCATAACAAAGATCTATAGAAATTACTTAACTAAAACAAATATAATTTTGTTTGATTCTCCAAATAATAATAATAACTTGTTATAGTTTTTGGTCCAAGTCAATGAACGGCTTCTCTTTTGAGAGTCGTATATGAAGCCTATGCCGAGCACATCTCCCTCGATCATGCACAGAATTTCTATGGGTGATCCGCTTCATCAATCATGCATATATGGAACAGATCACAGGGATTGGAAAATGAAGACCAGACTAACTTTTTTATATATATATTTTTACTACATTAAATATTTATAAGCATAAAATGATATATAAAACTTTTATAATAAAAGTATATGAAAATATTTATAATAAAAAATAAAATTACGATATTTTAATTATTATATCAATATTTATGTTATTGTACTAACATGCCCAACTTTCTAAGGTAACCGTAAGTTCACGTCATCTCAATCTGATCTCTCTGAAGTGCCCGTCTATAAAAGCCCATACGACATACTCAGAAACCTTCATAGAAAAAGGGGAAAAAAAACCCATTATCAAGACTCAGACACAGGAGCACGTGCTTGCCCGCAACGATGATAAAATCGAACCCCTCCACCTCTCTGTCCCTCATTCTTGTGCTCTTATTATGGGTAACCACCAATGGCCAGGAATCTCCATCCAGCCCTAGCTGCGGACTGCCCATCAATGCGAGAGACGAGGAACGGGTTCGGTTCGCACAGAACCTCGAGTTCCTGGAGGCCGAGTTCTTCCTCACGGGAGCGCTGGGCTGTGGGCTCGATTCTGTCGCACCTTACCTCGCCAGGGGGGGTCCGCCTCCCGTCGGGGCACAGAGAGCCAGTCTCGATCCACTCACTCGACGCATAATCGAGGAGTTTGGGTACCAAGAGGTCGGCCACCTCAGGTAATTAACAATCAAATCGTCACTTCGTATGTTACCTTTTCACATGCAAAAGGAAAAATATTCCTCTCAACATATAAGATAGCTATTTTGACTGACCAAATTATATTCTTTTAAAATTTTCCATGACAAACCAGTTTATTCTTTCCGATTTTCATGAATATCCCATCATATATGCAAAGCCTACGTGGATATGTATAGTTGGCATCTCAGAGGGTTACATGCGCAAGACGGAATCCGACTAAAGCCTGTGAAATACTCTCAAAGGATAGGAATTTCGGAATCCCGCTCAATTGATTATCCATTAATATAAGCATATTTCAGGGCAATATACACGAGGGTTGGTGGGATCAGACGACCTCTACTGAATCTCAGCGCCCAGAATTTCGCAGCGATCATGAACGAAGCAGTGGGATACAGCTTGGTGCCACCATTCAACCCTTACGCCAATTCAATCAACTTCTTGTTGGCTTCCTATGTGATCCCCTACGTTGGATTGGTAGGTTACGTGGGAACTATCCCAAACCTCTCCAGCTTCAACACCAAAAGCGTAAGCCCCTGCTTAATCCATTATAGATATAAATATCATTGCTCCAAGTAGTATGAATCAATAGGGGTGGTTTACCATCATCTCCTTTTGCGCCTTTGAATGTATGATATCAGTTAGTCGCATCTCTGTTGGGCGTCGAGTCGGGCCAGGACGCGGTGCTGAGAACATTGCTTTATGAGCGAGCAACGCAAACCGTGGACCCATACGGCATCACGGTGGCGGAGTTCACGGCCAGGATCTCCAGGCTCAGGAATCGGCTCGGGATGTGCGGCAACAAGGACGAGGGCATCATCGTACCAACCCAACTCGGGGCCGAGAACCGCACCACCAGCAACATCCTCTCTGCGGACTCGTACTCCGTTTCGTACTCCCGAACGCCTCGGGAGATCCTGAGGATCCTGTACGGAACTGGGAACGAGGCGAGGCCCGGTGGGTTCTTTCCCAGCGGTGCGAATGGTGCCATCGCTAGGCGGCTCCGCACCTGAATAAATACTGAGTTATAATGGTGCGAGCATACGTATAGTCCACCATGATCATGCACGCAGTTAAAGGTTACAAATAACAAGTCGCATGTAATGTGACGAACTCGGACTATAGAGATCTTTGTGCCGCGCCCATATGCCATGATCATAATAAATAATGAAAGTTTTATGATAATATAGTGTCAAACAACACTGTATGAAACAAGTGCAATATAATGCTGGGAAAAAACAACACGTCTTTTACCTTCGTCAACCGGTATTCATAATCAAAATAACGATGACTGATATAGGCTGAAGCGAATCGATTTACATGAACGGCAGAACTTTTCATATACACGAATTAAGCGATCGACTGCCAGCAGTGCTGCTGCTCCACTATTTCTTTCCAACCCTGACAGGTGTCCCTGATCGTCCGAACTGCTTCCAAACCGACGCGAGATACTTTCAACAATCTCGGATAATTCCATTCATCCCATTTCATCATGTTGGACTTCTTCCGTGGGTTTCTTCCTCGTTTTCTCTCTCCCTCCCTCGGGGAATTCCGCCATTAAAACGCCTCTTCAAGCTTCGTCTTCATCCTGTTACGTTCCTTTTCCCTTCTCCCTTCCCACGCCAGGCTGTGAGGCTCCTTCCTCACCAGTGAGATTCATCCTGAACTGGGTCAAGACTCATCCACCTAATCTCGGCGTGTACTCCTAGCTCTCGATCTAGGCGTCGATGTTCAATAGCCATTTGTGTTTTTTACTGTGTGCCACTAATCTCACATGCGTTCTTTTTCTTGGTCGAACTTCTTTTTGCCTTGGATCTTACAGGTACTTTCTCTCGAGTCGGGCTGAAATTCAACTGTCTAAACTTAATCAACACGTTTATTCATACGATATTGAGAGATTCACCCAATAAAACCTCCTGATACTCGCAGTAAAATATATAAGCAATTAACCCTTCATAATACTGAATATACGTAACGAGTGTCCTTATTTTATTTTAATCTTTATCACAAGGAGTTTGTTTTATTGAAATTCATAGATTCCCCGAAAATGATTCCTTCCATTTCATGCTCCTATTTAGCTGTACGCCCAGAACGTCTGCAACTCGGCATTCAGCTAAGGAGTCGCCTAGCAATGGGGCCATTTGCACTGAGGTTAGAACCCGCCAGGGCCTTGCCTCGCTCCCAGTTCCGTCAACGATCCTCAGGATCTCTCGAGGCATTCCATTGTATGATATGAAGTACTCATCCACGGACATGGATGTACGCATCCGGTGGCACAATTCAAGCACTCGCATAGCATATAAGAAGTGAATCACTATATATATTAACATGCAAGCACATTGATATGGTTCCAATAAAGAAGCTTATGAATGATGGGCATAGCACATAGCTAACATCGCATTGGGTTTGAAAATGAGATTTTGATAAGTGGTATCATTTATTTTTACTAATATGGCTATTTTTTTGTATTCTTGTATTTTATTATTAAATTATCGTATTCTAAATTTATAAAAAAAAAAAAATTTACCAACTCGAGAAAAAGAATCAAGGGTTCCCCACCAAAATTCATTTCGGACTTGAGAATATTTTATGAGGTTGCAGATCAATTTCATTGTAGGTGCGCGTAACCCTGGTAATGAATGGTATATGATAAACTAGCTATTTATGGACGTATTGAATAGGTGAAGGAATGTGTTTCTTTTCTTGGTGACAAAGAACATAAAGAATTTATTCGATTGCTTACCTAAGCTGACCAATTTCTTCGTATCCGAATTCCTCGATTATGCATAATGCATTGACTAAGCGGGTCAAGATTGGCTTTCTGTGCACCAGGCGGACCGCCCTTGGCTACGTAGAGGGCGGCGAAAGAATCGAGTCCCTGGCCCAGCGCTCCGTGCGGGAAGAACTCGGCCTCCAGGAACTCGAGTAAAAAAAAGAAAAAAAAATTGAATAATTTTGAAAACCTATAACAGTGAAAATCAAGTCAATAGAACTTTATGATTTCTATAATTTAACTTTCAGGATTTCTTTTTTTTACCGTTTATGATTTTTAGGATTTATAAATATAATTATTAGTTTTTTATATATTTTTTAGGAATTTAATTTATTCCTTTTGTCGGGGGTTTTTAGAATGTTTATTATTCTAGGATTTTGAAATACGTTCAGGTTCGACCAAAAAAACAAATTTATAGTCGAGTTTTTCCTCGTAATAAATCCATCAAGTTGCATCAGATTAGTCAATTCGGGAGTCACATCAGATTAGTCAATTCGGGAGTCGCACAATCATATCCATATCCCTCTGTCTTTTCAACTTTCCATGTTCAACTTGCTCAAGTAATCTCCCAAACACCATGATCCTGTCCACGTTCACTGTATCCTCATTCCTCCGTCGCTAGTCCATGGTTACCAATTGACACATATATACTACATACGTACATATAAATAAATGTAACACCCGACAAGGAAATTTCCACCTTAATCCAATACAGATGTTGATGTGCTTTTTTTCTGTGCGTGCCGAAAATGATGTCGTACTAGGGAGCGGTGCCTCATCTCGGTAGCCCGACTGCCTATCGGGAGCCAATGCCTCATGGTGCAGTATATATATATATATATATATATATATATATATATATATATATTTGGTGAATAAGGGTTTCATCGAATCATCAAAATAGAATTACATTGCGGAGTCCATGAACAACATGAACCATAGTTTTTAAAACCGGACCGGGCCGGCCGATTCGACCGGTTCGCCGGGAACCGGCCACTCACCCAGTTCGGTTCTCACAAAAAATCCAATTATTATTTAAATAAGGTCAAATCTAATTGAGCCGACTAGTTCTCACTTGAACCAATAAATCTAATTGAACCGATGAAAAAACCGGCTAATTTTAAAATAAAAATATATTATAATATACTTATTTTATTTTACTAGACTTATATTTATATTTTATGTTGAATTT
>CXYZ01008288.1:86798-117058 GCA_900006705.1 Sonneratia caseolaris
CGGCTAATTTTAAAATAAAAATATATTATAATATACTTATTTTATTTTACTAGATTTATATTTATATTTTATGTTAGATTTGATACTAACATTATAACTATATTAATGATTTTGATTATAAATCATAATTAAATTATAATATTATATCAATTTATTGAAATATTATATTATTGATATTATTTATTAAACATGCGGTTCAATCCATTGAACCTCCAGTCCGATCCATAAACCCATGAACCCATACCTTGACCGGTTCCCGGCCCGGTTCGGTTTTAAAAACTATGGCATGGACAGCAGCCCGACTGCCTATCTTATCTTCTTTCTTCTTTTTTTTTTGGGTGAAAGGCCTCGCAACATTGACAATGTGCCGAGTCCACCAACAGAATGACGACACTGAGAAGAGCTCACCCAAGCCATGCAAAACTACGGAAGAGATGCATGTGTTCAACTTCAATGTCCGGTTTTTCTGTGTGTCTGTCTTCCATCCCAACTTCGATCTCGATCACGTTAGTCGACTATGATGTTGGGAGATCGCATCCCACTCTCTTCGTCATACTTTGTATTAGATTTGCACGGATTAATCACATTTTGAGTCACCATGTTCTTATTATACTTGCCGTTGCCATGCACACACAAGGGATCGGTATAACCCCTTTAATCTGTGAATTTCGTATGCATTAATATGGATAGTGACATTAAAAGGACGGTCTGAATCTGTTCAAAATGGGCATTGAATCATTTAACTCGGTTACGGTTCAACCCGTTTATTTAATGGGTTGATCCGGTTACGGGTCGTGGTTCAAGCAAAATATGAACCGACTCGGAATTGTTAATAAACTGGCCAGTTCAGTTCAAAATCCGACTGTTGATTTACAAGATTTTGATTGTCCGGGCCTGGTTTTCGACGGTTCTAGGCTGTTTTAATAGGATAATGGTCTGAGTCGGATACAGTTCAATGAACCCATATTTATGACCCGACTCGTAACTGTCCATTAACCCAATAACAATAATTACGGGTCGGGTTATGAGCGATCCAAGCTGGTTCTATGTTTGGATGGACGAATTCCGGCCCAGCCTGGCCGTTTAACATCTCGAAACATGGGAGTAATGATACAATAAATGATCGTACACATGTCGTCATTGATTCGCCACTTCAAGATGAGAATAGCGGTAGTCGACGAATCAGATTGGAGAGAGTAACATGATTGGGCTTGGGTTCTTGTCGGGCTCCACACATGTGGGATCACATTTACACCAAATTGCATTCGAAATCGACAGGTGAAAACTGAGCCTATCTATGCGGTTAGAGTCTTCAAATAAGAACCCATTTCAGGCATAGTACGGTGGGGGTGTCCGAAGATCACTTCAACTAACGATCTAAATGTTGTACTGAAGGGATATCTAGACAATATTGGCTCCTATCGATCTAATAATAATAATAATAATAATAATAAAACATAGATACCCATGTGCGTGATGGGTTAATGTTGATCGAATCCGAGATCTCCACACTGTCTACCATGCAGTTTCGAGGGGGTGGAATTAAGGGTAGAAATAGTTAATGATTGATTCATATTTCCTTTCACGGAACCTTCAAGATAGGTACCGGCAATCGACAACAGATATAAATTCCAATAGAAAAAAACATATACTGAATCTTCATTAGAAAAGTAGATGATGATGTAGAATGACATTAGAACCGCTCATTCCCAAAGCGACCAACGAGGCATCGTGTAGGGAAGTTCCGGTGTGATTGTGACCTCCATTGTCGTTATATCATTAAGTAACAGATGATCGAAGTATGATTGTCTCTTGGCTATTTCACTGTGGAAGATGGGATTATGAGCCTTCCTTCTTTCGCCCTAAAATATGAAAATACGGTATCATTAAATTATAGGAGAGTATACACGCTTTTTTATAGAAATTTACTAGACCATAAATTTAATTTATCTTACTTATATACAAGGTAATAATACGGTCAAGTTAATATTGCGATAAAGTAGGGGTCCACTACAATTATTGGTCCAAAAAACCTCAACCCTGGCCATTCGTCAAGATCTTATCCTCCTTATGTTAATTAACAAAATGTCACACTGATTTTTCCTGTTGTTGTGATTTTTTTATTATATAAGAGATATAAGCTTATAAAATAGAGGGAAAGAGTAAAATTAAAAAATTAAAAAATTTTATAATAAAAATAAAATATATACCTTAATTATTATATTAAAAATAATATTATAATATTAAAAATTTTCCATTTAGTTATAATTTAAGAAATATAAATAAACTAAAGCTCATAGCCTCTGTGATCTAAATCTAGCCAAAAAGAAAAACAATATTGAGCTCCAACCCCGGCTAAAAATGGCGGACGAGATTCCACTCCTCACCGATGACCAGCCACAAGCCCCCGAAGAGAAGCCCCTTCAAACAATGGACTCGATAATCGAGCAGTGTATAGGCGAGTTCGGGTGGGCCCAATTCGCTCAAGCCGGGCTGGTGTCCGTCTCGTGGATCTTCGACGCCCAGCAGACCTTCATCAGCGTGTTCACTGACTCGGACCCCTCGTGGCACTGCACCGACCCCACCCGGTGTGAGCCTGGCTCCGACCTTTGTGGACTCCCCAGTGGCTCTTGGGCCTGGGAAAACGAGGCCACAGGGCACACCTCGGTGGTGTCAGAGTGGAGCCTACAGTGCGCGCCGCCGCTGGTGAGAGGCTTGCCGGCGTCATCCTTTTTCTTGGGTTGCCTCCTCGGCGGGCTAATCCTGGCCACGCTGGCCGACTCCTTCCTCGGCCGCCGCAATCTCCTGATGCTCTCGTCCTTCGGCATGGCCATCTCCAGCCTCCTCACAGCCTTCTCCGGCAGCATATGGACATACGCTGCACTCAGGTTCTTGAGCGGATTCGGCCGGGCTGCCATTGGGACATGTGCGCTGGTACTGTCGACGGAGCTTGTGGGAAGGCGGTGGCGCGGTCCAGTGGGGTTGGCTGGCTTCTTCGGGTTCACGCTCGGGTTTCTTTCGCTTCCAGCAATCGCATACGCCAATAGAGGCCGGCCGTGGCAGAACCTTTACTTATGGACCTCCGTTCCCGCGCTTTTCTACTGCGTGTTAGTCTATTTCTTTGTCAGCGAGTCTCCGAGGTAAAGCACTCGAAGAAACCGTTATCTTTATGTATGTACAAAAGATATACTTACATATATGCTTCTGATTTTGATTACCCAAATTCACAAGGTGGTTCCTCGTCCGAGGCCGGAAGGAGGAAGCTCTCCGGACTTTAAAGAGCATGGCCGCGCCGGAGCAGCACTCCCGCTTGACCACCAGCTTCTTCTCCGCCTGCCTAGAGAATGACTCCGACCCTTCTGCAGCCCCCGTCGACCTCTTTTCTGCAATGAAGCTGCTGCTTTCGAGGCGGTGGGCCCTCCTCCGCCTCTCCTCAGTGACCGCAGCTGGGTTTGGGATCGGGATGGTCTACTACGGGATGCCTCTGGGGCTCACCAACCTCTCCTTCGACGTTTACCTCAGCTTTGCCTTCAACGCTCTCTCGGAGTTCCCTTCGACGCTGGCTGCCATCTTCATTGTCACCAAGCTCAACCGGAGGCCCTCCCTCCTTGTTCTGACTACCGTGAGTGCGGTCTTCAGCGCCGCGATCTGCACCCTACGGAGCGAGCTCTGGGAGCGGCTCCGAGTGGGTCTCGAGCTCGGGTCATTCTCGGCCTGCTGCATCGCTCTCGGCGTGCTGCTGGTTTACGCCTTGGAGCTGTTCCCGACCTGTGTGAGGAACTCTGCGGTCTCGATGGTGAGGCAGGCGACTGCGCTCGGCGGCACCTTCAGCCCCATCCTTGTGGCCGCCGGGAGGGCCTCCGGCGGGGCCCTCTCGTATGGGGCGTTTGGGGCTGTGATCGGGTGCTGCGGGCTCTTCGCAGCCTATCTGCCGGAGACTCGTGGTGAGAACCTCGGCGACACGATGGAGGATGAGGAAGTGAAGATGATGGAGCGATCCCAGAAATCAGCAGTGACTCTTGCTTCTGAGAAATTTTAGTGCAGCTGGGTTAGCACTTAGTATTCCAAAGTTAGTAAGATAAGTCTCTTATCACTGTGATGCAGTCGAAACATATGTCTGTGTGTGGGCAGAACTCTTTAGAGAAATCCAGCAACTTACTGTCACGTGACACAATAAAATAGCTGGAGCCACCAGTACTTTCAGCTGTAGAGCTTGTCCCACGTCAAGCTAATCCTAACTTCTTCTTTTCTTTTCTTTTTCTTTATTATATATAAAAGGGATTAATAAATATAGAATAAAATAGTATAAAAAGAGAAAATAAAAAATTAAGAATTTTTACGATAAAAATTAAATTTATAATCTCTTAATTATTGGATTAAATAAAATATTACTACACCAAACTCTTTTTCACCTAATTCAGCATTTAAAACAGTGATTATTCACCAAATGAGAAGCAATGAGAGTGGGACAATCTTGAAGTGGTAAAAAGGGTTAAATTACTTGGTCAGAGACTGGCATTAATTAGCACAATTCACTTGGACATCACTGACTGGAAAATAGATTTTCTTTCTTTAATTTAATTTAATAATTAAAAAATTATAAATTAAATTTTTATTTATTATTCTATTTTAAATTTATAAAATTATTATTTAATAACACCAAAAGTGCTACGTCAGGACAGGCAAATCTCAGTGAGTGGGATTCGGGCAGGGGGGGATCGCCCTACCTCATCTGTCCTATGTTGTTAAAGAAAAGACATAATGGATAATTCTGACCTGTAATAGTGTCATTAACTCATTTTCCCAATCTCGAGGATCATCATATAATTAATGAAATATCAGTAGATCATCACATGTGGTGATTTTTACTTTCAAGTTTTGATGTACCTTTTGTATATTTCTCGGCATAAATATTGACAATATTTTCAGTTTCTTTTTTTCAGCATGACCATAAAGTATTCTCAGTACATTCACTAAAATAGTTATTCACTTCAATTTGGCATTTTATTGGAGGTGGTAAATTTTGGTATGGTTCAGTACAACATAAAAAAAATGGGGCCGGGCCGGACTAGTTTTGCATGAAAATATGAAGATCAAAAAAATTATTTCAATTTAACAATATAAAAATAAATTTTATAATAAAAATTATGAGAAATTTTTAAAAAAAATATTGATTATATAATTATATTTTAATTGTTATTTTAATAATTTATTTAAATTAGTATAAATTTTATATTAATCGTTAATTATATTATAAAAATTTTATTTAAAATGTAAATTGTTTAAATTTATTTCTAAAAATTAATTATTTGTGCTCGAGCTGGAATTTTTGAGGCCACCCGATACGGTGAGTCATACAAGCACGACCCGATAGTAGATCCGTGCCATGCTGACACAGCTCAAAACTTCCATGCTTTTTTACTTATATATTGTTGATGAAGTTGGTGCGTATGGAGAAATTCCTACTTTCTTGCCTATCAGGTAATTATTTTGGTCTATCTACCCACGAGAAATACACAAAAAGGACTGACCTTAGATGAGCCTGAATGGAAACTACGAACAAGTATAATTAATTGGGAGTGGCATAGCTGCAGCTTGGCTCTAGATCACTCATGCGAGCTCGACATAACCAGAGAATGAAAAATTACATTAGATCATCGAATTCACTCGATATTACCGATCCCGAAGACCGACAAGATAGTGGTACCGTGATTCTTAGAACCAGATTTACGGACAGCAAGGTGATTTTCCATTTCCGGGGGATTCTTATTGGTGTTCTCGGGCGTATCAGTTCTCACGTGTACAGCCTGATGCGGCTGCTGATCGGCCGGCGGCATATGGGACAGTTGCGCAACCTTGGGCCGCACTCCCTGCAAGTCTGCAATCCAATTTCATCACAGCAGCATCAGGAAGAGAGACAACGGCGAAGGAAGAAGGGTAATAGACCGGGATGAAGATTCTGAGCAGCTCACCATATGACCACAACCGAATGCCATGTCCTTCCGATTCGCCAGGCAAATAGGACACATCTGTTCATGAGAGAGCTGCAGTTCGGTTTAATTATGGAGATGGGTATTAAGTTGTCATCATCAGTATGTTTGCTGTACCTGGTTCTCATCATCTGCTCTGGTGGCTGAGGGGTTGCTTGGCCCACCGGTAATGGCGGGACGATGACCGCCAACAACTGGAGGAGGACGCGGAGTTACCCTCTTAGCTTTCCCTGTTACACGACTTACATTCACGAATAGACAGCACTGAGCTACAGTAAGTACTAAAAGAATATATGTATTAAGGAAGACGAGGCTTAACGTATGGTCCGTACCCGAGAATGCCAAGTTCCACGGTTGCTTTATACTGAAACGGGATCTCCATGAGAGCTGCCAGAGCAAACCAAGCTTCCTTCTCTGATTGTGTTCCACTCCTTGACATAATCTCGGTCAAATTAACAAACTGCTTCCACGAAAAAAGATGGTTCAGCACCTGCTAAATTATCTGCCAGTAAAACTTCCTGTGTCAGGTTCAATACCTGAAAATTATCGAAATCACGGGCAGGGATCTTGTCGTCAAACTTCTTCATGTCGTCCCACGGTCCATCACCCACTCCAACAAGGACTATTGAAAGCGGATACGAACTGGGATTGAAGTGCGTTGAGGTACGAGTTTTATCAGTTCTATGAAGAATACTCATTGATCTGTCAGCGGAATTTTTCGCTATTTTTCTTTCTCAACAATACC
Organism: Sonneratia caseolaris; assembly: GCA_900006705.1. Lineage (NCBI taxonomy): Eukaryota > Viridiplantae > Streptophyta > Magnoliopsida > Myrtales > Lythraceae > Sonneratia > Sonneratia caseolaris. The sequence continues at coordinate 93,534 of CXYZ01008288.1, forward strand.
TTGCTGTCACGATTGATTTTATTGTCTTTTCTTCTTGCGGGCTCAGTTCTCCATCCCAAGTATCGACACTTCTCGTAACCTGCAATAAGAAACCTGAACTTCATGGTGGCACATGTGAGCATGCATCGCAAGAATGAAACTCTAGCTTTTCTGCAGGAGACTTCTATGATTTGTGAGTTGGGGACAAGTTCATCGAACTAATCCTGCACATAAGTTTACAGGGCCATGCCAACCAGTATAAAACTATCTAAATGCTGAACTTCGTCTTTTTTGGAGAGCAAACTCGAGTTCTGGTGTATGAGCACATAAGCTTTTTTACTTAGTGGCAATAAGAAATGGATTGTTAAGTCAACCTGGCCATCTGCAATAATGACCAGTACGTGGAACTGCCCACGACTCCTCTCCACGATGTCCACTGCAGCCTCAACCACTGGTGCATAAGATGTTGGACCTGAAGTCGATAGGCATAACATCTCAATTATGCTGAAATCGAGAGCTAAGGGGAAAGCACAAGAAGAAGAGAAAGGATAACTGACCTGAAAGTTTCAGATTCGGAACAATCTGTTTGTAGCAGGTCAGAACTTCTTCGAATCCGTGGCAAGGTGAATGATCGCTGTGAAAGCTGAACACCTCTTGATCGTGAGTCGTGGCTGCAGTAGGGACGGAAAACCCGATGAAAATTGCAAATCCACGGAGGAAGTAAAGCGAGAACCTGAATGAAGTCTTGGAGAGTACCATCGCCAAAGCCAAAACAGGGGATTAGGTTGTCCTCATCGAAAGGAGCCAAAGTCTTGCCAATTACAGAGATGGCGGTCTCGTAAGGATTTGGCGTGTCCCCCATGGCATGCAAGCTCCGGTTTCTGAACGACACTTTGCCTTCAACAAGAGCATCAATGCACCAACAAGAGAATGTAAGTTGTTGGTTAATCCATCACAAGTGCTGTCCTTTCATCGTAAATATTCTACACACAAGACATCATACATGCATTCAATAACTCTATAGAAGGCAGACGAGACTAGATCAATTCAATGAGGAAAATTATTACTTCTAGATGACAAGCCTACGAACCTGTCCACTCATTGCTTTTCGTAAAGTCGATTCCGACAATGAGGTTAGAGGATTCCAGTCCGGCTTCTCTCAATGCAGCGGTTACCTGTAAATGTGACAGGCCATTGTCAGAAGCAAAAGAAGTCAATTTTAGCTTTGGAAAGACGAAGAGTTACGGCATAAAAGGTAGAAAGACGGATGTATTTTTCAGAGCATCAACAGGATCAACACAACGATATGCGGACAAACGTCAAAGCAATGTCACTCAGTGAAAACCACTGTTTCCATGGCGGCTGTTAAATTGTCTTCCCACAACAGAGAATCCCAGTAAAAATTTTCTAATTCGGACGGTCTCATGGTTCAAGTGCTAGCTTTATTCAGGGACCAAGATGAGATGCCCTTCAAACATTGGACAACATACAGAGACTCAAAGCTCCATTAGTGGCCTATAAGCCTTTGAAACATAGGTTGCCCATAAAGCTTCCAGAAATACTATGATCATGCAACACTAAAGCTCCATTCAACCGAAAGCAGGAGAAAGAACCAGAAATAAACAGACTGTGAAATAGAGGCATGATCATCCTATAACTCTTTTTGGGTCAAATGGGACAGCGTAGTTATATACCAGAACCCCAAGCAAGACACAGTCTCTCTAAATCATCAAAAAGTGCATGTTTTTCCATCAAAAAGTTAACTTGAGCTGAGAATGAGAATTCTCGAATAAACTCCCCCAGAACACCTGATCGAGGGAAGTGAAATGATCGGCGATGTACGAGTACTTCTTCTTTGTGGCATTCCTCCTGTTGTTACGGATCTCTTCCTTTGACCTGGCGCGTTGGGGCGCAGGCGAGTTGGCCTTCGCAGTCGACGATGCGGTGCTGACGTGGATGTGGTGCTTGAGGTAGGAGAAGATGCCGCCCATCTCATATCACTATAGAGGGGGAGAACCGGAGGAGGAGGAGAAGAGCAAGAAGAAGGAATCAGATGCTTCCGTAGAGATTAAGTCTAAGAACATGAAAAGGATGCTAAAGGTGAAAAAAGAGTGTGACAGTGGAAGAGCTGAAGCAAGGCAGGGGAAGGTTTCCCGCCAATAATTTATTGTTTTTTCTTGTTTTCATTTTTGGGTTCTTGGCTAAGGCCGATCTCTGTTCCTGATAGGTGCTGGCCGATCGGGACAAGGCACCATTCAAGTAGTAAACTGAATTTGGTACCAGCAAGTGTATCTCATCAGCACAACCGACCTGGTGCCAGCTACTGCTTCGAATCATTCCCGGAATGGTCGGTTTGCTGCCTGTCTCTCAGTGGTGCATACATCGGTTTCAGCAAAGAACAGAACCACATCTTGTTTATGCTCGTTGGCACGAAGCGAATAACTCAACGATGGTATACTCAAGTCCGAATCAACCATCTTCTGTAATGTGAAAACATCTTCATCCATGTAGAAGCTTTTAATCTGGGACTCCATTGCTACCATACTGTTCTTAACGTAATGAAACAAAACTCAAGTTTAACCTTATCAAATATGCCATTTTGTTGGCAAATTCAATGAGAAGATTAATTATTAAACAGGATAGTCTATTGTTACATAAGTTGAATCGGGTTTAGACCAAGTCGGTTCTTTTGGTATTTGGATTTCTCGTGTTTCCACAACTTCAAAGACCAGTTATATAATTGATACGAGCCCTACAAATTGGGATTTTTCGTGTCAAATTCAGTCTTTTTTTTTTAAATTTATTCTTAGCTTTTTCCATTTTTCATTCGCACCAAAGAGTCCAGTCCAGGCCAGGAGAAGAAGGGTGGGGGTAAGAGGGGAACTTCGTGCTTGGGAGTGGGAAACCCAAAACTACAATCCATCTCGGACCATTGCCGAGGCTGAAGAAGATGACGCAGGTACCCGTTGCAGCCCGACTGACGAAGTCAGTTTGCCGCTCTTGCTTACCCCCTGCCACAACTCTTCATGAAATCGCTTCATCCCGCCCAAAAGGTCCCTTTTTGTCTTGCTTCTTGGACTGCTCTGTTCTAGAGCTTCGTCGTTTCTGGAACTGGGGTTCTACTTGAGAAATCCAATCTTTTCGTTTAACCCTTCTTTTATGTGAAATTACTTGGATTTTATTGTTTTAGCTGCTGGGTGTGAGTGAATTCAATTACTCGATCTCTTGTTTCTGTTAGTTCTTTGGCGTTGGTCCATGGAGTAGAAGTCGATTCTTACTTGGGGCAAGACGGTCTTGAGAAACTTCAGGTATGAAGTTGGGGGAGAGTGCAGAAAAGATTCTAGCTGTTCTTATGCTTGTCTTTGTTTTTCTAAATTTAAGTCATCTATTGCCCAGTAGGCTCAGTTGATGTCTGAATCTGAGATGTTGTTTTGAACCCCGAAAGTTGTAAACCTTAACAATAAATGTGACCTGATTGCTCATCAAAATTCAATTGTCAGTGGTTCGGCTCTATGTGCTCCGACTAGGATTTCTGGACTTTGCAGTGTCAGTTCCTTTCAGAAAAACCATATTCATGCTGATAATTGTTATTTAAATTTGTGTACCATTGGATCTTCTAGGTGTTGCAAAGGTTGTACTAAAGAAGGGCAAGACACAGATTTTTAAAGATGGAAGCCCAATGGTGTACACTGGAGCAGTTGACCGAATAATTGGTAGGCCGCCCCCAAAGACCGGAGACACAGTTCTTGTGGCTGATGGAACGGAGAAATCATTTGCGTGGGGACTCTATAATTCAGTTTCCATGTTCTGTGTTCGACTCATGCAACTAGAAGAGGAAGCCACAAGGTAGTTACCCTGATAAAGGACTTTTGAGTTTCTGCGGTCATCTCACATTTGCTTGGCAAAGTAGTTTTTAAGAAGTTAATGCATTTCGTAGGGATCCTTCATGTGTTCTGGACATGGAAAGATTGCTACAGAAAAGAATTGAGGAGGCTGTTGAGCTTCGTCGAAGTTTGGGGCTCCCATCAACCAAAACAAATGCCTATCGTCTTGTCAATAGTGAAGGTGATAGGTAAGAAGAGCAAGGCAAGTTATTCTTCAGCATATGGCTGTTTCTCTTTCTCGAATTTTGAGATTATCATATATCTTGGATATAGTAAGTCACCTCAACTTTAAGATGGAGGAATGGGTGATTACATTTTGTTAAAGCTTTGAAAGAGCCTTATTATGAACAGTTGTCTTATCACCCGCACTGTTTCTCTTTACTTTGAATTTTTGCCTTCCCACAGATTATCGGGATTGATTGTTGACATCTTTGGAGATATAGCTGTAGTAGCGTCATCTGCAGCCTGGGTTGAGAAGTATAAACCAGAGATAGAAGCTTGCCTGAGAAAAATTGACAGGATCAGTCACATAAACTGGAGACCTTCTGTTGAAATCCTAAAAGAGGAAGGACTAGAAGTGTCTAATTTCAAAGAGATGGATGCATATGTTTGTCCCAAGAGAACAAAGGCTAGTAACCTCACACATGCAAATTTTGTTTTCAGGAGTTATTTCCTGTGACTATGCCTTAAAACATATTGTTTGAAAACACTTGCTACTCTTCTTGATCTGCACGTGCATGAGAGAACTGCTTGATCTGCAAAATTACTGTCTCACTGACAAGAGACAATTCTCATGATTTTTGTCTTTTAAACTTCGTCCTATTAATACTGCTCATACCTACCATCATTAATTTGTTGGTGATGCAATGATTTAGAGGCATTTTTCTGTCTTATTTTACATTAATGACTGCTTGATGCAGGTGGTTGAGAATGGGATTTCTTATGCGGTTTCAATGGAGGGCCAAAAGACAGGCTTTTATGCTGATCAGCGTGAAAATCGGGAGTTCTTATCAACAGTCTGTGATGGTAAAAGAGTTCTGGATTTATGCTGCTATAGTGGCGGATTCGCTCTAAATGCGCTTAAAGGTGGAGCTTCCAAGGTTATTGGTATGATCTTGCTATCCTCTCTTCTTCTCATATTACATATTGGGAAAAAATGGTAAAGGAACTCCTTTTGATCTCTATTATCTTCAACTTCACCAGCTTAGAGCTTTAACCCCTTTTATGATGAGTACCTTCTCTATAAGATTCTGCATATGAGGAATTCATGCATTTTCATTAACACTTAACAACAACTCTCTGTTTCTATCAGGTGTTGATACTTCCATGCCTGCTCTGGAGCTTGCTAGAGAAAATATTGCTCTCAACAACCTAGATCAAGGAAATATATCATTTTTGAAAGAAGATGCGACCGAGTTTATGAAGGGTGCTTTGTTAAGGAATGAATTATGGGATGTTGTCGTATTGGATCCTCCAAAATTAGCTCCGCGCAAGAAGGTAGCTTGTCAAAAGATTACTGTACAACTCAAAATGCTTTTATCTACAGATTTCTTTTGTAGTTTTTTCTTACTCTTGTAACTGATACACATTTGCTCATTTTCTTTCATCAGAAGCTATTGTATTGTTAATTTATTTCTATATTGAGTGGAATATATCCAGAGAATGAAGTCCGTGATCATTTTCTTAATTTTTTGAAATTTTGAGGAAAAATCTGAGATGTTTCTAAACTTTTCCAGAGCTATGGAAAACAAGGAGTGGCATTCCTTGTATATTCTTCTTCTTTTCTTGATAGTATATGAGCCTTGGGGAGAAAAAATGCTTTATGTGCTTCTGTTGCTGTGCCTTACTCTAAGTTTCTTTTCAGGTTCTGGCAAGTGCACTGGGGATGTACAGAAACTTAAATTCGCTTGCAATGCGTATTACGAAGAAAGGTGGTCTTCTTATGACCTGTTCTTGCTCAGGAGCTATGACCCAGAGTGGAATGTTCTCTCGAATACTTCAGGCAAGTTCTATCCCCTTTTATAGGAACTTAAGTGAATCATTCTTTAACTACAACTTGACTATACCAATAAAAGAAGAAATGGAATAATCTTAATGAGGAATTAGTTTGAGCTGCAAGGTTAAAATGCAGATCAACATGACTAAGAATCTGTCGGTGACTGCCCTTCAGATACATTTAAATTCTCTAGTTTAGAGGCCGTATGGGATTGTTTCATCAGAATCATCTTTCAAGCGTTTCTTTTAGAGTCACTTTAAGAACATTTCCTTGTTTACTAAGCCTGCACCTGTGATCAATGACCATGTGGCCTGAGGCAGTTGTGGTAGCTGGTACCATTGATAGTGGATGCGGCTGTTTGGTGGAAATTTGTATTATATTTACGAAAATATTCTTATATATACACGTGCTTTGAGAAACACTTTCTAGGAACAAATGTTCTGGAAATTTTCCTGTTATCAGACAAGAAGTTCATATCCATTTATTTCCAAGCACCTTTCTTGGTTTCTCCAACTTTGGTATTAACAGTTCAAACTGGTCGTGTATACTCTTGTTTTTCTCTTTCCATGATTATCATCTCCGGGCACTTTTTTCATCCTCTTCTGATGTAAAAGCCCTGTCTTATAAGATATGTCTTTCCTATGTAGGGTGCTGCACTTACGGCTGGAAAAAGAGTGACAATTATACGGAAGGCGGGAGCAGCCTGCGATCACCCGACTGACCCATCCTACCCCGAAGGTGAATACCTCTCTAACGTTCTCCTGAGAGTTTCGTGAACATACCAGAAGATGACTGGTTTGTTGCTTTGAATTCCAGATGTGCTTTGTAAATTATTTCAAAGAAAAGTCGTATGTCATGTGAGATTGATCTTAATATGTGTCTCTTAAGAGAGAATCCAGATTCAGATTCTTCTTTTAGATGCTTTTGTTTTTCTCAATAGTTATGGATGCTGATGAAGGAGATGATCTCCATGCCTGAATACCGAAAATCATATGATCTTTCCATGACATCAACAATGACACTGGTTTTGTGTGCTAAACTAGATTGAAGTCGATCCGGCCGGTAACTCTAATATTATCGGGGCTCTGAAAGCGGATTAATGATCACAATATCATCTGGGATTGGACTTTTCCCTGCTTTCATTTTTAAGAACCGAAGCTGCGTCTTCTGTGCTACAGGTCGGGGGAAATCCCAGCCATGGTCGCTCCTTGGCTCATCGAGCCTTCGGATTCCATCGTGCATCGTGATTCATGTACCATAACACCACCACTTATCTTACAGGTCATATCATTGCCCATAAGAATACCTCCACCTTCAACGGACTCGTACGCAGAAAACTAATCCCGGTTGGGATGCATCTAATATGAACGCATTTGAATTAAGGTCTCAAGCATTCTTATGCATCGACTCCCCCATCTTCAGCAGCTACTGGGATGTCTTCGCTTTCATCCATACTGGTCTGGAAAATCCTCAGTCCCACCACAACGACGACTGAGTTGTGGAGTCTGGAGGTCATCTAACTGCACAAAGTCTCGTCCATGGCAACCTGTTTTCATTCGAGGGCACCCCCCCCTCACGGTATTAATTGACAAAATCAATCAGTATTACTTAGTACAAGGAAAATGTAGATTGAGACAGTTGAACTATTGGTGGTGGTTGGGCCAATGTTGACATCCGCCCTGCTTCTTGCCCTTCTAAGATATGAACCTATGAAGCCATCGAACTTGATTCAAATTACACTGTTAACCCTCATTTCACACCACTACACCTCAACACAGTTAATCTCAGGATTATCTTGATCGTATGGTCCACATAGTACCCTTTGGATTCGGGTTAGATACATAAATGGTAAAGCAAGTTTAGAAAGAAAAAAAAAGGCAAATCGATTCAAAAAGATTTTTTTTAATGATCAGTTGGTATAAATGTGTCATCGGCTAATGCAAACAGTTAAAATTATAGAGAATGTTAGTTTCTTTAATGGTAAAAAAAATGGAAAAACATTGCAAATTAATATAAAAAAGTAATTTTGATGTGAAATTTTGCGTAAAAATTAATTTTCAACCCATTTTATCGGATAATATTTATCATGTAACTAATTGCTCCTTAGACCCATAATCGGTCATCCATGAGTTGACAGAGTACAGGAATAAATTTAAAATATTTGTATTGATTAGGCATAAAAAGATATATTTTGTACTAATTTAAAATATTTTTATAACTTTTTACACCAATAATATTATAGTAATTTTGACAGGAGAATATATTTATGACTTTTTACATCAATGAACAAAAATATATATATGTATATATTTGTACTAATTTTTTTTTTCCTTTCCGAATCTTAATGTATGATTTGTTTAATTGACCATTTCATGTTCACAACGTGGAAAACCACGAGTCCTTGATTTAGACGTACGAGCGACCGCCCTAACTTAACTCCCCGTGGAATGGATCGACGGCCGCTCTACGTGCCCGTCGAAGTACGGCAGTATTTTGACGTTGCACTGTTTACCTGGGCATGTGGTAAATTTGGTAGCCGAAAAGATTTTACGATCTACTTAATAGCTTTATAATGTTCATAAATTCGATTCCTCAATTGGCACGTAACTTTTGATGAGATCATCCTTTGTACATGATCTTACTCGGGTCGATGGATTCCAGAAGAATATGAATTTCTCAGCGCCAGAAAAAGAGAAATGGTCAGACCAAATCTTGATAGCATGCGCATGAATTTCTCTGGGTTCGAGCACCCACCAAAGTCCCATTGATACTTCGACTAAAATGTGAATCCCGTCCCCTTGCAGTATCTTCTTATTAATACACTCTCTGGTCGAGCGTTACATCAAGGGCCAAAGGCACTGACTTAGTCTCCTCAATATACTATCGATTTTATTAGCGGTGCAGTTACGAGTATTGAGCCTGAATATTATTGAGGAGGAGGTGTCGTTTTGGTCGATCCGGACATCTTGTGCATAGAACCCATCGTGCCCTTATTATTATCGCATGTTCGAGTCGGGTTGAGTCGATCTATTTTATAAGAGCCTCTCCTCACATATTTCTCTTCATTCATATGATTCGAATTGAGTTTTTAATCAAGCGGAAGGATCATCCAATCATATCGACCAACTTGCATTGATTTTAAATATTATATTTGTATACTTTTCTGCTTTTTTTAAATAGAACCTGCACTCTAATGGAAAAAATCATATTTTTTAAAACCAGACCGAGTTGGTTATTTACTCGGTCTGATTTCCAAAATTAATTAAATCAAATTGAAGATGAACTGGTCAATTCTCAATCGGACCGATGAATCCAATGAAACCAATGATAAAACTGGTCGACTTAAAATTTAAAAAAATAAAAAACTTATTATAATGTACTTACTTTAATAAACTATATTAAGAATTTTTTACTATAAGTCGGTGCCAAATTATTGTATTATATTATATGAGTTTATCGATAATATTATTTATTAAATATACGATTTGATCCATTGAACTCCGATCTGAATCATGAACATGTGCCTTGATAGATTTTTAGCTTGATGGAGTCTTAAAAGTGATAGATAAATACTTCATGATTTTGAATTTTTTTTTCTATTCATTAATCATATCTAAAATAAAGTTGGTATTTAAGGGAAAAGGAAAGGGAGATTTGCGCATTGGGCTGATTAGTACGTTACACCGAAAATAATTTAAAAAAAAATAAATGGAATATGAAATAAAATTAGAGAAATAGTAAGAAATTAGCTATTCAGAGTCCGAACCACGAGAAGCTGCCGCCTGCAAAGTCAAGTGGCATTTTCGTAGATACAGCCACATCAAAACCACCGTTTTTTATAACAGAAGTAGCTGATGAGTCGTTGTCATCTCCATCGTGAGAGCTCTTTATAAGAGGCCAGCTCAATGAAAGAGCGAAGACGCGCCGTAAAAAGCACGAGCTCGTCGATCGCGGATGGCAGCCTCGTCGCGCTCCTCCCTCTCCTGGCTCACTTTCTGCTTGTTCGCCTTGGTCGCCCTGATCGTCTGTCCCGGCACCGAAGCGGGCGGCGGCAATGAGATCGTCGGGTGGCTGACTTCCACAAGCGGCGGCAGTTGCGACGGCACGATCGGGGAGTGCCTGGGCACCGAGCTCGAGTTTGACTCGGAGAGCAACCGCCGCATCCTGGCCACCTCGGACTACATATCGTACCAAGCGCTGAGTGCCGACTCCATCCCATCGTGCGGAGCGGGCAACTCCTACTACAACAATAACTGTCAGGGCCAAGCGAACCCCTATAACCGTCCCTGCTCGAAGCAAGCGGCCTGTCGTGGCTGAATGAGTGTCTGCTTCCTCTCTTTGTGCTCTTGTACTCTGGCTAAACAAACGTAAAGCTCTGTTCTTTAGTTTCTTCCGTGTGTAGTAGAAAGATGTGGCATGTTCGAATAACCAATCCCGTAATATTCACGGGACCAAGTGTTTTTGTGTTCCCGTGATGGTTTCAAATCTGGTATTGCAAAGAAAATGTCCAGGTCTGCATCAATTAGAATTGAATGAATGAACATAAACACGGAACCGAGATTTGGGAGAGAACCCAATTGGTGCAACAAACAGAGGATACACAGAGCGGATTCCCGCAATGATCTAGAGCTAGCTTGAGCTCCAGAGATTCTGCCAGAAGGTCCACAGCCATGGTAAAACCTTTTTGTAAGTTGTAGGTTGAAACATGTATGCTATTTGAGGAGCTCATAGGCTAGAGGATCACACGGGAATTAAACTAATTCAAGAAGAATGTGACTGGAAGAGACCCATAAACATGGCAAAGAGAATGTCCACCATATATACTATCACTGGGTAAGAATAGCGCTCCACATTAGCCAGTCATGCCTTAAACTGCTTTTTTCTATATGGCTCATTGGATGACGGAATTAGATCGAGATGTAAAAGGAAAATTGCATGATGTCCTGAAATTACATCCCCTTCCCACAAGGCGAAACCAAACTTGTTCCTCTCCACAAATCGGGTACAACTGATCTCACTAGATACTAACAGGTGTACAGAAGTTCAATGAGCCATAACTACAAGAAGTTAAAAGCTAGGGAACTAAGCCTTGATTTAGTAATTACAGAGGGTTCTCTCCACTAATGATCTGAAGGATCTCAACAATGACCATGAACATCACATACTATTATGGCCATCGATGTTTAATCCATAATACTCACAAGATCATAACAACTGATCCTAGCATGCCTCCTCATCAGCATCATTGTCCATCATAGAGGGCAAAAATGAAAGTAGAAAGATACCAGTTATCATTTATTAGACTTCTAGATACCAGTTATTGCGCAACAAAGTAGAAAATTCAACGTTTAGCTCTTCCAGTTTGTAGAAAAGCGAAAACATTTAGAGTACCTATAGCAGCTTATAGCTCTGCCCCATGCAGGTTATTACAAAATCAATGGCTAATCAAAGTAAAGGCAGTGATACAACACATTTAAGGTAAGAAATCAGGACGTACCAAAACTCTGGACTAAAAGAAAGGGCTTGCTCCTGTCTGCTAAGCACGGAATGATAAGCAATCCAGATTTCAAAACTTCAGGCTCTTATGCTCACTCCAGGGTTCTTCTCATGCAGAAGTTACTATTCTCTGTCTTGTGCTCAGACCAACAAAGAATAGGACAATGGCAGCAGTATGTATTGAGAATTCTTTGGATCACTAACCATAAAAAGGGATACCTTTGAGATCCATACTGTACTTACTAGCTCTCTACACCTACAAATCTAGCTTCGGTATTGCACTCTTGTCTGTGCTGTCCTTAGCAATCGAGCTGCAATATTTGCTCCTACAGCCATGTTTGGTATTGGTACAAGAGAATGAAAGCGGGAAATGGAGTATAAAATACAATTGTTAAATGGGGCAGTTCAGCTCTACCTATTCCTATTTTCTCACCCCAAATGGGATGTAAATTTCTTTCTACTACCTCCGAAGAACTTCTCGGTAACGAAAACCAAAGGAACCTCTAAGGTATAAAGTGGCAACAGTTACCGCATATAATCAATGCTGAGAAGACAACAAGAAGCTTCACTGTTCAACTATTTGCTGCCTCAAGTATCACAATGCAGTGATGAAGATGCCAGACTTATATAAACTGAGCTTCAGGCTTAACAGCATGGTACATAAAATAAACATGTAACATACAGGACCTAATTTTTGTAAGATTCACACAGAAAATATTATCTATTTACCTATTAGAGACAAATAACAGAATTGGAGAACCAAAGAATAGCTTGGTTTAACATACAGGCAACCTGGAGACGGTCTTATTTTATCATTCAACAAGATCAATTCATCCCCTTCCTTTCTAAGAGGATGACACCTTAACTGCCTTGAATGCAGGGTGAAGCAAACCAAGCCCGTCCTTGACTTCTAGCGGATTGCTCATCTCATTCCTCACTTGCTTTACTCGCCTGCTCGCTAGGGATTTGTGAGTGAAGCCATACATCTGAAGTATTTGATTGTCTCCAAAGTTGAAGGCCCGATCCATCTGCTTCAAGCACCTCTCCACCGGATAGTCCCCAAACTTTCCACAGGGCTTGCAACCCACGAAGTGAGTCACAAGCGGCCACCTCTGATCACCCAATCCTGGGTGGTAGTTTTCCATCATCTCCTCGTATCGGTCCACCAAGATTCCCCAGTAGCCGTGCAAGTAGTACGCACTCTCAAGGTAAACCTTGTCTCCCCACTTATCCCTCTGGGTGGCCAACAAGTAGACCATGGCAGACTGATCATCAGCCTCGAAAATGGGCCGGTCCTTGAGCTCCCGAGTAAGGATCTTCCCAGCTTCCTCCCGAATCTTCCCTTTTGGGCCCATTGGTGCCCAGGCATCGAGAATGTCCAAGCTCCACTGACAGTTCCTCAGCAGGAAGCTCCCGGTGTTGAGCCCGATCCAGTTCTTCTGATCGTATACCATCTCGTTCCACCCGTGCATCACGAAATTGGAGTCCTTGTATCGCTCCCATGGAACCTCGAAGGCCATGTCTGTGAACATGGCATCACTGTCCATCCACCAGAGGAACTCAATCTCCGGATGGGACAACAGGAGCTTCCGTATCAGGGGCAGCTTCGCCCAAAACCCAGCCATCTCGGCATCAAGAAGGGCCATGTTGTAGAATATATCGATCCCGTGGAGGCGGCAATAGTCAATCTTGTTCTTAATTGACTTCAGCAGATAGTGGTCCCCGACGGGGTTCTCGCAGGGCTTAGGGGATGAACCCGTGACGAGGAGGACCCGCGGCTTGCCGGGCCCGATGAAATTGAGGAACTGGGGATTAGCCTTCAACCACATTGCGCGCTGCTCGTCCCAGTCGGAGATCTTCGGACCAAGGGAATAAGCCTTGCTGGGGTCGGGCTTCTCCTCCGGCCCCTCATCTTCGAGTATGGCGTTGATGTCGAACTCGATGTAGCTGTTGGTGTTGGAACTGGAGGAGCTGGCGGAGTCCGAGTTTTCGGTCTGCTCAGGCTGGACCTCCTCGAGGGCGCGGCGGTGCTCGACGCTCTTGCGGGAGGAATGGATGAGGTTGTCGCGGATGTTGATGAAGTCCTGCTCCGGGGTGCCGAACTTGCCGGCACCGATGGTGCCGCGGAGGACGACGACGGTGAGGAGGAGGCAGATGACCGTCACCTTGCAGTGGCGGAGGGCCCGCTGCATCCTCCGCCACCGGTAGGCTCCGATGCACCTCTCTATCATATCCCAACAATTAATCTCAGCCTCTCCTTAATTATCAACCTCACCTCTGCCACTAATCTATATCCGTCGCACTGTCGGGCGAACCGGGGGAGGGAATCTCCGAGGAACGGAATCACGTTGGCCGGTCGGAGATGGTGGAATGCGATGATCGAATCCGAGATTCGGCTGTAAACGGCCGGAAGAGAAACGCGCTTAGTTTTCTGGTGCGTCCAAATGGGACCGAGACGGACGGAATAGAAGAGTGAGTGAGTGAATGGGGGGAGAGAGAGAGAGAGAGAGAGAGAGAGAGAGATTTGTTGCCGACAAGACACGCTGTCTTAACGAAGGCATTTAGTATTTTCTTATCCGAATTAAGAGAGTTTTCCCAATTTATTTTTTTTCTTCTTCTCCTTCGTAAAAGGAAAAAAAACAAAAAAAAAATACAGAACTGCAGCCATCCAATGAAGCTCAAGAACACATCCCTCCGAGCGTGCCCAGCAGCCATTCCATTCTGGCGCAACTGTGAATCCTATGAATTGCATGAATTCAATGTCCCTTGGTGCATTATCTATCTTCCCCTTGGCTCTATGGTTTCTCAGGAAGCCTCGTAATGAGTCCTTATTTCGAGGATTGCTGCGTCCTAATAATCACTACCTGCCTGCAAAAGAAAATAGCAGAGGAATTCTAAGCTGCCACGCAACGAGAACAGAGAGGGCTTCCTCTAAGATACAGCTGACAGAGCCATGGGAGCTTCCACCGCCGGGATGGGCTAAATTGAATACCGATGGCTCCGTACAGTGCAGTCGCGGATCAGCGAGTGCGGCAAGAGTCCTTAGAGGTGACGATGGAAGACGGACAAGAGCATACACCGGATCACTGGGAGTCTCGAACCGTCGGGTGTTCATGTTGCGGTTCGGTTCAGTGAACCGTACTGAATCTTACCCAACTATTAAAATGGTTCAGTTCATTGTAGGTACCATACCCCCAAGCCATAACCATTACACATCTATCAAACCGAATTTTATTAAAAAGATTATATGGTTTAGTTAATCGATTCAAATCTTTTTTAAATAATAAAAAAATTAACTTTGAATATAAATCAAACCAAAATTAAATAAAAACCATATTAAAGCACATGAAAATTAAAAAAAAATAAAAACAGTAAAAAGAAAATATTAAAATAGTATAAATTTTAATTAAAGAAAAATTAAATATATAAGATTAAAAACAGTAAATTTATTTATTATAAAATAATAGAAAATATGCTATATAATAGTAAATCTATTTTTAAATTTTTAAAATTTATTTCTAATATGTTTATATTTTATTTTGATATATTTACAATATTTAAAATATAGTTTGACGGTTCAAACCAATTAATCGAATTATTCGAACTTATTAACTAACCGTACTAGTTTACCTTAAAAATTACACTGTATGATAACCAGTTCGTTTCAAACTAATTTGTTAAATTCGATTTAGTTCCGTCCACGGTTCGATTCAAATACTTGGTTCTCTTTGTGCATCCCTGCCAGGGAGCTGGGCATCCAATCTCTAATGGTACAGTTAGAATGAAATATTTCTTGTTCTTCGAAAAAATTCTTTATTTCATTCTTAAGAAAAAGAGACGTTCCGTAATATTTAACTATTTTTAAATTTGTTTCTAATATATTTATATTTTATTTTGATATATTTATAATATTTAAAATATAGTTTGACGGATCAAACCAATTAATCGAATTATTCGAACTTATTAACTAATCGCACTACTTCACCTTAAAAATTACACTGTATGATAATCAGTTCGTTTCAAACTAATTTGTTAAATTCGATTTAGTTCCGTCCACGGTTCGATTCAAATACCCGACTGACATGTGGAGGAGGAGCCGCACAAAGTGGCTCACGGTAAGGGTGGCGTCAGACCTTCTGCTAGCTAACGTAATTGGACACACCGCAGGCAGACTAGTGGTGGATTGGATGGATGCTTTGGTAGAGACGTTAAACGGGCCAAGTCGGGCCCGTAATTGGGTAGGAGCTGATCCTCAAAACTTGCAAAAGCCTAGATAGCTGGTAAACTACTTTTATTAGATTAAATGGTGGTTACAGGCTAAATCCAAAAAATAAGCATATTAAATTGAAATCAATCCGACACATTTTCTCATTGAATCGGTCTAAAATTAATGCAAAATCAGTCTAAATCATCAAAAACCTCGTAAATCAACGGTACAATTTTGTCGATTTAATTTAAAAAATAAAAATATAATTTTTTAAATAATTTGAAAAAAAAAACTTATGAACGATTGCAGGTCAGTTCATATTTTTTTTAAATTATGACCTATAACTAGATCAATCTGTTATACTTAATGAGCCAAATCATAATTGAGTCAAATGGTTTCATGCATATTTTGAACTGGTCGGAAACAGATTCAGACTGTCTATTTAACATCTCGACTATGGTATGTAATTTGGGAACCATGTGGAGGGTCACCTCCTCGTGTCTTTACGAAAGTTCCATTTAGATTAAAAAAAGGACAATTAAGCTCATTGGAAATTTATTAAAAATTATTATATTTTATTACAAACATTTCATGCGACTCCGGTTGCTCCATGTGTCTTCTACAAGTCGATGGGATGTAGGACCCCCCCCTAGAGTTGGGCTCACTTGGCCCATGGGCTAGATCTTATCGGCCCAAAACAAGATCATTTAGGTTCCTCACGGTCCACAAATTTCTGTTGACAGCTTGGGTTCAATGCCAATCGTGGTTGCGAAAAGGATCATATGATGGTATCTAGGATTAATTCATATTTTCAAACTGGATCGATTTACTGGGGTAATCCTCTTTATAGATGAATATTTTCCTTTCGTAAGACTCGAACACGAGATCTTAATTGAGGGAAATGGGTGTCAAATTATCTTAACTAACTTATATTGATTATTAACGAAAATATTTAATCAAATAAGATTATTTGGTAAATAAAAGAAAAAATATATATATAGTGAAATTATATAATCTCCATTGATACATAAAAGAAATAATCAATATGGATAAGAGAGAAAATTCTTCATTAATCATTATTTAGGTGGCGCACGTGCCAGTATTTAGGATGTCTGCGAAATTTACCATTTTACCCCTCGAATAACTTCGCATTTTCTATTTCCACCCACTGCTGGTGTCAAAGTTTCCCCTTTGGCGGCAAACCGGCGAATTGCCTGCCACCCTATCTGTGTCCCCGTTTGGTGACAGCACCGCCTTCGGCGACCCCATCAGATAACTCGAGCGGCACCGTCTCCACCCTCGTAGCAGAGCACCGAGCTCGCTGTCACTGGGTCCGGTATTTATGAAGCTAGGGCTCCAATGGAGGCGGCGGCAACCTCTGCTTCCCCATCCATCAGGCCGATCAGTCGCAGCACCGTCCACAAGATATCCGCCGGCCAGGTTATCCTGGATCTTTCCTCGGCCGTGAAAGAGCTGGTCGAGAACAGCCTCGACGCTGGGGCCACTAGCATAGAGGTCGCCCTCAAGGAGTACGGGGAGGAGTGGTTCCAGGTCATCGACAACGGCTACGGCATCTCGCCCGCTAACTTCAAGGTACCCTGAGAAGGATCTTCAGTCCCGCTGGATTTTGTCGGGCTTTAGCTTATTGTAAGGAAAGGATTGTTGTTGCTACATGTAATTTTGGCTTATGTTTCACCTTGTCTGGGCAGGATTCATTGTCGCTTGTCTAGTTATTAATTTCATTTTCTGTTTGGGCGTCTGTAGGTTCTTGCGCTCAAGCATCACACGTCAAAGCTCAACGATTTCCCTGATCTACAGTCTTTGACCACTTTTGGCTTCAGAGGGGAAGCACTCAGTTCACTTTGTGCTTTAGGGAATTTGACCGTCGAGACCAGAACTAAGAATGACACTGTTGCCACGCACTTGACTTATGACCATTCAGGTTTGCTTACAGCAGAGAAGAAATCAGCAAGGCAAGTCGGCACAACAGTTACTGTGAAGAAGCTGTTTTCTAATCTGCCAGTCCGCAGCAAAGAGTTCAGCCGAAACATCAGAAAGGAATATGGGAAGCTGATATCTTTGTTAAACGTGAGTCTTTGATTTGTTTCTTGATGTTTGAAAGATACTGCTTCAATATACTGTATATTTGTGCATCTAGTAGTTATCAAAGTATTGCCTTGTCCCTGTGGCAAGCGCAAACCTTGTGCCTATTATATTATCCATTATCATTTTTTTATCAAAAGAAAAAAAAGTATGGCTTGCATATCTTCACTACTATTTTACACAAGCAAAGTGGAGAGTGCAGTCTATGGTTGGTGATAAGAGATAAATCTCATATAAAATCATGTATACAGTTGCTACCTTAGAAATTTACGGTGGCATACAATTTAAAAATTTGTCTGAGGATAGGAAGGGGCTGATAGGACCATGCTTGTTGCCCAGAGTTACTTCCAATAATTTTAAAAGTATTTGTTTCTGAGATTTCACTGGAAGAGATTTTCTTAAATGACATGATTCTCTAATAAGATGGAGCTGACTTATTGGATTGTAAAGCTTGGACCTTTATGATAGATTATAAAATTCAGGTGCAGGATTCACCTCAATAGCTTGTAGAAATAATAGCTTTGACCTTTTCCAATGAATCCGTAATGAGTTTATGGATTCACCTGCCATTCTATGAACTATATGCTTCAGTGGATACCTCCATGAAACCTCCTTTTCATTTTTATACCTTTTACTGGCATTCAGTGAATCCTCATGATACGATTCCATAGAGTGGGTTTATTATCGAACAAATTCAAAACATTCTGTTGACAACTCTAAGTATCTTGTAACTGGAGCAGCACAACATCTTTACACATGGTGGTGCAGCATTATTGCCTGTTGTGTGCTAAGTCCTCATTGTCAGCTTCTGTGATCTCTCCAAGCAGCTAGGGTCATAGCAACTTTTTACCCTTTTGTATTAAACTGTTGTCAATGTTATTTATTAGGCATATGCCCTTATTGCCAAAGGAGTTCGGATTGTTTGCACCAACACCATTGGAAGAAATGCGAAGTCTGTGGTCCTTAAAACTCAGGGAAGAGACTCTCTGAGAGACAATATCATCACTGTGTTTGGTATGAGCACCTTTAATTGCCTGGAACCAGTGAGTATCTGTATATCAGAAGGTTGCAAGGTTGATGGTTTTCTTTCCAAGTCAGGACAGGGCAGTGGACGCAATCTGGGAGACAGACAATTCTTTTTCGTAAATGGACGACCAGTCGATATGCCAAAAGTCAGCAAGCTTATGAATGAGTTGTATAAAGGTGCAAACTCTAAGCAATATCCCATTGCAATTATGAATTTTACATTACCGACTGGAGCTTGTGATGTCAATGTGACTCCTGATAAAAGAAAAATATTCTTTGCTGACGAAACCTCCATATTGCATGCTCTAAGAGAGGGTCTACAACAAGTTTATTCATCAACTAATGTAAGTTATTCTGTTAATAAGGTTGATGATTCTACCACAGAATTAGATACGCCAGACTTGCATTCTCCTCATGAGAAATCTGGTTCTATGACAAAAGATCCAGAACCAAAGATGAGCTTTTCTGAAGAAATTCCCAAATTTGGGCTCCTTACTGATGATCCCCAAAGGAAATTGGTCAATAGAACTGACACCTCGCCTGAATTGGAACTGCTAAATCATCCTGAAGTTGAAAATTTGGTCAGGAGAGATTTCACTCTTAGAGTTCACGGTGCTTCAAAGGTTGAAGATTCTAATAACAGGGGAGTGGCTGTCATATCTCAGAATGATGGAATTAGGATTCATCAAAGTTCTTCGATCCCCACAGATCCAGCAAAGAGTCCTGCTGCTCAGAGGGAGTTCAATAGCCATCCAAGTCGTGTTCAGTCTTTACTGGAAAGATTTGTTACAGTAAGTAAGAGAAAGCATGAAAGCATTAGCAGTACAATCTCTGAGTTGCCAATTCTAAGACATAATAACCTCTGTGATCCATTGGAGAGGACCAAGTGTGATATGAATGATGTGGCTACAAAGTCCACAGTTGGTCATGAAAAGGATGGTACTTCTGCTGAATTTCTTGAACTTGTTCCATCAAAGTGTCCTAGAACAGAAATCATCTCTGACGAAGTGAGAAATTGCAGAAGAAGCACAAATGGAGAACATCAGGTTTGTGGCTGTATTTTTGCTTTTATACTCTTATTTTCTTCTGATTTATTGGAAGATGCTCTTAATAAACTGGAAGCAGCTTTTTACGGTTGAGAAAGGATATATAAAGATGGCAATAGCTTTCCTTAGGCTGGGATTATGAACTGCACTGAACCACCATTTTAGGTCTATGAGTATCATAGCAGTGGGAACTGACAATAGAGTACTGGCTGTTTTTGTGAAATTTTATTGTCATTCAGCTTCAGATACCGGCTAGATTTTAATCTCCATGCCTGTCATTAGATGGATTCTCTCTGTGGCAGGAATTTGCAGAGCAGCAGAGAGCAGTACCTCTTAGGGATAAGGTCTCGACCTGTAAGGTTGCTGAGAGCACAGGAGAGGATGATCGGTCTGCAAGTAATTCTTCTCAGTCATTAACAGTTTCGGATATTGAAGTCCCTTGCTCTAGTCAAAAGATATTTTCCAAGCTACAATTTTCTTTTGAAGACCTGCTGGCACGAAGGAAGAAGAGGTTGTTAAGATTGCAGTCCAGTGGCTATACATATCAGAGAACGAATCCAAGAAGGTCTATTATATGCTGTTAGATATAAATCTCTGTGAACTTATGCTATATTTCTAACTTCAAAATTGTTGATGGTCATTTAGCTGTTACACTGCTGCAACACTGGAAATTTCCCAACCAGACAATGAAGAGCGAAAAGCAAGGGCATTGGCTGCAGCTACAACTGAACTTGAGAGGCTATTCAATAAAAATGATTTTGCTCGAATGAAGGTTATGGTCATCTCTACATAGTTACTAAATATTGATGTCCGTATGTTTCATCTTGTATCTTTTGTTATGGTTATCCTGTCCTGTTTCTGTTGTGGCATGTCATTGCCTGAATTTCTCTATTATGATAATAAATTGATCTGCTTTAAGATAATGTTATTGCTTGTCCTCCTGCACAGGTAATAGGGCAATTCAATCTTGGATTTATTATTGGAAAGTTGGACCAAGATTTATTTATTGTTGATCAGGTAAAACTTGTATATATAAGCCCTCAACCTCTGAAATCAGATTTATCTAATATTTTCTTATTTTAATATGAACCTGAACCTGAAATCTCATGATTAGACAGGGTTATTTATAAAATTCCACTTCGTGCAGCACGCAGCTGATGAGAAATTCAATTATGAGCAGCTTTCAGAATCAACCATCTTAAATCAACAGCCTTTAATGAGGTGAGGAGTTCAATGTATTTTGCTGGATTACTTCTGCTGAACCTTTTAAAAGCCTGATGCTGAAGCAGGCCATCAATGATGCTGCATTACTATTTGAAATGTGTAAAAATCTTGGATGGTTTAATACTTGCAACAATAGTGATTGATTTATTCTTCTTGAAGTGTGTCAGCTTCTGGCATTTGCCTGATGTTAGGATTTTATGGTGCATTCCCCAATTGTGTTGCTACAGAATTGGCATTACAACAGTCCTGAGAAATATAACTATCTCTTTAGCGTAGCTGCATTTGCTTATATATGACATCTGTATTGCTTCATGCGACAGAGGCGGATAAGGCATAAAAATATTGGAAAATCATTTTGTTTTTATCCTGAGAATCAACCCCTTGTTGAATTCTCACATGTAATGTTCACTTGAAATTTCTAAACCTTCTATTAATGTGATATAGGCCTTTAAGTTTGGAGTTATCTCCTGAAGAAGAGGTAGTCACATCTATGCATATGGACATCATCAGGTGCAGTCTCCGTGACATCTGTTTTCTTACCCATTCGATTGCAGTTAAATCCATCATGCTCTCTCGGATTGAATTGAAGAAAATTGTGAAAATGAACTTTCCTGGGTTTATGATTGGTCATATTGTCGAAATTTTCTATTTGATGTGCTTAGTAATTTTTCTTCCCATTGATGGATTATGCTAGTCTCTGCTAAATCTCAGGAAGAATGGGTTTACTCTGGAAGAAGATTCACATGCCCCACCGGGGAGACATTTTCGACTGACAGCTGTTCCGTTCAGTAAGAACATAACCTTTGGAGCAGGAGGTATTCATTTCTTCTGCTAACTTTAGTGTTGAAGCCAAGCCAGTGATTGAGATGTTAAATTGCTGCCACATAAATATGGCATTAAAATTAGCTTCTATATGAAGTCACCAACTGCTTCAGTTTCTGTGGACAGATGTCAAGGATCTGATCTCCACGCTTGCTGATGTTCATGGGGATTGCTCGATAATCGGATCTTACAAGCTGGACACTGCAAATTCCATCTGCCCTTCTAGAGTTCGTGCTATGCTGGCATCACGTGCTTGCAGGTCATCTGTCATGATTGGAGATCCTCTCGGAAGAAATGAGATGCAAAAGGTAATTTACATTCTGTTCATTCAGATCAAGGAGGCTACAATATATGGTATGTTTCGTTTGAGGAAAAGCTGCTGTGCCATAACTACTGAGAGTGTCAAAATCTTAGCCTGGATTTCATCATGCAGTTGATATGCTGTGAGGGTTAATCATTATTCAGTATATGGGCTTCCCTTGTATGCTCTGAGTAAGGAGATCTGGGGAGAATGTCAAGCCCATGATTTAGGATAAAATCTTAAGGAGGGAGGAGAATTTGGAGGGACAGGAAGCTTCCTTACAGTCAACACACCATGGCTAGAGGTGTTGAAAGAAAGTACAACATTGTTCAACAACATTCCTCTTGCTTCCTCTCCCAACTTCTCTCCCTCAGTAATGTCTTCCAGACAATGTAGTTCGTTTTCCTTGATTATTCCTCCCTCTTGCTCCTTCCCTTTGCTCTCCATTCCTCACCCTTGACAGAATCATCCCGACAGGTTTTTAACTCTCTTCTTTATGTCTATGATGCCACTTTGCTCAGAAGACAGGGAAACATTTAGCTATGGACTAATTTATTTCACAATTGATCTTCATTTCTTTTCCATCCTTATGTTTGCAAAATGTGTCTACTGGGAGCACCATGTGCTTTAGGCTCTGCAACACCTGGAATCCTGCAGGTGGTTGGTTTAAGGAGCGCAGGCAGAGATGTAGCTACTTGTTTCAAGTTCGACTTACTGAACATGGGATTTCTTTTGAATGCTTGCAGATTCTCGAGCGTTTGGCTGAGCTCAAGTCTCCCTGGAACTGTCCTCATGGAAGGCCCACCATGCGCCACCTGGTCGACTTGACCTCCCTTCATAAGAGGTCAGACGAACACATCTCTGACTAGTTCTCTGATGAACTGGCCGACGTCTGGTGCTGATGGCTCAAGATTTTGATCAATTTAAAGCCCCTCCTTTTGTAATTTACGTTCCCACTAACACAAACAAGAACGATGTGGAAAAAGCAAAAGATCACGCAGTACAGTCATTTCATGATTCATCTCATTCTTGGATCTCTCCATGCTGCCCTGGGTTTGGGACTGAGCTTTGTGCGAGCTTAGGTCCCTCTTTGTTAATTTTTCGTGATGCATTGAAGAAAATAGTGCCACGGGAGAATCATCTTAGGTGGCTCAACTTCTTCTTTGTATCATATAAACATCGGAAAAATGGTGCGATGTCGCGCATCTTCTTCTGTATAACTGATCAAGAACAAGAAATCCATCGAGCGGTCCTGACAGCAGCAATGCAGAGACACGTGCACATAGATAGCAGTCGAGAGCATAGTTTTTAAAACCGGACCGGGCCGGCCGGTTCGATCGGGAACTGGCCACTCACCTGGTCCGGTTCTCACAAAAATTTAATTATTATTTAAATGAGGTCAAATTTAATTGAACCGGTCGGTTCTTATTTGAATCAATAA
>CXYZ01008288.1:117343-152118 GCA_900006705.1 Sonneratia caseolaris
TATATTTATATTTTATGTTGAATTTGGGACTAACATTATAACTATATTATTGATTTTGATTATAAATCATAATTAAATTATAATATTATATCAATTTATTATAATATTATATTATTAATATTATTTATTAAATATACGGTTCAACCTATTGAACCCCCGGTTCGACCCATGAACCCATACCTTGACCGGTTCCCGGTCCGGTCCGGTTTTAAAAACTATGGTCGAGAGGACAACCTCAGGAATTTCTGGGTAAGACGTAATTCATTGCTTTGGTTGTACCACTCAACAAGTCGTGTGTGACGAGGGGACCAGCCTTTCTTCACCCATTTTTCCCCCCCGACGAAGAAATGTATGTGAAAATAGTACTAAAATTAATATATATATATATATATATATATATTTGTCCATATCGTGCTCCCCTTTTTCCTATCATATATTTTTATTTTATATTTATTCATGGTTGCCATAGTTTTAAAAACTGGACCGGGCCGGCCGGTTCGACCAGGAACCGGTCACCCACCCGGTCCAGTTCTCATAAATACTTCAATTACACTTTAAATTAGGATAAATCCGGTTGAACCAGCCGGTTCCCGGTCAAACCAGTGAACCCAATTGAACCCATGAGAAAACCAGTCAACTTAAAATAAAAAATTATTATAACGTACTTATTTTATTTTATTAGGCTTATATTCATATTTTATGTTGAATATAAGATTAATATAATGACTATATTAATAATTTTTATTATAAATCATAGTTAAATTGTAATATTATTTATTAAACATATGGTTCGACCCATCGAACCCCCGGTCCGACTCATAAACCCATGAACTCATACTCTGACCGGTTCCCGGTCCGGTCCGGATTTAAAAACTATGATGGTTGCGATACATTTATCTTTCCTTTGGCTTTTATATTAATGGTATCTAATATTATAATAATTAATTGATTATTCATCGGATGATATATAAAGAGTCTAAATTCACTATTAATCTTTAAATACTAATTAAAAAAATTTAAAATCTTACTTTAATTTACTATATATTATTAACTTAGTAGTAAAGTGATATCACACAGGGCAGGGCAGATTAGAAACTTGGGAAGAGAGCAAGCGAGAGACCTAAAATTAGGGTTTAAGCCCATTAAGTAAGTCTCGAGCATCTCGTCTGTCTCCCATAGGTGAGCGGAGAAAGTACTAGAGGTTACTTCCCACGCACAAAAAGGGGTGCTCTCGCAGTGTGTATAAAGCTTCTCTTCTGTGACGCTGCTGCTGCTCCTCCTCCTCCTCCCATCTGCCTTCCTACGCTTCTAGGGTTTTTTCTTCCTGAACTCACTCTTCCCCCTTCTACTGACGACAGGATGAGGTAAGCACCGTCCGTTCCCTTCATATCCTCCTCAATGATCAGTCCTTCCGTGTCTTTCTTCAATATGCTCAGTCATCTGACTGAGAAGGGCTGTATCGTTCTTATTACCGATAATGGGCTCCTTGAAATACTGTCAAGTTGGGGTTTCCCTGCGGTTTAAGGAAGTTGGTTATTTATTTCGCCGGGGCTTCTCTCATTTGTGTGGGTGATTCCGTACTGATTCAGGGTCTTGTTTGTGATTGTCGTTATCTAAATCACAGTGCTTGTCATATTAACCCCAAAAAAGTCAACGATTTGCGGGTGATTGTGAATAGTATCATCTTTCCCGTCGAGGCTTTGCTCATTTGTTTCCATCGATTGGCCATTTTGGGTAGACGCGTATAATCGAGGCGTTTGTTTGATGTTTCTTATATGAGATTCTGCAATTTGTTTCTGTGGTGACTTGTGTATTGGTTGGAAGATTGATATGTTGTCTGTGATTGCTATAACTTATCACTTGATGTACTATTCAAGTGAGGGGTTGTGAATTGAGGTCAAACTGTCAAAGGGTGCTGTTGGTTTCGCAAGGAAGGGTGTGCTCCACTGTAATGTAAATGGGAAAGATCCGTTCTTCAGTTAAGGTCGTGATGGGCATATTGATTGCCAATAGAAGATATTGTTTAGCTGTGTTATTGGGAGATGATCCCTCTGTGTCCATCAAGTTCTAGTGGACCAAAGTAGTCATCTATCTGTATTTGTTTCCCTAGAGCCTTTGGGCCTTTCTATATTTCCTATGTGGAAATATATGACTCAATGTGCCCTTTGCTTATGCATTTAGAACAAATGGTGTTTGATTGAAATCAAAATCGTACAATCTTTTTGCAGCCGGCACCCTGAGGTGAAGTGGGCCCAAGGGAAAGATAAAGTCTTTCTTACTGTGCTATTACCTGATGCTAAAGATGCTAAAGTGAATCTCGAGCCTGATGGCATTTTCACCTTCACTGCCAAGGGTGGGGCAGAAAATCATGCCTATGAGCTAAAGCTGGAGCTCTTTGGCAAGGTTAATGCAGAGGTGAGTCAAACCAACACTGAATCTATATTTGCTTTATAATCATCCTGTGCTAACTGCTCGAGTTCTATGTGTTGCTTCACTTCAGGGGAGCAGAATTAATATTGGTGTAAGGAATATATTCTGTATTATGGAGAAGGCAGAGAAAGTGTGGTGGAAGAAATTATTGCGTAGTGAGGGCAAGCCACCACACTATATCAAAGTTGACTGGGACAAATGGGTCGATGAAGATGAAGATGACAATGGTATGGCTATGAATATTTAGCATCTTCTCTCCTTCTGTTTCTGGCCTAGAAGTCCAAGTTTCTGTTGCCTGATGCAACATCAATGTCTAATATATGTGTTATCAGGTTTAGGAGACATGGATTTGGGTGGCATGGATTTCTCGGTAGGGTTCACTATCATGATTGGCTCTCAGTTTTGTTCTTTTCCGTCTCTGAGCTAATTGTATGTCTAATCATATGTGTTGCCTTTTCCCAGAAATTCAGTGGAATGGGTGATGACATGGGTGATGACTTTGAAGATAGTGATGATGAAGGTAAGGAACAACATCATGTGCTTTGTTAGGCAGGACATGCTCTTGCTTTAATTGGCTCGGCAATTCATTTTTAATCAGGAATTTTAAGTCCTGTACTTCCTGCTTTGAAGGGTTACCAATTGATGGTGCCCTCTTATTATTTGCACATGGTGATCTGGCATCGACAGGGAAAAACATGAGAGAGGAATGTGGATCAGGATTTACATCACTTTAAACAGGAATATTGTATCTGGCCTTTGGAAATGTGATTATAGAGATAGAACTATTCAGTTGAACATGCAATTTGTAAAGATTGCTAGGTGGGACTAGTTAAGGCCACCAAAATGAGGGGATACGCATTCTTCTGATCTGATCATAATGCTTTTAATATGATACTATATTTGTGAACATATAAATAATGTTATGTACTTGTGATCTGATTGTGCATGACGAAGTTGCAAAGCCAGCGGAAGATGAGGGAGCGGAGAAGCACAAACTTGCTGAAAAGAAGGCTGAAGCTGCTGATGCTACAACCAGCGCATAATATTGTCTGTCACGAGCTCAGGGATGAAGTTATCAGTTACAGAATATTCATAGGGTGGCTTTGGAGAATTTCTGGTGTGTTTTGCTGTTTGTGGACGTTTTCTTCCTCTTCGTTGAACCGTTATGTCCTAAAAATTTGTCTCACAATCTCAGGGTGACAACTAGTAGTATCTCTTGAACATCATGTGTCTCAGGTTGGATCCTCGTGGTTTTACAGTTTCAGAATAGTCCTTGCTGATTCTTATCATGCAGATTACTATCCGAGGATTGAAATTTTAGCCAGCCATCTTGGTGTGTTCTTATAACAATTGTAGGCAATCGCCTGGATCTGCGCACCCAAAAAAAATTCCTTTTAATTGAAAATTGTCTAAAAATGAAAAAATAGGGGGAGATTACATGTTATTACCGTTTGAGATTCTAGATCTCAATTGAAGTCATGCTGCCATAGCTCTATGTACGACAATTTGATCAAAAGCTGATCTCATGGTCCTTCTTCTTTATGTTAAAGTATGACCAAAAGATGTTCTTTTTGTGACCCTTATCACGTGAGGCCTGACATTGTTGGCTGATCGAGATGGAGGGCCGATGTGCAGTTCTTGCAGAGGGTTTCTGGGGAAGTGTCTAGTCGATGACCTAAGTTCGGTGTCGAACTAATTAGCTGGAAGGTTCATCCCTGACAATCAAGTTTGCCGTGGTACATGTCACCAGCCGCGTCTTTTGCTTGCCTGATTTAATGCGTTAACTTTGCCTTTTCACTGTCGAATTCAATGCTCAAAGATCTTCAGATATGAAACGTAAATGAAAGGTGATGAACCAGTCGAAACGATGGTAATGTAGCCGTTGAGAGCAGTCCCCAACGGCT
Organism: Sonneratia caseolaris; assembly: GCA_900006705.1. Lineage (NCBI taxonomy): Eukaryota > Viridiplantae > Streptophyta > Magnoliopsida > Myrtales > Lythraceae > Sonneratia > Sonneratia caseolaris. Next base: position 121,678 of record CXYZ01008288.1, read on the forward strand.
AGTTTCACCTTCCTCTTTTAAATTATAATCCCAATTCACAAATGCAATAACACAGATCTCCCCACCTGATCTTCTTCTCTCTCTCTCTCTCTCTCTCTCTCTCTCTCTCTCTGCGCTTGATTTCTCAGGAGCCGAGGAGTTCAAATTTGTTCGTGGACTTTGGAAAGGTAGGGTTTTTGTTTCTGATTTCACTCTTGAACTCGTATTCAGGTTAGCTGGAAACTAAGAAACAATTTTTGAGGTAAAATTAGAAAGAAATCAATCGAACCACGATTTTGGTTTCAGTTGTCTGTCAAAAGTTACTGAATTTCGGAGAAAGCCTTGAGATTCTGCGAAGATGAATGACTTGATGACCAAGTCCTTCATGAGCTATGTCGACCTCAAGAAGGCGACCATGAAGGAGGAGATGAAGGACCTCGAGGCAGGGCCCGGCTGCGGCGACGGCCTCGAGATGGCTGCGTCCTGCCCTATGGACACAGACATGGGTCTGTTCCTGCAGGAAGCAGAGAAGGTGAAGGAGGAGATGGGTGTAATCAGGGACATCCTCGGGAGGCTCCAGCAGTCAAACGAGGAGAGCAAGACTCTGCACAAGCCCGAAGCCCTGAAGTCGCTGCGTACCCGGATCAATTCCGACATCATCGCCGTCCTGAAGCGAGCTCGTGCCATCCGGAGCCAGCTGGAAGCGATGGACCGGGCGAATGAAGGGAATCGTCGGCTCTCAGGCTGCAAGGAGGGGACCCCGATTTACAGGACAAGGATCGCCGTCACGGGCGGGCTTAGGAAGAAGCTCAGGGAGCTGATGATGGAGTTCCAGGGCCTGCGGCAGAGGATGATGACCGAGTACAAGGAGACCGTCGGGAGGAGGTACTACACTGTGACCGGAGAGTACCCCGACGAGGAAGTCATCGAGAAGATCATCTCGAATGGGAGCGACCATGGGGAGGAGATGTTCCAGAGGGCAATTCAGGAGCACGGCCGGGGAAAGGTTATCGAGACGGTTGCCGAGATTCAAGACAGGTAAAACTGTCCAAATGTCCATTTTTCAACTAATAGGGGAAACTGTGATTTCAACTTAAAGCCTGCTGGAGTGGGACAGTGTTTTTATCTATCAAATTGTCTCCAGGTGTTACTGTTGAGGTTTCCGGTTGTGTTTCTGTTCGGATTTCGAATTCCTAGGACAGCAATGCTGTGAAGAACAAAATAACTCGAAACTCTCAGTAGCATCTAGTATGCATATTTCTGCAGTTGAATGATCTTTTGTCGAATGAATTAACACAGGTACGATGCAGCGAAGGAGATAGAGAAGAGCTTGCTGGAGCTGCACCAGGTGTTCTTGGACATGGCGGTGATGGTGGAGGCGCAGGGGGAGAAGATGGACGACATCGAGCACCACGTAATGAGCGCCTCCCACTACGTCAAGGACGGGACAAGGGACCTCAAGACGGCCAAGAACTACCAGCGCTCCAGCCGCCGCTGTATGCTCCTCGCTGTCGTCCTCCTCCTGGTCATCATCCTCGTGTTCGTCATCCCCATCGCCACCAGCCTCAGCCACTCCTAGCCGAGAGGCCTCGGCCGACACCTTCTTCTTCGACCCAGATCTGGTTCTTCTGATTGAGATCTACTGATGCAATGTGCTGCCGCGCTCACTTGTGAGTGTGAGGGGTGGGTGTGATTGAAACAATTGGTCCTCTGATTTTGGGACTGCGGCGTGATCAAATGAGCCTCCTGTGTAGTAGTGATATTCTTTCCATTTCATTTTTGTCCTCAAAATTTCTAGGTGAAGCATCTTCCTGGGTCTAAAGACTATAAAGAGCCAGCACTGTGGGGGGTCACACCAGCCTGGGGCTGACACTTCAAATTCAAAAGTAATGCCTGGATTGAGAAATTTTGATAGGGGATTCAGATTGGAAAATTTACCATTATCTATCTACTCTTAAGTGGAGGTTAACCAAGAAATTATTTGAGGAGTTCGAGGAGACCCAAGTTGAGAAAGTGCGTCTGTGTAACATATGCTTCTTAGATAATAATAGTATGAGAAGGATATTACCGTAAATACACACACAAATTAAGTGGAATATTAGAGATATTAAATGTGTTGGACTTAACCTGTTAAAATCTAAAACTATTTAAATCACTTTGAAACCAACCGCTCCGAAACCAATATGTAACTGTTTTTTATTGAGTATAGCATATGCTTAGATGATAATAATATGAGATGGGTATTACCGTAAATACCTAGAAATGGAGTGGAATATTCATTTTTCCCCTGTCTAAATCGGTACACGAAAAGTTGGCACAGTAGATATTAAAATGTGTCAGATCAGCTTGAAATTTAGCCAGTAACCAACCCATCAAAATTTAAAATCAGCATGCACCACTCTAAATTAGCATGTAACATCTTTTATTAAGTTGAAAGACGGTTGTTTATCGAGTTCAAGAAATTAAATCATTGAACCAGACCAACTTTTAGTATATTTTATCATTGAACTGCTACGAAATCTTTTGGAAATTAGCTGAAAACCATTGCAAAATCTTCCCTAAATTAGGTCAGTCATGTTTTTTGTGAACTATGGTCAATAATCGAACCAAACTATTAACCATAACGGGTCAAGCTATAACAAGCCGAATAATTTTATATCCATATTGTAACTAGATCAATTATAATTTTTTGAACCATAATCAGTAACCAGACCGACCTATAATACTTAACTTAACATAGTCAAAAAATTTCAGACCTATATTGAATCAATTTAAACCGATCATTTAACCTCTCTGGTTCACGCACAGAATAAATTCGACCGTTGGAATATTTAAAAAAATCCTAATTTATTTTTCTATAAAGCGGTTAAGTGCCGACCGAAACTATGTATTAAATAAATAAATAAATAAAAGCAATAATGCGCCGTCCTCGTCAGGAGCACGATTCTCTGCTACGCCACTGTCAACCAATCAATCATAATACCCACCAACTGGCAAACTGGACAGGTTCCTTCTCCCTCGAAGCCTCTGATCTCTATCCATCTATCTGAACAGAGTCACCTATACATACCATCGGAAAGAGGCGAGAGAGACAGAGACACTACTAGCTTGAAGCGGAGCTGCCATGGCGGACGGTGAGAAACAGGTGATGGTGGTCGGGGTCGACGACAGCGAGCACAGCACCTACGCCCTGGAGTGGACCCTCGACCGCTTCTTCGCTCCTTACGCCCCTAACTGCCCCTTCAAGCTCTTCATCGTCAACGCCAAGCCTTCCCCCACCTCCGCTATCGGTCTCGCCGGTCCCGGTAAGGCGGTGATTCGCCGCAGACCGTCGCGATTCCTAGTTTTGATATTGACGATCTTTCTCCTCTTCCTGATTGATGCTTGGAGCGTTTGATCAGTTCCCTCTCTGATCTGATGTGAAGTTTCGCGTGTGCTCAGGAGCTGCGGATGTTCTGCCGTTTGTGGAAGCTGATCTGAAGAAAATTGCCACCAGAGTCCTGGAGAATGCTAAGGAAATGTGTACCAGTAAATTGGTAAAGATGTCCTCTGCTTCTTCTCCCTCTGAAATTTTGGGGTCAATCGCCACTAGAATGCTAAGAAAAAGGTTAACTGGGAATGGGATACGGTCTCTTATAGGATCATCACAGTAGTAAACATGAATCGAGGCGCTCAAAGCAAGTCCTGACGAAGTGGGGATAAGCGAGGATGATGACTACACCGGCTCTCTACATATAAAACTGGCAAAAAAATCGGGAATCAAGATAGCACTTAGGAAGACGTATAAAGTTCGGGAATTTGGCGAGCGCCTGTTTTAGTACAACTGGTTTTCATGGTCAACGAGGAGAATTAAGAGAATTTTACGAAGGCTGGTAGATATACTTGAATAGCAGATCCTGACAGAAGTGCAATTGATAGAGGAGAAATTGGTAGTGCTCTTCTTCCATGTCCTCCGGGCTGATGCACAAGTGATGACCTTCTGCAGGATGAATGAATTAGTGATACGCGTGAATCCTTTCTATGATTGATCATTTTCCAAGCACTGTGCTATGATTTGGCTGTTGGCAGGTGACTGATGTGGTGCTGGAGGTGGGAGAAGGGGATGCGAGGAACGTGCTATGTGAGGCAGTGGAAAAGCATCATGCATCAATGCTTGTTGTGGGCAGCCATGGCTATGGAACTATAAAGAGGTAAAGGAAGAAGACGGTAGATTTACGAGCGATTATAGGCGAAACGAAAGTGCACGACGTTAGCAAAAACTATCTCATCATCTTCTTGTATCAATCAATAGCCTGCACTTCTTATGATGAAACAATTTCTATTAACATGGGAAATGACCAAAATCGGCCAACTACTTATGCTGTTAACCTGAGTGAGACTTGTCGAAGCTCTAACAAAGTGTCTCGTTTATCGACAGGACTGTTCTGGGCAGTGTGAGCGACTACTGTGCTCATCATGCTCACTGCACGGTGATGATCGTGAAGAAGCCTAAGACCAAACACTAGGAGTCGCCGCCAGCGATCGAGGCCGGCGAGACGTGCGTCGATTCTATTTAGTAGATGGCTATCGTCGCCTGTATATTGCCGGCGACGCGTTGTGCTCTTGTGATGAATAAGGGAAATCCTGAACTGTAAATGCTAAGTCTGGTGTGTAGAAATAAATGCTACGATTCTGTGTGAGCAGTGCCGCCGTTTTCTGGCCGGCGGACGGGCTCATGAAAGTCGATACCTCAAAGTCGATGCCGCCGTTTTCTGGCCGCCGTTTTCTGTGTACTCTTGATGTGGGTTGTGATTGACCAGACGTATGTTCCATCTTCTTTGAGGTCTTGTCTTCAGATCGCAACTTTAGCAACCGCGATTTTTCATTTCTGCATCATTACTTCTCTGCCAAGTGGGCCGGCCAAGTGGGACAGATACGCATCTCGAATCATAAATCTCAACGATTCACACCCCCAACAGTAGAGTCACGTTCTGTCCACATTACACCTGTCAAAAATGGCACATCCCGATTGGACACGAAAAATCCATACTTGATAAGGTTTTCAGGCTGATGGCACTCGATATAAAAATATAATTAATTTTATTTTAATTTTTAATTAATATAATATTTAAATCAATCTATCAATTATATTTATAAAAATTATTTTAAAATATTGAATCATTAAATTTAAAAAATAATTTTTGCTTGATTGGAGCACGAAAAAATTTGCAACTTTCCGGTTGGCCACGATGGTGACCATGCTAATACAACCCAAAAATAGAACCGTGCCAAAACTTGAAAACACGAGGTGGAAATTGGTACTTTTATCAATTTAAGACTTAGAATTGTCGTGTAGGTAACATTTTACGCTTAGGGTTCCAAATTGCATAGGAGAAAGTGGGGAGACTTTGCAGACGTCAAAATCCTTCAGGTTCAAACAGCAGAGTCATCCCAGTTCCTCTCATGTATATAGATAGATAGCAGATAGGGTGGAAACAGACGTTCGATTTCCTCGGCGGCCCAAGAGCAGCCAGTTGTTAGGGGCTGAGATCGACATAGGGCCAGAGCAGCCTATTGTCACTCTAATGGGCTATCGACCATCTGAAGAAAGACTTACCCGTCCCCAGCTGCCCAACTGAGAACATGACGTTCATGACCGTCGAGACAGCTCGTGGACCAAACCTAACAACAAAGAACGCAGTACAAGGAAGACTCCATGAGAAATCTGGAAATTGGCCGCAGAGGAACAAGTTTACCAAGAAGATTTCGCCCAGAAATATGTGAAAGAACCCGCGTCAGCTCCGATATCGCCATTTCACGACTGACAACTGAACTGGGTTCTGAGAACGATCGAGGCACCGCATTCCAGACTCCGGTGATCCCAGTTTAGGCCCTGAATGAGTCTCCTCAAATGCCCTTCAGCCTCAAGAGTGGTATAAACCAATCAACATCGCATAAATCACAGGGATGCCGAGCCTACCACTCTATAGTGAAGATTTGTCAGTCCATCTAACCGAGTCCAAAAGCAAATTACTCATTTAACTATTGGCAAATCAGAGGCGTGGGATCGTCACCCTTCATCCCAGCCATTGTAGCAGGTGTCACAGGGCACAAGGGGAATGATGACTTGACATCATCCTCTAACCAATTTCATCAGTACTGTGACTGAACCGTTAAGTAGTAACAATCACGAAAGACAGAATATAGTCATCAATCAACATGATCACTACCCTCGGAAAACCTCCAAAACTACTACAAGTAGCTGATATAATTCCAAGTTGACGAACGAACTAATATGAGTGCATAAAGGAAATAAACATTGTGCAAAAGTTCACCCTTAAAATACCCGCCCCCTAGCATTGTTTGCAAGCATTCAAGAACTACAGCACTTAACTAATACGCTCCGTCCTTGCGAGGTCTGAAATACGATGCAAGCATTGTATCTTCCAAGAGACTCTGCAACCTGCGACACAAGCATCATATCTCACCTGCAAGGAACAAACACTTGATGCATTAAGACCCTGTTTGAGTCAAAATCACGGAACATAGATTGCCAATGACTAACAAGAAATCACAGAATCTTAAGCCCTATAGCTAGCACAATAGTTGGGATCTTTGTTTCCAGAGTAATGAAGGACTACTTGGCTGACCATCAAAGGTGCAAAAAATATATCCAATGAGCTTTTGAACAACATATGTTTCAGCAAAATGTAAAATCCAAGAACAACACAAGCTACACTTGAAGAAGTGTTCTCAGCTAAGTAGCCTCAGAAGGAAAAGTCAGACCGAGACAAGCTCTTGCTCCTGCTTCCACTCCGGTCTGGGCTACGACTCCTGCTGGCACTTCGCTTCTTTGGGCTTTTGCTCATTTGCTTTTCATGCTGCATTATCAAATGTCAAACCAAAAGTGAGACCAAAAAAAACCTGTACCAAACTAAAATGTTCCAACCAATACAAGAGTACGTATATCTACAAACAAATTAATGCAATAGAACTTTACATTTGGAAGAATGAGACGGTCAATTTTCAGGGAAAAAAAACAGAGGAGAAAACAAATTTTAACAAGTGATATGAGAAAAGAGAAGTGACTGTATAACATTGGGACCACTTACAGAAGGCAATGGAGATCTGGATCTTGAGCGGGATCTGCAAAAGTTCCAGAAACAACCTAATTTAAAATCCACTCGTCCCTTTTAAGAACGTTCATCCAAGAGCCTCGATTCCTCTCCCACGTCAGACTTACCAGTTCACAAGGAATTTAAAGCCATAAATCTTTGTCACTCAACAAAAACTATATCAGGCCCATAATGTAAATAAACATGAGGTAGGATGCCAGGGCGGAAAATTTATAGAAAAGTTTAACTGTTAATAAAATGTAAAAGAAATGCCAAACGAGGAACATTCACCCTCAAGTACCACAACCATGCAACAGGAGTGCAGAGAGAGGATCCTAAAGCTTGGCCAATTCCTGGAGTAGACATGACAATAATAATGTTTCTACCGCTCACTGTAGGTGACCTCCAAATCCCAATGCAATAAGTTCAGAGAAATTGAGCTTTGCTATTCCAATCCATGATCTCTTTTGTCCCAAATCTAGCACCCATTGAGATCGCAATGCTTTTACATTAGAAAAGACGCATGAAGCTGTCCAAAGGTGTCCGTCTAGAAAACACCATACCTCCACAACCAAAAAGTTGCAGGCAACTGGATCATATCCATCAAGATCCTAAAATCCAGTCCCCAGTTTGCCGCATATATCCATTTCCATATCTATAAATAGACAGAAAAGTAATTTTCATACAGTGAACTCAATTTAACAATTTGCACAGTTTTAGTTACCCCCCAAAACAAGAGACAGGAAATGCTGAGAAGTCAAAATAACAACAAAAGTTCAATTAGTCACTCCAACAAGAGCAAAACAACCATTTCCTTGAAGGTTCTTTACTTGTCCAAAACTTATTTTCAGAGAACACATGAAATACTTGGCCGGTACTAGTGCACCGACATAGAAACAGCACAAAACGAGTAAATAAATGTAAGGTTTGAACTACAAAGCACAATCTAGATAGAATGAAATTCCTCCCAACTAACAAGTAGAAAGATAAGGTCAATCTCAGAGTAGATATTTGAACTCCACAACTTCAACATATATATAAGTGATAAAAGAATGCATTAGTATTCACACAAGGCCCAGCAGCCTAAACTACACTTCATGAATTCCCCCACCCCCAACCGCTCCTCTTTTTCTTGCTTGTTCTGTTGGCAAGCTCAATAACAGGGCAGAAGATAGAAAAAAGAAAAGGCCAAATACTAGCACTAAAAACCTTTTTCAGAAAAACAGTCCTACAGATTCCTTCATTTGCATTAATATTTATATGTAGCATTAATGCATAGACACTATTGCAGTACAGTACGGTATACGCAGCCAGGATAGACAAATGGGAGATGCCGTACCCTGGTGGAGAGTGGGACCTCGATTTAGCAGGGGAATGAGAGCGTGACATTGAACGAGACTGGGCAGGTGACCGTTTTGAAGATTTGGGTTTTGGAGACTTGCTACATAGCAAATGAAGTTAAGCATTGAGAGGAAAATCTAGAAATGTAAAAATAAAAACTAACACAAACAGCATAACAAGACCTTGGACTTCTGCTCCTACTGTAACTATGACCATGACTTCGGCTGCGACTGCGACTATAGCTTCGCCCTCTCGAACGAGATCGACCACGTGTAGGACTAATAGATGAGCCCCTCTTTGAATCATACTCCTTAACCTGTTAGGTACACAGTCAAAAGTAAAATTTAGTCCTTAACCTGTTGGATACACAGAAATGATCAAACGCCTTGTATCATGAGAGGAGAAGACATACACGTATATATGCCCGAGAAAAAGCATTTCGGAACTCAGAATCATCGAGTTTCTTTATCTGCATAAAAGCAATACACTTCTTCATGCTCATACCAATAGTAGACATGGGCTAACCCAATCTGTCAAGGAAACAAGTGTTCCAAAGTACTTACTGCATACTTCATGTCATCATAGCTGGTATAGTCCACAATGCCCGTTGTGCCTATGAAACAAATGAAAAAAAATAAGCACTAAGATAAAACAAAGAACTCTAGTCAAGTAGCCCAAAACAGACATAAGGAAGGTAACTTCAAGATTTGTAACTAATGTAATCAAACTTAAAAACAAAAGGATATAAATCATGAAAGATGGACCATTAAGAAAGAACATAGGAATGGAAAGGTCATGGAAACCAAGACCCCAGATGGAAAAGTTTAATACTTTAGCATACATAATTTGAAATTTATACCATTGCCATCACGGAAAACTTGAGAAAAACAGACATCGCCTCCCCGGCGCATATGATCCTGATAAAAGTAAGAATAAATTTTAACTTAACTAAAGAATATACACGGATAAGAATCTAGGCTTCCTCAAGATCTGTGATGCCAAGAATGACTACAGCCAACAGAGTATGATTTCCCTAAGAGAAAGATCACCGTCACCTTGAGGTCTTGCCAAGAAGCTGAGGATGGCAATCCAGTGACTAGTACTGCACAGTGACACAAAATATTAATACTAAACAATAAATATAAAACAACAAAGACGTGATTGAACAGGAAAAAAAACAAAGGGATTAAAGTGATAGAAACCACGAAATTCTGAGCGCCTTGAAACTCCACGTGAACCACGACTGCCACTGTAACTACTATAGCGATCAGATGAAGATGAGTATCCACGACCACCANCCGCATATATCCATTTCCATATCTATAAATAGACAGAAAAGTAATTTTCATACAGTGAACTCAATTTAACAATTTGCACAGTTTTAGTTACCCCCCAAAACAAGAGACAGGAAATGCTGAGAAGTCAAAATAACAACAAAAGTTCAATTAGTCACTCCAACAAGAGCAAAACAACCATTTCCTTGAAGGTTCTTTACTTGTCCAAAACTTATTTTCAGAGAACACATGAAATACTTGGCCGGTACTAGTGCACCGACATAGAAACAGCACAAAACGAGTAAATAAATGTAAGGTTTGAACTACAAAGCACAATCTAGATAGAATGAAATTCCTCCCAACTAACAAGTAGAAAGATAAGGTCAATCTCAGAGTAGATATTTGAACTCCACAACTTCAACATATATATAAGTGATAAAAGAATGCATTAGTATTCACACAAGGCCCAGCAGCCTAAACTACACTTCATGAATTCCCCCACCCCCAACCGCTCCTCTTTTTCTTGCTTGTTCTGTTGGCAAGCTCAATAACAGGGCAGAAGATAGAAAAAAGAAAAGGCCAAATACTAGCACTAAAAACCTTTTTCAGAAAAACAGTCCTACAGATTCCTTCATTTGCATTAATATTTATATGTAGCATTAATGCATAGACACTATTGCAGTACAGTACGGTATACGCAGCCAGGATAGACAAATGGGAGATGCCGTACCCTGGTGGAGAGTGGGACCTCGATTTAGCAGGGGAATGAGAGCGTGACATTGAACGAGACTGGGCAGGTGACCGTTTTGAAGATTTGGGTTTTGGAGACTTGCTACATAGCAAATGAAGTTAAGCATTGAGAGGAAAATCTAGAAATGTAAAAATAAAAACTAACACAAACAGCATAACAAGACCTTGGACTTCTGCTCCTACTGTAACTATGACCATGACTTCGGCTGCGACTGCGACTATAGCTTCGCCCTCTCGAACGAGATCGACCACGTGTAGGACTAATAGATGAGCCCCTCTTTGAATCATACTCCTTAACCTGTTAGGTACACAGTCAAAAGTAAAATTTAGTCCTTAACCTGTTGGATACACAGAAATGATCAAACGCCTTGTATCATGAGAGGAGAAGACATACACGTATATATGCCCGAGAAAAAGCATTTCGGAACTCAGAATCATCGAGTTTCTTTATCTGCATAAAAGCAATACACTTCTTCATGCTCATACCAATAGTAGACATGGGCTAACCCAATCTGTCAAGGAAACAAGTGTTCCAAAGTACTTACTGCATACTTCATGTCATCATAGCTGGTATAGTCCACAATGCCCGTTGTGCCTATGAAACAAATGAAAAAAAATAAGCACTAAGATAAAACAAAGAACTCTAGTCAAGTAGCCCAAAACAGACATAAGGAAGGTAACTTCAAGATTTGTAACTAATGTAATCAAACTTAAAAACAAAAGGATATAAATCATGAAAGATGGACCATTAAGAAAGAACATAGGAATGGAAAGGTCATGGAAACCAAGACCCCAGATGGAAAAGTTTAATACTTTAGCATACATAATTTGAAATTTATACCATTGCCATCACGGAAAACTTGAGAAAAACAGACATCGCCTCCCCGGCGCATATGATCCTGATAAAAGTAAGAATAAATTTTAACTTAACTAAAGAATATACACGGATAAGAATCTAGGCTTCCTCAAGATCTGTGATGCCAAGAATGACTACAGCCAACAGAGTATGATTTCCCTAAGAGAAAGATCACCGTCACCTTGAGGTCTTGCCAAGAAGCTGAGGATGGCAATCCAGTGACTAGTACTGCACAGTGACACAAAATATTAATACTAAACAATAAATATAAAACAACAAAGACGTGATTGAACAGGAAAAAAAACAAAGGGATTAAAGTGATAGAAACCACGAAATTCTGAGCGCCTTGAAACTCCACGTGAACCACGACTGCCACTGTAACTACTATAGCGATCAGATGAAGATGAGTATCCACGACCACCATGAGCAAGCTCCACCTATTAGGTACCAAAAGAAATACATGCCAGCTAAAAATATTGTTCATCAGCCAGCAAGAGAATGGTCCAAGTTGGGAAAATGTAACTGACCCGTAATCGATGTCCATCAAAGTCATAGCCATCACGACCATGTATCGCATCTTCAGCATCTCGAGCATCTTCAAACTGACATTAGAGTACTTTGTGGATAGTGAGGAACAGAAGTAAGCAAAGAGTGACATATCAAAGGCGTTTTCCAACTCACCTCAACGAAGGCGTAACCAGGGGGCCTGGGAGGGATCTTCAAATCAATCTGAGCAATCGGTCCGTACTGCAATTACAAGAAAATATTTTTAATTGAAAAAATAACAAGGGAACTCAGATAAGGCAGTCTTTTCAATTGTGAATTATTGGTGAGAGGAAATCCATTTTTTTCTTATTTGCCTGAAATATCAGGAAGTGCAGCTTGACCTCTGAATACACGGTACTACTTCCCAAAGAACTCAGTCTACTAGACACATCGTCTACAAATTTATTTTCCCAGGAACAAAGTAAAAGATAGAAGATACGTAGGAAATCCAGTTTCTAATTACCAACTCAATAGTCGCAACAGATGGAGCAAAAGAGCCCTGAAGACTGATTTCCGCCTAAATTTGAGTCAATCAAGTCCTAGAACTCAACGGATCGTTATGAAGGAAACCGACGAATTTGCTACATCAGTCCAACTCAGTCCTGTCAATGATCAGAAACCAAATTCGCATGGTCCAACTCACCTTTCGGAACAAGTCGTCGACTTCCCTCTCGCGAATGTCTCCGGGGAGATTACCGACATACAGAGTCCTGCTCGCTCGGCTGCTCATGTTGGCTGCAAAAAAACGAAGACATTAACAATTCTTCACAAACATTACAAAGAGATAAGTTAAACAATCGCATGGAAAGAAACGATGCACAAATCAAAGCCAAATCATCACTTCACGCAGCATGATTACCGAGATATCGAGGCAAAGAACGAACGATGTGAGAAACTCTTGAGGGCTCACCGGTGCGACAAGTTAGAGATAGCGAGGAAGGGGACCGAAGACGCACTTCGAGGGTTAGGGTTTTGTAGGAGATGAATAGGCTCGCCAGGTCATAGTTTTTAAAACAGGACCGGGCCGGCCGGTTCAACCGGTTCAACCGGGAACCGGCCACTCACCCGATCCGGTTCTCACAAAAAAAATCCAATTATTATTTAAATGAGGTCAAATTCAATTGAACCGGCCGGTTCTCACTTGAACCAATAAATCTAATTGAACCGATGAATAAACCGGATAATTTAAAAATAAAAATAAAAATAAAACATATTATAATATACTTATTTTATTTTACTAGACTTATATTTATATTTTATGTTGAATTTGGGACTAATATTATAACTATATTAATGATTTTGATAATAAATCATAATTAAATTATAATATTATATCAATTTATTAGAATATTATATTATTAATATTATTTATTAAACATGTGGTTCAACCCATGGAACCCCCGGTCCGACCCAGGAACCTATGAACCCATACATTGACCAGTTTCCGGCTCGATTCGATTTTAAAAACTATGCGCCTTGAAAAGGGCAAAAATACGCTGTAGCGCGGTGCACGCATTTAGAACTGATCGAGAGGGGTGGAATTTCACTTTGCACCCTACAGTCTCACAATTTTACCATTTAACACCCAACAAACTAAATGTTAATCTTAACGCACCCACGTTTTAGTAAGAGAGAAAGTGACTGGTCACCAATTTGGGATTGGATTAATTATTCCTTCAATGTACTCTTAAATTTATGATCTAATGATTGAATTTTAGGTTACGAGGGTCGACATGAGTTTTTTCAGGAATTCTGACTAAATTGTAAACTAGTATCGAGATGTGGTTCGACTTATTCGGAGATAATGCGTGATATAAATAAATAAAAAAAAGTGGTTGGTCCCACATATCAGAGGTTCAGGTGGTTGCCCATAGAGAGAGAACATGTTGAGCCTGTAAAATTTGATACGGTTCAAAAAAATCTTGTCGACTTAAAAAGTAGAAGAATAATTTTTACAATAAGAAGAAAATCACGATAAAAATTAAAATATTTTACTTATTATATACATAAAATTACATTTTAATAATTATTTAAATAATTTATTCAAATTAATATAAAACTTATATTAATCAATCAATTATATCTTAAAAATTCATTATAAAATTTAAATTTCTTTTTAAAAAATAATTATTTGTATGATTCATACCAGGTCCGGACTACTGGAAGCATGAAATATTCATGCCACGGCCAGGATCTTTAGACTGCTTGAGATGGTGGCCATTCATGCCATGACCCAAGAGTGTATTCGGGCCATGTTGGCCCGGCCCGAGTTGACAGGTCCACGGCTCTCCGCTTCACAGGCCGATCTCTTCCTATCAAGCGACTGTTTGTGATCCAAACGGAATCTGAGTCTGAGTTGCCGCAGTGAGTATCATGTTCACTCCAGCTGCTCTCATATGCTCGGCAACAGAGATGCTCGGGTTCCAAAGTTCCAGCACCTCAAAAGAAGGGCCAAGGAAGGGAGTTCCACCCATTTAACTTATTAGTTGAGGCTTGTGAATCACTCGAAAGAAGCACGAACGAGATGGCACAGGCAGTTCATCGGGATCTTTCATTCCGATCTCAGAGCGCTGCTGCTCACCCTACTGATCAACTTTCATTGCATTATACAGATTCCTCTTATCTCTAGATATGATTTCTCACCAGTTCCAGAAAGGTTTCTCAACTGCAAGGCATGGATAATTGGCACTGTACCGAGTCAAAGAACTCAAAGATAAGGGGATCCGAACATCTGCTCTCTGCTAGCTGCGAAGTATACCAATGGAGAGAGAATTCCATCTGCAGTTGCCTTAGAGGTCCTGGCAGTTTCCCCCTCGAGAAGACAAAGCTCTTAGGGATCTTGTCGCCAGTCAGTCACATGATCAAACATTTCCAGGTCTCTTTCTAACAATTGGCTTCACGAACGCCTCCTCCTTTTTTGTGATCAAATTCGAACTGCGATAAGTAGGGGAGCCATCAACATATTCAACAGAAACACTACTCATTTTCCCATGTCTCATTCCTTTTCACAGCTATTTACTACTTTGAAAATTTTCTACCAAGCATATAATCACATAACCAACTCAATGAAGAGTTATCTATAGAAACTTGAAGCGGTATGAGTTAGCATTAAACTAAGACATTTCGGCCTTTTTAATATGACTGGAGAGGGGACCGGAGTCTAGAGCAGCTGCTGTTGTCGGCGGCCGCCCGAGGAGGCTGACAAATTCAAAACAAAAATCGCGCCTTGTTTTGGCAGAGCTGGGCCAGAACTGGACCTTTGAATGCGATCAAAAGGACTGGAAGGAAAAGAGGAAGAGGAGAAATTGACTTGTCATATACCATATCTCCGTTTGAGACAATGCCGCTATGGAACAAGATAGTGGCAACCTACGAACATCTCGACGACTATATGCCAGTGTACAGAGTTCCACGCCGTAAAGTGCAATTCTCAAATCATAAAAGTGAATATGCCATGTGGTTGATGAACTATCTCTTGCCTAATATTCCGTTTCTTACAAAGGAAGCGACAAAACCTTTTGATTAATATAATATAGTACAGGAGATTGCAAGAATTTCCTCGTCTCGCAAAGCTTTTCTTATCCAAGAAAATCAAGCCCTTTGTCATACTAGTTTGCATCATAACAGACCATGCAAATCTACTGCTTGATTATCATGATGTGAGATTCTCATTTTCACTTTCACCCCCTCGAGCCTAGCTCAGGCAAGAGCTCCCGTGCAAGCAGTAGCTGGAGCATTGTCGGGTTTTGTTGTCTTTGCAGAGTTGTATTTCCGAGTGATAAATCTGAAATGAACACAAAAAATCAACCTCAGAAGGACAACATCTATGCAGATTTGCCTTCTTTTTTTATCACAAAAAGGATAAGCGCACTATTAGGGTACGAGTGGTTTCCAGCAAGAAGAACAAAGTAAAAAAGCAACTGCCCAACTTAATCGAGCAAAGGTATTCCAGCTAAAATCCCAAAATTTTTCCAGGGCCAAGATCATGTAAACCAAATATATTTGCCTTTTTCAATTTACCTGAAGAAATCCCTCCACATCAATTCGTAAGTCCAACAGTCCAATCCAGCACCAGATGATGAGCTGCAAGACCCCTCTTTCTGCTTTGGTGCCACAGAAAATGCCCTGTCAACCATACAAATTGCATATTAGAAATATTATCAACAGGACTATAAAATGAATGAGAAAGGGGGAAGTGAGACATACCCAGAAGCTGCTTTCTTAAGCTCATGGAAAATTGAACGGGGAGAGATGCACCCACTTGTCAGCCACGGAGAAATCTTGCAAGAAAAGTCAGCCCCATAAAAGCTGTTGGAGGATCCCTTGTTCTCTTGAGCTTGGCTCTCCAGTGAATACTTCTGGAGCCTCTCTATTGCTTTGGTCTCCCCGCCTACCAAAGAATTATAAGCAGCTGGCTTTCCATTCTGCAAATGAGAACAGTTGTAAATGGCAACGAGCTCTGCTAGAGAAGGTCTCTTTCATGTTAAGGCCTTAGCCTACTCCTTAAGTAATAGCACATCCCCCAAAGATCAAACAGTGAGCAGCATCATAACCAATTGCAAGAATGATAAGTATAAAGACGTTCATGGTAAACCTCTCCAGCCAAAAAAAAAACCTATAACTCTCTTGCTGCCAGCTGTCCCTATTGAACAAACCCCTCAAGAGTCTTTTATGATCCATCATTAGCAACTGGAGCCTTCACTTACTCTTTAACTCCATCCATAGCGCATGTTGATACCATGTCAGAAGTGGTATTTGGAAAGACTATTAGGTCAATGAAACGGCACAGATCATACACTTTTATTCATTGTCTGTTTAGCTAATTCTGCAAATTGTCTTCAAATGTTCTGCTAAAGAATGTATCACAAAGGAGTCTTGTTAAATTCCAAATATCAAGGATGATCAGGAGCTGGCAATCATCTCCAGCAACTGCTTACCAATATATGTTGGTTGGGCAATCAGTGGTCAGAGGTGCAAGCTGTGTTTGGTGACAAGTGCCGGAATCATAACAGCAAGATTTCTGTTTTACAAAATTTAAAAGAGGTGTTTCCTAAAACATGTTGAAAAAAAAGCTTATATAAAACTTCAAGATATGCTTGGAATAAGCTTCTTTGGTCTTAAGAAAGCAAACACGTTTTTAGTATCATTTCCAAACAAGCCACATCTTATTTTGACACATTTGTCTAAAGCAACACTAACAACCAGTAACCATGATTCGCTCAATCCAATATGAAACTCCAGCAGAACATCGGTTTTTGTTAGTCATATGTGGCAGCAAAGGGCTGGGGGCATCTTTTTTTTCTTTATTTTCCTTGCTTGACCTATATTTCTAATCATACATCATAAGAAAATTACAAGCAATAACTCCACACTGAAGATTGAGCATTTATGGAGAAAAAAGAGTAGATTTAACAAACCTGAGCCATAGTAGCACTTGGATTGAACCCCAAATCTACCAAAGAAGGTATGTCCCCAGGCTCGACATCCCCTCTCTTAGGCAACCCCTTCAACTGATCCAAGGCATCAATTGTTTTCCGAACCTCTAACCCCTTAACTTTTTCCCTGAAGCCACAATAAGTAGTAGGCATATCCTCCAACTTAAATGGCAAATCATCAACATGGAACAGCGAACCACCCCAGAAGTACTTCACTTCAACTCCTTCTTCCTTCATCGCAGACTCAATCCTCTCCTCTGCCTCAAACTCAACTTTGGACACCTCCTGGTGTGCATACAATGCATCAGCTCCAATTGCCTTGGCCATTTCCACAAGAACCTGTTTAGTAATTGAGACAACACCCAGTCATAAGTGCCATAGAAAATTTGACCGGAAACTTATATAATCTTGCACTATACTCTCCCTACAAATGCATAAATTGCTCTGCACAGAAATTGCTCCTCCTTGTTAATGAGGAGGCAGCATTCTATATTCCGATTCCAGCACCATTCATACCACTCCTCTTCATCAAATATGGAATAATTTCTATTAACTGAGAGCAACAGGCATATCATTCAGGTGCAATGCTCTAAAATATCTATCAGAATCCTATTTCGTGTGCTGTGCTCACTGAAACAAGACAAAAGACAATCATACAGAAACGCTAACAAAGGAGCTCTTAATCGCGCTGTAGCATAATGATCCACTCTCCCTACTCTATGTTACACAAGGACGAAAAATGATGGGAAAAAATTCAAATTTTCATAAAGGGGTTGCTAAGATGAGACCTCTTCAGGCCTCCCGAATCTAACTATGAGATCCGACCCGCGAGCCCTCAGGTTCTCGCGGAGGTTGGAGACACAGCCCAGCAGGAACTTGGCGCGGTAAGGCCCTGTCTTGTCGAACCCAGATGAGGATCTCCCATAGTCTCGGGGGTCGAAGCAGTAGACAGGGAGGACAGACATAGACTCATCGTTGGCGGCATTGAAGCACTCGTTGTCGCTCAAGCGGAGGTCGCAGCGGAACCACACGATGGATGCCCGGCGGATGGCGGCGCCACCTGGCGGGTCAAGGTGACGACGGGGGACGAGGGGGAGAGGGGCGTGGAGGGGTGTCGGGGAGAATGTGGTCCTCAGGGAGGTGAGCTTCGGAGGTGGGAGGGAAACGGAGGAGGAGATAGAGAGACGGGAGAGAGAAGATAAGGAGGGAGAGGAAGAGGGCTTTGTCGGGAGCTTACGGGTGGCCTTCTTCTTGGCTGGCGAGTGGGGAGGAGGGGAGAAGAGAGGAGAGATTGCAGAGAGGGAGAGGGAAGAAGAGGCGAAAGGGACCGTAATGGGAAGAGGGTATTGGTGGGGTTCGGATGGAGAAGTCTCCGAGGTTTCCTCTGCGATTCGTGCGTCAGCTAAGGAAGCCATTGGAGGGTGGCTCTGAGAGGATGACGATAAGCCTCGTTCGTTTCTTGTGCTCTGTTTTTCTCCAAACGCAGCTCTGATGCAGCGATGACTGATGAGTGACACCTTCCAACTTTAACGACAGCATCTTCCTCTTCTACTACTCGATGAAATGCGTACACCAACAAGAAATTCAAGTTTGATCCCTAAATCTTTGGTTTTATCTCACTTTGCACGGCCTCCTCCCCTGCCTAAAGAAATACGAATTTCAAACTAAATCAAGTTTTGTGTCATAAGGATCCACGGGAATTATTAGCATCTTGAGCCTTGAATAGTTATTGTAAGTATACTCATCCATAAGACTGGACATGAAGACAAAGGTTGAATCATCCCCTTATGTTTTATCTTCCAAGTGGTGACATCTAGAGAGTGTATTTGAGGAAATGATCTAGCTGTTCCCTTCAAATTCGAAGCACCAAATGGAGGAGAATGGGCAAACCTCTTCACTCCAGAACCTATTCATGGACAAGAGATGGATGGAGCAAGATGATCATATTATAGCTTCTCATCTGGCTGGGCTAAGTGTTAGTGATCAAAGCCATAGATCTATTGAGGGGCAAACGGCTCTTAAGCAAAGATCATTATTCATTCACAAAACTTAACGAAGACTTGTTTAGAGGATAGGCGTCGAACCATATCAAAAGCCCACTTTAAATTCAAAGTAGAGGTAGATAATTAAATTCAACTATGATGATACACAGTAATGACCAAATAACTGTATCCCACCAGAAAGTACTTAGAGAAGGCTCAGACTAATCTAAGTTACAGATCAAATCCTAGAAGAACACCTTCAGGACAATGAAACCAACAGAAAATGTACCCGAACGCACTAGAATGGAAAAAGCTTCTTTCCTCTACTTCTTGGCATAGGTGATCAACATCAGGTTCTGTGGTGTCAGCTTGAAACCCTGAAGGGCCTGCATTGCGACTGTGGACTGCATCTCGTCTGTGTACTCAACAAAGGCAATCCCAGGCTTCGTCTCAACCATTCTGACTTCCTTGAAGCCTGGGTATTGCAGGAAGAGCATCTGCAGCATCATTGGTGTTGTCTCATGGGGAAGGTTCTGCACGAATAGGATGTTGTTTGGTGGGGCTGGAGCCTCAGGAAGTTTGGGACCTCCTGTGTAGGGTACTTGAGATAGCTGGATAAAACAGGAAGTGTGGATGATAGAGAGATCTGATCTGAGGTAATATCATTGCTTTAAATAATACAAATAGAACTAAAACCACCAGTGTTCAATATTCAGGAAAGATGCGAGCACCAAAAAAATAAGGAGAAAACAGGAGTAACTCATTTCAATCGCTCATGCAAGTGAGCGATAGAAAGTGAATCAAACTGCCTTGAGACTAGAATAGCCGACTACTTGACTAGATTATTTTGTGCAAGAGATGGGCTTTTTGGTCAAACTGATCAGTCTTAAGATCAGGAGTATTCAGTTCGAGAGGCTCAATAAACTTAGTAAGTTCTCCTCATATGCAGAATACCAAATGTTTAAAACTTGCCCTTGTTTCCTAGTTATTTTAGCTCAAGTCAAGCGAGAACAACATCAAAGTTTTGGGCTGCCCTCATTTGGTAGTTACTAAAGAAAATCTAGATAGTATTCACGAAGGTCATGCTTGTTGATTATGACTTTGAGACAATCCAGAGAAAAAAGAAATAAACACCACTGAGCTCAAGCCAGGTCTGCTGCTACTAAAGTTTCATGAGCGCTATAAAGTTCAAGCAGGCAATAGTTTTCTTGTTTCCATATCTAGTTAACAGCACAAGATAAGATATTCTCCAATTTTCATCTGTGCGGCCAAGTTCTTGCAGCAACCAATTTATTGGTATACTTGGAAGAAATCAGGATTTAACAGACATCTCTGGGATAAGAATAACATATATATTAGGAGGTCTTACAGGTGGTGCTGCACCATAGGCACCAGCATAAGCTGGATTTAGACCAGCAGCAGCAACATTGGCATCTTGTTGATCCTTCTTTTTCTTGCCTACAGCATAATGCAATACTTTACGTCAGAGAGAGAAAATTAAACAGTAATATAAATTAGAGAAATAATCCAGCTGGACAAACAGTTTAATAAATCTGGTTAACTGCTTCTCCAGAGCAAGTTTCATTTTTGGGTTTCTCACCACAATCCTTTTCTACTTTTCCTCAGTGTTTCTGTCAGCCCCCAAAGGATACAGCACCCATAAAGAAAAATCAAATTTATAGCTATTGAGATAAGTTTTTTTACCTCTCTCATCATGTCTCTTCCGTTTTTCTCGTGGTACAAAGGTACCATCAGCCTTTGCTATTATGTCTGACTTTGTCTTTGCATATTGTATTCTCTGTCAAATGGAAAATGGAGCAAAAGAAGTCATCTGCAAATTTTCATCCCAAAGAAAGAGAGAAGATCCACATGATTTGATGTATTAAAGTAGTGCATGATACCGCACCAAGTTGAAATGCCAAAAAAACAAAAGCACCCCGCCAAAACTAATATTTGAATATCTGTCCTTGGCTCAAAAGTCCAACTCATCCCCATTAACCAAAATAATATGCCTGAACTACTTTAATCTATTCTAACCGAACTATTTGGGTGTCCAGGCCATCTTCATCCAGTCTTAAACTACCCAGGCAAAAGTGAATAATAAACTTACTCTTTCCACAGACAATGTCAGATCAAAATTTTCATGAGAAGGTAAAGCAAGAACTAGCAAAATGAATCCAGTCTAAAAATAAAAAAGAAAAAATAGATAGAAAGATAAGCTCTTTGCAAATCTATCAGTCATATGGTCTTAATTGGAAGAAACTGGTTAAAAAATGATATTGTGAAAATAAAAATTTCTTCTAGCTAAACTTTTCGCCCTGAAGAAATTTACAACATGGTCAGAACTGATCATTTCAGAGTGGTAGAACTTAACTAAAATCTAATTGCAATGAGCTAAATGAATTAGACATTCACCCAGCAATTAATGAAAGCATATCTCCCTGCATCTAACTCAGTAGGCAAGTAGAGGAACATGTTTCCAATGATTCCTCGCTTGAAGGCTTAATATCGTCACTATCATGAAGGAAAAGAAAGGGATTTCTTTCCTCCTAAATGCTCACCACGACACATCACACCTATAGTCTAAAGGAACAAACTTCTGAATTTAACCATGGAATTCTCCTAGAAGCCTCAGCTTTTGATACTGTTCAGCTTCAATCAATCTCCCCAGAACCCTAAATTCTTTCCCATGCCCTCCTTCCATTTAGAAACTAATCCATATCGCACCCCAAGAAAAAGAAAAATCGCATACCATGGGCTTATCATAGAAAGGGAAGTCCTGCATTTGCCTGAGAGCATTAGTAGCAGACTGAACATCCTTGAAAACGACCCAAGCTTGGCCCTTGTGCTTCAGTGTCTTGAAGGCCAAGACGTCCAGAATCTCCCCGAACTGCGAGAACACAGCCCTCAGCGACTTCTTCAGCTCTGCATCACAATCAATCGCCGGCTCCGTCTCAAAACCCTAACAGGAAATGTATACGAACACAGCTGTCATGCGGAGTGTTAATAGCACATACCGTCCATCTTAATCTTCTCATTGAGATTGTTGATGTAAATGGTCATGTTGGCAGGGATCTCGGTGCCACCGGTGACCACCTCCGCCATCACCGCCGAGCTATCTCCCACTCACGGGTTCGTAGGTCTCTGGTCTTGCAGAGCTGAATCGACTCGGATGAACCCACTGAACCGAAAGCCCTTGGGGTTTTGGCCGCCAGGGTTCTTATTCTATTTTCTCATAATTGCCAACATAGAAATTTAACAATAAATCGTCTATTCTTAAATTGTTTTTAGGACAGATAATTTTTTTATATGATGCAATAATATGAAATTAAATGAATTTAAGTTAAATACTGATAAATATCTGTGATTTAATAAAATAAAATAAATTCAATTAATTTGATATATTTAAACATAAATTAAACATGTTAACCTATCTATACTTTTTTTTATGAGTACATTAACCTACTTAAATTGTTTAAGTATTATTAATTGAATTCAAGTTTATTTATTATATTTTATCATGAACATCTAATTATCAAAATTTTATTATAAATATTTTAATCAAAATTTTATTATTATCACATTAAATTTGTTAATTATGTATATATATGATTGATATATTTAAATATATTTTAATTATGCGGATTATACCGACTGAATATTGAGAGTAGACTTTCTGACATGAACTTGTTAGATAGGGATGGCAACGGAGTGGGTCTGGCTAAAGCAATTGTTATGACCCAAATTATTTAAAGAAAATTATTAGGATAATGCTAAATTTAGTGTAAAATACAATCTAAATTAACATATTTATAATAATATAATTTAATGAAAAATAAATAAATAAAATTAAAATTCGCATGATTGTAATAAAATAAAGTGAATATTATAAAATTTATTATAATTAAGTTATTACAGATCAAATTATTATTATTTTAAATATATATTAAAAGCAGGTTATATATAGGTCATGTCGGATTTGACTGTGCCCAGAGCAGTTCAGGTCTTGCGGGGTGGATCACTATTGTAATCCTTATTTAGACACAATATATCCAAACATAACACAACAACATAAATTGTCTTCTCCAATTATTTTTAATCTTATTAAATAAAAATGTATGAGATATAAAACATTAATAACATGAAACTGGAAAACTTATCATTAAATATATTATTTTATTATTCTTATTCTTTCCATAGTCTAACTCATAATTTTAAAAAATTATGATTGGATCCATCAATTTGACTAGTTCGATTATGAATAGGCTATTTACCCTCTTCGATTTTTTAAATTAATTCAATTACATTGCAAATATGATTAGTTCTGATTGAATCGATCAATTCTCAATTGAACTGGTAAATCCGATTAAATCAGTAAAAAAAAATGATCCACTTAAATTTTAAATAAAATAAAAATTATTATAATTTATTTATTTTATTTATATCAAACTCTAAGTTAATATAATTATATATTAATAATTATTTTATAAATCCCTGTGAAATTATTATATTATATTATATTATAAGTATAATTTTAAAAATTGGACTGGGCCGATCGGTTCGACTGGGAACCGGCTACTCACCCAGTCCGGTTCCTACAAAAAATTCAATTGTACATTCAAAGAGAAAAATTCCAATTGAACTGACCAGTTCTTGGTCCGACCAATAAATCTAATTGAATTCATGAGAAAACCAGCTAATTTAAAATTTAAAAAAATAAAAACTTATTATAATATACATATTTTATTTACCAAACTTATAATAATAATTTTTGTTATAAATCATATTTAAATTATGATATTATATAAATTTATTGGTAATATTATATTATTAATACCATTTATTAAACATGCGGTTTAACCCATTGAACTCCCGGTCTGACCCATGAACCCATACCTACACCGGTTCCCGGTCCGGCCGGTTTTAAAAACTATGATTATAAGTAATATTATATTATTAATATTATTTATTAAATATATAATTTAACTTATTAAATCATAATTTATGAATTCATACTTTAACTTATTTTTTTACCTAATCTAATTTTAAAAATTATAATATAATTAATTATCATTTTACTCAATAATTAAAAAGTAATTTATATGATTTTTACAGTATTTTACCGGACGAGGCGCCTGTGCCACACTGGCCGCCACCGCCACGGAGTCTACGAAGAATATTCAAGTCCGATAGCGCGGAAGCCGAAGTAGACTCCGTCAATCCCGATTGACCGTTAGATCAAGTGGAAGCCCAATTCTATAACGCCGTCCATTTTGGATACGTTCTCCCCCAAACTTTCCCACTTTTCTCTGTGACGCCGTTAACGCCTTTTTTAACGGAGCAAGTCGCGCCTCCAACGGCGACCCTTCATCGCTCCGCTCTTTCAGGCGCTCTTAGCATTCCCACCACCACCTCCTCCGTCTCTATATCTCTCTTCTTCCGCAGCACATCATCGAACCTTCTGCTTCTGCCTTTGTGTCGATTGGGAGGAGAAGGAAAAAGATCTCTCGGTCACCGCAGCACCGCCTGATCGCGCTATCATGGCACGTTCTCTCAAAGGCATTAAGCTCGTCTCATCTCTGTTCCTCGATGGAGTTTCCACTTCTATTTCGAGGTTAATTCACATATCACTATTCCGAACTCGCAACGGCTAAATTCCTCCATTTTCTCCCTATCAGAGGAAGGCTCGTCACAGCGATCGACCGCTCTCAATTCCCTTTTTTTTTTTTGTCTCAGGAGGGGATTTGCGGCGGCAGCTGAGGGAGGAGCTTCTTCGAGCAATACCGTGAGGATCGGCGGGGCAAGGGGAGGCGCATCCTCGAAGAGATCAGGTGAGGAGAAGGCAAGGTCCGTGGAGAACTCGCCGTGGGGACCCGACCCGAAGACCGGATACTACAGGCCTGAGAGCGCTGCAGCAGAGATCGACGTGGCGGAGCAGAGAGCGGCGTTGCTTAAGCACGGCCCCTAAGTCCCACCATAATCCGAAAAGTTCAAGGACGACAACCTCTGCGTTCGGTGCGAAGGCATTCTGACTGTGGAACAGTCAGTTCGACACAGTTTTGCCATCATCCATTTAGCTGCTGAGAACTATAAAATCTCAAATTAAAAAAGAAGAAGAAGAAGAAGAAATAAATTGGAGTACCAGTTTCGGGCTCAACAAGCATAAGGCTGAGTTGCCATTCTTAGTGAGCAAAAGTCCTGTGACATTTTGAACAGATGCATGCACACATGCTGATACGAGCAAGAAAGTAAGACATCGAGTGATTCGGGTGAATGTTTTGGTACTCTTAAACCGAAAGCAGACGAAGCCCCTCCCACCAGACCGATTCCCGACACCCGATCTGACCGAGAACAACATTTGAGCTTCATCCGGAGAGTATCATACGGCAGAATAAACCGATGGATCGAGAAGATAAATGTGAGGTGAATTGAGTTGATGCGTCATCCTATCTTGTGACAGTGTGATTCGTGCATTTGCCAAGAGGGGAACGAACTCCGACTGTCACCAGGTTGAGGAAGGGAAAGAGGGAGGAGCCAACAACCTCGGTATCTGATGGTGAGAATTCCTTTACAGGGGACAGGAAACCTAAAACTTAAATCCGACACTTAAATTAATTAGAACAGACAACACCCGCCAGAGTTGGCGCCAATGTCATTTTGCAATTGTTAGGGGTATGGGTTGTGCTCGATATGGATTCTTCTTTACTTCTTACCAGAATCAGACTCCGAAAATTTAGTGCAAATTTGACCCAAAGAGATCAGCTCATTGGAAAATTTTACGACAAAGATTCTTTCGGCCCAATGGTATATCCAGAATCTGGAAACACTGTGGACACGGGCAGATTAATCCTTGCGTTTCGACCATTCTCTGCAGAATCTGCTCTGACCATACAAAACAACACGACCAGAAAAGAGCTTCGAATCCTCGTAAACGTCATTATTGAACACGGGTATTATTATGGACCTTCGCTTGGAATTTACCTCAGAAATGTTGGAAAGTGGGCAAAAGCCTCAGTTAGAATTTTTTGATGAAGTCGTGGATGTGGGCGGTGACCTCATCAGGCTTCTCCTGGTTGACGAAGTGAGCCGCTCCTTCCATCACGACCACCTCTTGCAGGAAGGGCACACACTTCTTCAGGCCACCATTGTTGATGTATTCCTTGGCGCTGGGAGTGTGATAAGTGAGGTCAAGGTCCCCGACTATGAACTTCGTTGGCACTTTGATTTGTAACCCTGTAAACGGTGCTGTAAGCTCCCAATTTCTGCAACACCAAAAGAGCAAAAGGTGGGGGTAATTGTTAGTCTTGTCAGGTTAGCTCACATCAATAACAGCCTGTCTGTAGTAGTTCAATGAAGAGAAGCATGCAATTCTGTGAGTTAGGAATTTGTATCTCACAAAGTTCCATTCCTATTAAGTTCCCTGTATCAACCTCATAATTCAAATCTACATCCGAATTAACATGATGACATCTGTACATCGTAAGGAGAAATTCTCATGACAATGTTCGGTTGTCTTCCTTTAAGGCAGCTGCAAGTGCAACCAGAGGATATCCCCGTAGAAAAGCCACATGTTTGTAGGGGAGAACATATTTCCTCATAGAAAATTGGAAACATGGCAAGAGTTAATAGCCCTGGTAGATGTCACAAAGCATTTAAGAGACCCAAAGATGTCTACCGGTTCATAGCTCGATAATAGTTCAGTCCGCCAGTGAAGCCCTTCTCGCTAAATTTGCTGGCATAATAGTTTACATCTTCCTCCGAGAGCCAAGATGGCAAGGCAGGTGGGGACCTGGTTGCTAGGCCCGAAAATCCGAGTTCTTTGGAAATACAGGGTTGGTGTGGATTACGAGATGCTAGAAATAGCTTTATGAGATCCACAGTATCAGCACGTGCAAAATCTTCCTCCATCTCTCCAGGCACCTACAAAGGAATGTTAGTAATGATTCACTTACAAGGAGCATTGCTGCATTATAGTATTCTGCAGAAATCATAGAAATAAGCAGCTTCAAAGAGGTAAGCATAAGGATATTCATGGTCACAGAGAAACAAACTGCATACAGAAGTTAACAAGTCATGGACAGTTTATTATAATTGGAATACATCTTAAAGTAACCAGTACTAAATTTCTTATGTACAGAGCTCCTGTACGAGGCGAGCTAGTAACCATGGAGAAGATCCGTGTCCCAGCCAATTTTTCAGCTTAGGCATATTACTGTCATGCTGAGAACTGCTTCTTAAAACCTAAGTACACCCAAATGAAGAAGCATCTGTAGCTTACCCAAAAACTATTTGTTTAAGCTCTCGTTTTTAACACTTTTTTTCTATTAAATGAATAATTTTACCCCATTCTCCTGCATAAAGTGTTCTCATCAATTTGTTTAGGACAACTTGGAGGCCCTTAGAATGCTGAAGCAAATCGCTTCCAACTCATAACCTGAAATTTCAAAATTCCTCTTCAGTTTGAGATAGTAATTTCCAAAATCCACTATTTACCATTAATTAGGACTACCCACTCCAGTGATTTAACTGTATACAGGTAACAGTTTTGTGGAATCTTACTTACTCAAGAAACCTGGGGAGATACAGATTCCTTTACCCTTCACAGCAATCTCCCTGACATGGTTATGACTTATGATCCAAACCAACAGACAAGCTATTCAAACAGTTCCCATTGCCAAATACAGTGAAATAACCAGATTCCAATTTTACTGAACAGAAAAGAAATAAATTATCTACCCTTAAACTTTTAGGGGTTTTCTTTTAGGTTCTATTTCAAGTGTTTGAGTAGTTCCATGATGATGTTAACAAATTAGGGGTAACCTAGCAACAAAGAATAACAAACAGTAAAAAGTCAGTTCATTGAAGGGTTAAACATGATGAAGGACCAATGTAAATCATCCATAATTCATAAAACCAACTGCACATAGTAAAATCGTTTCAAAACTTTGCATTCATGAAGAGGTTCACTTGTGCCCAGAGAGGCATTTAATTCAGAGCAACATAATAAAGTCTAAAGGCCAAAGTCACTATCAGCTCAGGCAGTTTGGGCTGCTAATTTCCGACAAATCAACAGGAGAGATGGATTGTAACAAATAACCTAGTAAAAAAAAAATGCAAACACAAGCTCAGATCAATCAAATTATACTGCAATTGACCAAACCTTTCGGTTATCTAGTCTAAAAATAGCCTGAACTTTAAACAGGAATTTGGCTGACAAGAATTGTGGAAGCAGTTGGAACTTTCTCATTATCATTTTGAGTAACACTCAAGGCTCCACTGACCTGAAACCTGCAAATATAGTAGTCATCCCCAAACAGAGCCCTCATCCTATCGACAGGCTTCAGGTTCGGGTTCCTGGGTTGGAACACGACACTCATGTTGACCAAAGCCTTGACTCTATCGGGCCGAAATAGGCAAAAGTACCAAGCGATCGCAGCACCCCAGTCGTGCCCCACCAAGAAAACCTTATCGATGCCCATCGAGTCAAGAAGCCCCACAAGGTCTCCTACAATGTGGAAGACAGTGTAGGACTCGGGCGAAGGCGGGGAATCCGTGTCACCGTAGCCACGGAGGTCAGGAGCAATGGTTCTATAGCCGAGCGCTGCTAGCGACAGCATCTGGTGGCGCCATGAGTACCTGATGAGAAATTGATATAACAATCTCAATCCACATTTCAGTGAACAAGAATGTGTTTCGTACATCAATTTCGACAAGACTGCTATTCTATCTGACAACAAAAATTTGCCGGAACAGAGAAACAGAGCCAGCCTTCATTTCTCATGAAGATTGCCGACAGAGGATGCATTTGCGAATGAAAACCTACTGCTTGCATCAAGTCGAAGCCCGATTCCGTCTACTTCATAATTGACCGTATACCAAATTAAACCGTGATACGCCACGAATTATCCAGGCTGGAAACAGTACCAGAGCTCAGGGAAGCCGTGGAGGAAGAGGATTGAGTCGGGTCCAGAGCCGGCGGTGGCAACATGCATGTTTATGCCGTTCGTGCGGACGTTCGTGTGCTCTATGTTCTCCATGGGCCTTTTCCAGGATGAAAGCTCCAGAAAGCTCGATAGATTTCAGGCAGGGGCTTCTCACAGGCAGAGGAGATGGCTGAGAGGTTTCACCGTCCGTTACAGTCAGCGGAGACTGGGAGCAGCCGAAGCGGACCCGAGAGGACAAAAGTAGAAGAAGAAGAAGAAGACGACGAAGACGAAGAACGGTGAAGCTGAAGATGAACGGATCCCACTAAAAAAAAGATAAAATCAAATATTATCACTGTTCTGTTGTAGGAATATTGTCGAATCTTCTTTCGGGCATCGGTATCCGGCCGCCCATCCATCTCGATTAATCCGGTCCGAACCGAGTCGATCCTCTCGACCATTGAGCATAGAAGAAAATTGTAAAAACAAGGGGTAAATATCTTAAATTTTTTTCTGAATTTATTTTTCACCTATTAAATTTTTTCCTATTTTAATTGTTCTCATAAAGTAAATTCCCGGGGGCAAATTCCATAAAGTAATTCTTAGATATAATAAAATTAATTAATTTATTAAATAATATATTATATAGTTTAAGATCTATTATTAATTATGGATAAANCTTTTTTTGTTTGTCTTGTAATATAGCTTTTAATTTTATGTTTTTAATTACTTTGGCATAATTAATATATTTAAGAAAAGCTGGGAAAAAAAACTAATGGTCTTGTTGGTAAGTCTCACAGCCATCACATAGCAAAGGCATGCATGCGGCACATGGACGTGCCACCACTCAACGGCTAACGGAAAAAATAATTATTATATTAGTAATCATGATATTTAAAAAAAAACTAAATAACATATATATTTTATATATTAAAAAAAGGAAAATATCGTATTTGTTTGGGCAATTTCCCAATCGATATTATGATTATAGTAAGTGGAGTTACCTATTTGGACTATAGTAGCATTTTCCAGAATACTCTCAAAAAATATCGGGAGTATCTTGTCTCGGCTGCAATCAAGTTCTAGCCGTCCGATAGCCAAGTCTTGGTCGATTCGGATGGACTCCAAGATTTTTTGGACGAATTGGTACGGTACAAGTCTAGTTGCTCAAAAAGTCCGAACTAAAGTTTTTAAAATCATATTGAATTAGTGAAGGATATAAGTACGGGTTTATTAGTTGGATGATAATTTTAATAGATTA
>CXYZ01008288.1:153779-183857 GCA_900006705.1 Sonneratia caseolaris
AATAAAATATATTATAATATACTTATTTTATTTTATTAGACTTATATTTATATTTTATATTGGATTTGGACTAACATAATAACTATATTAATGATTTTAATTATAAATCATAATTAAATTATAATATTATATCAATTTACTGAAATATTATATTATTAATATTATTTATTAAATATACGGTTCAACCCATTGAATTTTCGGTCCGATCCATAAACCCATGAATCCATACCTTAACCGGTTCCAGTGCGATCTGGTTTTAAAAACTATTGGAACAGTCAGACCCACGGAAAGATGTGCACATGGGCTGAGGTAGTGGATCTCATCCGGGCCGAAGACCAAACTGACACGTGGGAGGACAGGAAAACGCATGAAATGGAGAAAGGATAAGGTTGGTGAGAAGGGCAGGGAGGATCATAGGTTATCTTAGGCAGAAGACTTGCAGGAGCACGAAATTTCTAGTTTCCCTCTACGCATTTCACGAACTATAAATTTTCGATTAATTAAATATATTTTACACACGCTGCTATCCCATGTTCACTAATCTAACAATTCCTGCTAATTCAATTTTAAATAATTTTTATTAATTTAACAAAAAAATTCTCTTACTTAATAGAATTTTTTTTATTAAATATGAGATATGTGAAACTAAATAATTAGATAAATAAATAGATACGATAAATTACATGTTCATAATTAAATCTACAATATTATATATTAAATTTTCTTTTAACATGAATAATGCCCTAATGTAACATATTGCTGCATCATCAATTGCCTCCTCCTTTCTCCACATCCTTCCAATCTCTCTGTTTGGTTACCAAGTTTCACACTATAGTTGTTAAAATTGGACTAGGCCAGGAATCGGTATAGGCATGAGTTCATGAATTCATGAGTCAGATCGAAAGTTCAATAGGTTAAATCGCATACTTAATAAATAATATAATATTATTAATAAATTTATATAATATTATAATTTAAATATGATTTATAACAAAACTCATTAATATAATCATTGCATTAAAATAAAAATATATATCTAATAAAATAAAATATGTATATCATAATATTTTTTTATTTTTTTATTTTAAGTCGGTCGATTTTCTCAGTGGTTCAATTAGATTCATCGGTCAAACTGGGAACTGGCCGGTTTAATCGAAGTTTTTCTCTTTGAATGTGCAATTAGATTTTTTGTAAGAACCGGACTGGGTGAATGATCGGTTCCCGCTTGAATTGGTCGAACTGGCTAGTCCGGTCCGATTTTTAAGACTATGGTCGACACAATTCCTTGACATTATCACTTGCATTTAACATGGTCATTTTGCTTAAACCGCATTAATAATCCAGTTGTCGAAACTTATGCGGAGTCAACTCCTAAGGACTCTAATTGATTTTACCACATGTATGACATATTAACTTTTTTATCCAGTAAAATTACCAGTAGAGTTGACTGGTAGAAAAAAAAAAGCAACTTGATAGATTATTTTGATAGTAAAATTAATTCATTAACTAAAATCTTAAATGTAGGTGTAGTTGGTGAAAGATAATTATAATTATGTGAATTTTATTTTATAAACCAAGTAGACCGATAATGTTTTGCAATAAATATAAATATAATAATAATAGTTATTTCAGTCCGACAGGAAAGAGAGAAGGTGGGCAGATAAGATGGGAAACCCGTCGACTCGGCACATAGGAACCTTGTTTTCCCCTTCCCTCCTGTACTTCCCCTGCAAAGCCATATCCATATAGCTCTCCCTGTGCTGCAGAGATCCAGAAACCATCATCTTTCCTTTCTCGTCCTCCATAGCCGATATATCTCGCGAAAACCAGAAAGCTCATCGACCATCTCCCCTATGGGCGAAAGCAGCAGCAGCAACAACAACGACCCGCCTTCGAGTTCGGCCGAGCACTGTGAAACATTTCGCGGCTTCCTCGGCTTTCGTGTCAGCGACCGTGATTGTGTCAGTTATGGTCCCGGCTACGCTCTTAACGTGAAGGTAATTCTCTGCAGCTTGATCATCATGTTACTCGTCATCATCGTCGTCCTTGGATTACACACCTACGCCTGGTGGCTCCAGCATTGCTGCTGTCGCCGCCGCCGCCGCAGCAGGAGCGGCAGCATCCACCAGGACATCGCAGCGCCGCAGGGTGGCCTGGATGCGGCCGTGCTCAAGTCCCTTCCCACCTTCACTTTCAATGGCGCCGGCAAAGACCAGGGTAACCTCGGCGACTGCCCCGTCTGCCTGTCGGAGTTCGAGGACGGGGATGCAGTCCGGGTGCTGCCCAAGTGCGGGCACGCCTTCCACGCGGAATGCATCGACATGTGGTTCCAGACACACTCGAACTGCCCCATTTGTCGAGCCCCTGTCCAGGCTCAGTCTGACGCAGACGTGGCATCAGAGGACCCAGCCGCCATTTCGTCGCCCGGCAATGGAGATGAGAATGAAAACTCGAGTTCGAATGATTCTCCAGTGGAGCTGCTCAGTATAACCGTGGAGACGCCTCCGTCGATGGAGGAGAGGTTTAAGGGTTCGCCGGAGGAGCTGGGTTCTGGCTCGGACGGCGGTAGCAACCGAGCCAAATCACCGTGTAAACCCGGTTTATCCATGAAAAGGATTTGGAGTGTATAAATTTTGAAGCGTGTTTTCTGTCTCTTCCACTTTCTGACTACAGACCGAGGAGGAAGGACTAGTGTTTAGTCGAGGAATATAGCTTTATCCAGCTACTGTTTATTCCGGGCGACGTGGCAAATATTTTCGCACAATTGGAAAGTTCAATGATTCATGTTCTGCATTGTCTCGACAGGTTGATCTTGTTGTTCTGGTGAATATCTCGCACCCCGACATCAACCGGTCCCGATATGATGAATAATAACACGAAGGACAGACTCGGGAAGGTTCATTTTCAGCTGCACAGCCATCAGCTTGTGCTACTGATTGCCGCCTCGGCATATCTGACTCGGGCACCCAAAGAGCCCGCTTGTTCTTCGACTCGGTGACTATTTCGAATCTTGATCCATTTCAACAGCAGTGATCAACTGTTTCGATCTCAATAAATCCATCCAAATGAAGAGATGCAGCACAAATATGATTTATAATGCGATAGAGAATGAGATCCCCGCAGTAAGTCAGTGTCCACTGGGTCCCGGGGCATAAAGGAATGGTCCAACGGTGTACAGCTTCATCTTCCCGTTACCTCTGCGGCGGGAGTATGACGAGAGTAAGGCACCGGAGA
The DNA here is from genome assembly GCA_900006705.1 of Sonneratia caseolaris. Taxonomy (NCBI): domain Eukaryota; kingdom Viridiplantae; phylum Streptophyta; class Magnoliopsida; order Myrtales; family Lythraceae; genus Sonneratia; species Sonneratia caseolaris. Next base: position 157,014 of record CXYZ01008288.1, read on the forward strand.
CTCCACGGTTCACGTCGGTTGGGTGAGCGCAGGACGCATCGGGAGACGAGTGGAGGAAGGCCTTGCACTCCGAGAGCCTCCAGTTGGCCTCGACCTCCGACGGCGAAAGGGTGGCGAAGAAGTAGCCATTGGCATCTGTCGGCCCACTGAGGATCACGAACGGTGCCGTCTCGTAGCCTCGTGTATCGATCGCAAGGCACGAGATTCTTGCGAGCGCCCCTGATGAACATAGAATGTAGAAAACAGCACATCTTATGGCTTTGGTCACTCTTAGTTAGATGAACTCATTTGTGATAACAATGACATCCTTCGGTCCCAGAAACCGATCGAGCTCGAACAGAAAAACTAGACCAGAGTCGACTTCAAGCATACATATACAAATACAGGATATAAGAGTACCTCCGAGAGGGGTGAGCTTGGTGCCCGATCTGCAGTAGATGATCCCTTGCACTCCGATGATTGTGGAAAGCATCCTCTGCTTGTGGTACTGCGGAGGGGCGCCGGGCTTCTCCAGGCTATCTGGTTTGTAGCCATAACCTGAGTCGGCAGCTTTGATCGGCATCAACAGTAAGAGCATTATCGCCGCAATGGAAGTCGTCCCGGGAAGAAGGAGGCGGCGATTGCGGCCATGGCTGTTGCTGTTGCTGTTGCAGGCCATCGATTGGTGGCGAATTCTCGAGGCAAATTGGGTTGAAGGCACCCAGAGAGAAAGAGGAGGGGAAGACGATCTCTGAGGAGGCTTGCTTTAAGGAATGACTTGGGCATATACTGTGGCTGTCAATGACCATTCAATGGGATGGGACGCAGTGTGAAGGGAATGGGGCGGGCTTGCACGTATATGGGCATTAGTGGGACGCATCAAATGGAGGCATTGGAGGAGATACTTGGCCTACTACCGACCTTTAAGGTTTGATTTAGTTGGAGCATTAAAAACCTAGTTAGTGGCCATAAATATATTCCCTTGACAATTGCTTACTGGTGGTAGGTATATTAGATTTATAAGAATTTGGATTTATATAATTTTTATTAATATAAAATTATCCTTACATTTAAAAATATTATCTTCTTTTGGATATAATATCATAAATTAATCCATTTTAGATGAAAAATATTTATTAATTATATGACTGTTAATTCCGGCTAGTGGACATGGCTAACTATCTTGGGTGGCACAAACCTTCTAACTTGGTACAAATATTTTGTGTTTTACATTGTTCGATATGAATCATACGAATAATTATTTTTGTGAAATAAATTTAAATAATTTTATATTATAAAATATTATTTTATAATATAAATAACCTATTAATATAAATTTTATATTAATTTTAAAAAATTATTAAGATATAATTATTACTATGTAATTGAATAATATTTTTTTATTTTTCTCATATTTTTCCTTTTTATTGTAAATATTATTTTCATGGATGACACAAATTTTTTTCAAATTGTGGATTTATTTTCATGACATGTTGATATGATCCAATATTTCTCACGAACCAAAAACCCTATGATCTATTCACGATTTTTTCATGCCATGTCCATCACGGGTCTAATGTAGACCCCACAGTTAGGGTTAGATTACTCCCTCTTCCCACCCTCTCTCCTTATTTTCTCATGGAAAAAGTATTTTATAGAATAATTATAACATATATCACTATATCTTTATTCATTTTTTTTATTGAACAATACATTAGCATACTATATATATATATATATAACTATTATATAAAATACTTTCTTTTCATTTGATCGTTTCCTTTAAATTCCGATATATTCCATATTAGAAAATCTTACAATAGTTGCTTATTACTTTCATAAAAATTGTTGCTCGGAATAGTTCAGTTACTAAATCTTAGTTACTAACGAAGACACCATAAGCTAGATCCCTTTTAGCACTTCTTTTTTGCAGATGGGAGGAACTGTACCTTCTTTTGACGCCCGATCAATAATATGTTCGATAGTCGACTGGCAATAGATCAAGATGCCAGCTAGATCAGCTTGACAACCAAACAAGTTGATATGATGCAAGGGTAGAAATGAAAGCATACAGGAATCCACTTAAGTTTACCCAAAGATGATCGAACAACAACTCCATAGGATAATACAAACATGATTGACGGTACATACATATACTTCGCCGTCACAATACTAAAAAGCAAGCAAACACCTCCTTCGACTTGTGGAAATCGAAGGTACAATGATGATCATCACCGAACAAGGGTCTTGAACTTACTGGTCTATACCAAATTAATCACCCCCCCACAATCAAATTAATGCCTTAATCAGATAAATCGTGTTATCTACTCGCTCGCTTAGGAACCTTACTATGGGTGCATATGTATGATGGCAGATTTCCATTAGTCAATGTTTGTGAAGTAAAGACAAGAAGCCTTTACCTAACATCCTGCTTTATGTCCTTCTCAGGATGCTATACTATTATACTATTTACTCACGTTTCTCAATTTCTTCTAGAAGCAAAGGGAGCCTCCTCTCAGGTTACCATTCGCCTAACCGTCGTCTCCGAATGGCGTGATAGCACACGTTATACCCATCCATCACTCTAATCATTATCGGAAAATATAACCAACCACATCTGAAGAATTTATTGATCTTTGGATGGATTACTCGATCCCCTCTATATCATTGCATGAAAGGAGGCCTCGGAGGGATCTCGGGGGAAGTGCTACAGTGCAGAGAGAGCATATTCGCGTATGCTTGATCTTGAATGTGACCGAGCACCGGCTGCTGATCGGCGTGGTGCTGGAGCGGGTGCAGGCCATGGAACGTTCCCAGAGGACCGACTTGAGCTCGGCCTGCGGGGTCGAGCGCGAAGTTGATGTTGAGTGCACCGGGCCTAGGGCCGACACCGGCGAGGAAGTGCGCCGCCGGACCTCCCGTGAACTGCTGCACCAGGGCCCGGAAGTTCGTGGTGTCGGTGCTCAGCACGGTGGTTGGGGTGCGGCGGGAGGCCCTGGACCGCCTCCGCTTGGGCTTCGAGACCCTTCCCCCGGGGCTGAGGGTGCCCGCGCCTGAGCTGCTGCTCCCTTGCGCGGTACCAGTGGCGTCAGATGCTACAGCAGTGACGGCTGGGGATGTCGTCCCCTGTGCTCGCTGGAGGTCTGGAACTGCCGGCTGCGCAGGGGCCTCGGCTGGTAGGGAAGCCTGACCGGAGAAGCTGATCTGGCGGTAGANATTCAAACAAAACATAAAAACAATCATTGAAATATAATTAATTATTTTTTAAGAATTTTCTCAAAAATTTTTATTATTAAATTATTTTTATCCTATACCAACATAATCAAATATCTGAAACGACCCCAAGAATCCCAATTCGAGCACGGTTCTTTCAAGTCGTATTAGGGTCATACTTTCATACTGTATCAAATTTTGATAGCTCTAATAAATTACCATATGTTATGACAAATTACGACCATATACTATAATATGAGATCAAATTCCGCTGTAATATAAGGTCAGGGCAACATTTACACATCAAAACATGCCAAAGGTGATAATGTGTTAATATCTGTTGCAAAGTTTCCAAATGGGCCGAAGAGGTCGGCCCAAAGATCTTATGAAGGAGTTTACTAAGTGGGCCTGAGGCCCAGCTCTAAAACCCCGCAGGAACCCGAAACTACTCTGACCACCGCAAACGCTGCGGGGTAAACCCTAGGCATATAAGCGGCGCATCTGTCTTCCCTCTCAGAGCCACACCAGCCTTTCCTCCATCAGCCGCTCGGCCTACATCTGTCTTTCGAGAGACAAATGGTTTCGCTGAAGCTCCAGAAGCGGCTCGCTTCCAGTGTCCTGAAATGTGGCCGTGGCAAGGTCTGGTTGGATCCTAATGAAGTCAACGAAATCTCTATGGCGAACTCCCGTACGATTTCACTTTCTTATTTTTCTGCCTATTTTTCGTCGTTCACATCATTTGATATAGAATTTCTACGGGTTTCTGCTTTGGCATGATTCGAAAGAGTCGTTGTCCGCTAAATCGCGTTGAAATGACTGTGAGAAGAAAACTTTAGCTTACAATTACCGAGGACGTGATTGAGCTCCGATCTATCCTGCCTAGTAGTTTTTGACTGAATGTAGCGCTGTAGAAAGTTTCCAAGTAGAGACTTGGGAGCGATTGGGTGGTTGTGGCGGCATTAATTGTAAGTATGAGTTTTAGTAATATCTGCTTTTTGCAGAGGATAAGATAGTTTAGTAATTTAGAAGCGATATTAGGTTTGAATTTCTGGCTTTACACTAAGAAAATGATCTGCACGCATGAAGAAATTAGTGAAGCTAAATTGTGTTGAAAGAAATTTATGGATTTATCTATCAGCTTTCAAAATATTGCGATTTCTTTTACTGGCCTGATAAGTTACTGCCTCTACTCTCGTGCCGTATGAACTGTATCTTCCAGTCTTATTGTCCATTTGCACTGGTTTTGGCAACATCTTGAAGTCGTATGAATTTGAAGTTGTGATGCTATTTTAGTTGCTGTGATCAATTAGGATGTGCTAAGCTTTGAATAATCCATGAGTTGATTTAACTTATAATTGTTAGTATATATATGTTTTCTGCAGGCCAAAACATTAGGAAGCTAGTGAAGGATGGCTTCATCATCAGGAAGCCAACCAAGATACACTCTCGATCTCGTGCACGCCGCATGAAGGAGGCCAAGAGGAAGGGACGACACTCAGGATATGGTAATGTATCTTTTAGAAGTTTGGCTCTTTGTATTTTTGCCATTTCACTTTATCTTTACACGCAAGTAGTTAACCTGTTGTTTGGTTTGAATTGGTTCTTGATGCATAGGTGAGGCTTGAAACTGAAAATGTTTTTAATGTCAGTTTTACCAGTGCATGATGGAATTTTCAAATTCAGCCCATTTGGGAAATAATGACAAAGTAAATCTAATGAATATTTGTCAATATTTTTAAACTCAGGTAAGCGGAAAGGTACGAGGGAGGCAAGATTGCCCACCAAGGTCTTGTGGATGAGGAGGATGCGTGTTCTCCGCCGCCTGCTCCGCAAGTACAGGGAGTCAAAGAAGATTGACAAGCATATGTACCATGACATGTACATGAAGGTGAAGGGTAATGTTTTCAAGAATAAGCGAGTGCTGATGGAGAGTATCCACAAATCTAAGGCTGAGAAGGCAAGAGAGAAGACCCTCTCTGACCAATTTGAGGCAAAGCGTGCTAAGAACAAGGCAAGCAGGGAAAGAAAGATAGCCAGAAGGGAAGAACGACTGGCTCAGGTCAGTGTTTTTAGTCTCAATTTATAAATCAATCAAAATGTTATCAATTGAGTCTTCAAAGAACATTTTGTTATTCGAAGTTCTGAAAATTTTCTCATTTGTTAAATGTGGACAGGGGCCTGTTGAGAGGCCCATTGCCCCTCCACCGGCTGCAGCCCCAGTCGCAGTGTAAGTGAACACTCATGACTTCATAATGCTTCTGGATTTTCTTATGCAAAATAACCAAGATCCTAAAGCATCCTTTTCTTTTGGTCACTGTGTTGGACTATCGCAGGGGAAAGAAGAGTAAGAAGTGAGGCCTGTGATGAACAGATGGTACTGAAGGTTCATACTAATTTTGGTCTTCATTGTGTCTTTTGACTCTCATCATGTTAGATTAAAAAGTTTTGCTTTATTTTTTTACCTTCTGTTTTCTCTAGAACCTATTTCTTCTTCATGTTGGAAAGAAACACTGCTCAAAGATATCGGTACCTTTCTGTTCAGATTCTTCTTTCAATTATTGTTGTTGATCAGCTTTCATTTATTATTACTACTTTTGGCTTGTGATATTGAGATCGAACCAACTTTTAGCCATGCCATGATCGGGCAAGGGGTTTCTTTGGATATTACTCTGATTATATATGCATATAGTAGGCTTCTCTTGGAAGTTTTGTTCAGGAGGTTTACTGGAATCGTGTAGTCTCTCCTGTGACTTTCGGGTGAATCTCCATGATTTATACTCTGCATCTACAGTACCAAGTCGGAGAAAGAGTACTTGTTATTACATACATTTTGACGAACTTTGCCAGCAAAGCAATTTGAGCCTATTTTCAAATGCCTATTAGTGAAAGGATAACTCTGCATCTACCAAACAACAGATGGCTGATGGCAAAAGCTAGTCCGTCTGCCAGGACCTCTGATTTAACCCAGATGAATTATTTATTAGGTATCAAGTTACTGGTATTGTTACCACCCTATGTCCAAGCAATAATGAGTGCATTATCTATCTGTTCATAAGCCGGAGGTCCTGAGGCAATGTAATCACCATATGCCTGTGGAAGAGGACTGTGGGTGGATTGATCCATGAGCATGACAGGCTGCTGTTGCTGACTCATTCTCTGCGTGCCCCTCTAATACTCCTCTCGACCACACCTGCTCGAGGGGCGAAGGGTTCCTTATGGAAGGCAGCCCCATCTAGTTCTCGATCCCTCAGGTGCTCAGGTTAGTACTGATGCTCTTGTTGCTACTGGAGATTGACGTCGCAGTAGTTCGTTCAGTGAGGGATTCCAGCCGGTGTTGATGGGGAACCTGAGCTATCTACGGATAAGTGAATCCGTCAGCCAACTTAGTTTTCGTTAGGGCGACGCGGTGGCTTATATGAAACTGAACCGCTGACCTTAAACATTGGACAGTCAATCCGGGCCTCTATCCCGGTTCTCAACTATACTTTTTAACATCGAGCTGGACTAGTAAGTTGGATCGATTCATTTGAGAATTGGGTAGTCATCATATCTGATTTATTTAATTAATTTAAATGTGCTCGAAATTCGGCCACATCAATCTAAACTAGTTGATTTCTAATTCGATGGCTAAATCTAATTAAACCGATAATCACATAAGTCATGTGAATTAAAAATTATTTTAAAAAGAAAAAAAGATTAATATTATATTATATTTTAATTAAAATTATTTTTATATTTTTTACTAAATATATTATAATAAGTATTTTTAATTAATTATATTATTATTATTAGATATGAAGTTGAATCATTAAATTCATCATTTAATTCATAAATCCATAAATTTATATTTGGATCAAGATCAAGTAAGATTTTAAAAATTAGAGACTCATCCAATCTTGCAGGTAACCTGCTGAAGCCTGAGGACGATGGCCATCCAACTTGGAGCATGGTGAACTTGAGATCAGCCTGGAAGCTCAGGAATCGTAGATCGACCGGATAGATCCATCAATAACGTTAGACAAGGGGAAAAAGAGTTGAAAATAAGGAGAAAAATTGAACTCGCAACCCCCACCAACCGCGGCGATCAGGATTACTCTTTTTTCCTTTACTATTTTTATTTTTTTTCAACCTTTTTCCCTAGTTTGTCTTCCGCACGGCTGTTTCTCATAGGTCGACGTGGCGACTGGCTGACCTTCCCTCGGCCATGTCAGCAGCCTCCCCCATCGTCAGATACAGCCACGGACCGCTCAAACTCGAAGGCCTGACGTGATTCTGATTTCCGTTTTCCCTTACCGTTTTTTTTTTCCCTAACTTCAATTCTCCATGGAAAAACAGAAACCAAAATCGCTCTATCAGTCTCTCTCTTGACTCTTCCTCCATCCCTCTCCTTCAAATCTCAAAACCCCAGAAACCAGAGACAGTTCCCAGACATGGCCTCCTACTCTCACCCCTCAAAGTCAGCTCTTCGATGGTAAAGCCTCTGATACTTCCAACCTTCTCCGGGAGTTCCATTCTATTGGTTTCTTTGATAGGTTCCGAGCTGCAAGTCTCCGTCCTTTTCCCCTCGTCTGATCTCTCAATCGAGCGGAAATGTCCAACTCGGGCGGTTTCGCAGTCACTCGGACCCATCCCGACAGCCGTTTCTACCACCCGCCTCACGTCCGGAGGCACCAGCAGCTGCTCCTGCTCCAGCAGCAGCAGGAGCAGCAGCAGCAGCAGCAGCAGTTGAGGAGTGAGGCAGCACGAGTGGGCTCAGCCGACTCGGAGCCCGTGCGGACCGACTCGGAGGAGTCTGCATTGTCGCATTCCAGGCTCAACTCGGTCTGCTCCGCCTCAACCATTCGGAGCGCTGATTTGACTCACTTGGATCGGCTCATCGAGTCCGTCACCCCCTCCGTGAGGGCTCACCACTTACATGAGGCAGGTTCCTTCTCCTGAGATGTACCGTGTGCCTCACCCTATGGATGCAAGCGATGTGTTGAAGAGTCATTAGTTGCAATGGCGATGACATAGGATGCCGCCGGCAATTCTAGTCAAATTAGAAGAAAAAAATGAGCAAATTTGTGATCCATGTGATTGATTTTTGTGTCTTGCTATATTGAAGCATGAACTCAACTAATCCTTATCAGGGTTGGGCTTTGATGTGCTGACTGATATTTGATTGGTGAGAAATAAGAGAAATTGTTCGACATTTAATCCTCTTGTGATGCTATGGGCAGAAGTGGGGGAATTATTTGGTGATGAATCTTATCTCACGAGGGTTGTTCTGTTTTTGCTCGTAGTTGGTGTCAGATATTGGGAAAAAAAAAAAAGAAAACAGTTTTGCACGTCCTTTCTTTCCAGAATTTGTAAAATTCTACATTGGATGTTTTGGGCACATGTGGTAGTGCGATTTGGTTTCTTGGTTTGAGTTAGTCACAATTATGATGACTGATTCTTGGTTACTTTTTCCTAATATAGGTTTAATGCTTTGACATGGCAACTTGTTTTGATCCTGTTTTGTTGTAGTCAATATTGAATCAGATTCTGTCATTGCTAGCATAAAACTCGAGGCATTTGTTGTATGTTATTGTGTTTTGGCATGAGTTTTTGGTAATATTCTGGTTGAATTCTTTTAGGGTTTCTTCTCATAGTTCATACATCTGTTCAGGTGAGAGCAAGAGGAGAGAGAAGAAGAGAATCTGATTTACGACATTATTTTTCAATGGATGACTTGTGGGAAGCTTTCAGAGAATGGAGTGTATATGGAGTTGGAGTGCCCCTGGTATTAAATGGGAGTGAACCTGTCAGGCAATACTATGTTCCATCTCTGTCAGGAATACAGTTGTATATAGATACACATAGAATGAGGTAACCACAATCCATTGTCTATACTTATGTTGCTGTGTAACAGCCTAGCATCACTTTCTTCTCTCTGTCTTTTGTTCTGCTCCTAAATATTTTACTCCCTTGCTTATTGAGTCATGTTTCTGCTCCTGTTTTTGGCCACAACTGATTGTAGCTAAATCTTTGCTTCCATTTTCACCCTGGGTACTTGTGATAGAAAGAGATTAAGCTTTAAGTGAATGGAAATTGCATGACTAGTGAAAGAAGGATATGCTTTCAAATTCCTGCAATTTGAGGGTGGTAGATATTGGAATGGAGCCTTGAAGTCATGTCTATTTGAAAAACTTCTTTTGCTAACATCTTTTATCTTTAGGCACATGCCAAGTTGTTTTACTAGCCATTTTGGAACAATAGTAGCACATTTATGAGAAATAAGCTTCATTTTGAAGTCTTTTAAGAGTTGGACTTTGTGGATCCTTACATCTATTTGCATTAGCATAAATACTAGTACACGTTGTGCTGTATCTTTCTCTTCATTTATGTCCATTTTACGATTCAACTTGATGGTTTTCCATGAGCCATTTCTATAAGGCTATTTTTTGTTATCAGAATATATGATGAACATCATTGTTGAAACTTCCCAAAACACTGTCAGACAATATCCATTTATTATTTCTCCTACAATCTGACCACCTACTTCACATTTAGGTCTATCCATTCCTAATTTTATCTCTTCTAATATGTCTGCATATCCACCATATTCTAATATCTCTTCATCTATACTCTCACCTCTCCCCTAAGACTTGAGAGCAATTTGGTATTCTTGCATATACTTTTTCTAATATATGATGTTGATATGTCTATTGTAATTGAATCCCAGGAGATTCATATAGCTCCTAGTGTAACTAATTTTTAGAATGGTGGCATGAAAATGAAAAGAAAAATTTCTCTGTTAATCCAAGTGGGTTGATGTGGTGATTAAATGAAACTTCCTTGGAGAAGATCCATATTCAAGTCTGTGAAGCCATACAGGAGGATTTCTCCTATTTGGCCACCTGCACAGCCTATCTGGCCGGACTTACCCATCTCTTGTGCTTGAGTTTTTCACATATATTTTGGGGATTAGTTGGGGAAAGCCCGGACTCACCTCATTATTAGAGGAATCAAAAGGGGAAAAAAATTCTCTATGGTCTACCCTATTATAGCCTTATGTACTTTTTTTTTTTTGCTAATTTGAATTTTATAAGAAATTTTTTGCCTCTACTTTGATAAGCAGGGGCAGAACTTGTCTCCATAGGATCAGTAGTGGATGGTTCGGACAACATTTTAATTTCTCATCTCATCTTAAATATGTTGGCTTTGTGTAAAATAAAATCATCTTTCTTGTGACTGGCATACATGTATCTGTAAAGAAGTCTATCATGGATCCAAGTTCAACTATAAACACCCCCAGAAATACATAGCAAAATTCATTGTGTGAAACTTGAATCATATAGCTCCTATTGAATGATTATATTATTCAAGCTACTTTCTGGTATGAAAATAGTGGATTTAGAGCACGCTGTTAATAAATAAAGTTATTTTATGGATATTTTTACGATCTGTTCTGCAGGAATATCACTGAAATTTAGGCAAAGTTTTGAAAGAAAATGAAAAATGTTTCTAATTTTCTGCAATTCTGTATCTAGGTAACTGTTAGCCACTTATCCAACTTGTATGGATAATTCAGCAGTTCAAGAATTATTGTCCCGCTATCCTGAGAAATCAGCCCACACAATTGTTATTTAACAATTCATCAATATCTTTCCCCTTTAGAATATGTGTATTTTATTCACCACATTTCTTGGTATACATACTGGACAATAATTCAATGCCTCACTTGTTCTGAATAACCAGTAAACTTGGGGAAGATAGTGATGCAGAATCCTTGAGAGAGACAAGCAGCAGTGTAAGCAGTGAATATGAAGCCGAAAGGAAGGGAAACAGTAATATGGATGGAATAAAGAGTCAGACTTTTGTGAACATGAACTCTCAAAAGATGAACAGGCTCACATTAACAGATAGTGAGCCTCTCAGGAGTTCTTCAGGTGACGAGGCAGAGGTTGGTAACTCTTCAGGACAGCTAGTCTTTGAATATTTGGAGCGAGAACAACCTCACCATCGCAGGCCTCTTTATGACAAGGCAAGTGACTGCTAACTTGTTCAGTTGAATCAGATGGAGATGAGCCTTATTTGTCTTAATTTCGTCGCTATTTAAATTTTAGTTACTTAATTGTCTTGATGTTCCTCGAATTATAATTCCATACATCAGGTCTCAAGTCTTGCCACTCTGTTTCCCGACCTGAAGAATTATAGAAGCTGTGATTTATCACCTGCAAGTTGGATCTCTGTTGCCTGGTACAATTATTTCCTCCTCTTTCTATACACCAACTCTTATTTATGGTGTACAATGATGATTCATTTTTATGGAGGACTGCTCGTTAATTGCAACCTCCCCAGCCAGAAGTGATAAAAAGGAAAGAAAAATGAAAGTATTCTTGGGGTGCCCCCTTGTGGTTTGTGAAGAAAATGTCACGTTCCCAAAATGTTTGACGGCAGCAAATGTCTCTGTGTTGACTGTCACCACTCTCCCAATATGTTAATGTAGTGAATTTCTGTGATTTGATTATGTCGCCAGTCATAAAAATTCATGGCAGTAAGGGCAAGTTGAGATGGTTCATAAAAACCTGGGGGCATTGGGAGGTTATAGACTCTGGGGTGTATTTTTAGACCACCTTCAAATTATAGGGTGCAAATTGAAGATAAAATTGTCTTTCATGCTTGCTAAGAAATCTGCAATTCTCATGAAATTATATTTGAGTTCTCATCAATTCAGTTTCCGGGAGCAGGTACCCTATATACAGAATACCCGTGGGCCCAACTCTGCAGAATCTCGATACATCCTTCTTAACCTTCCATCGTTTGTCAACGCGGACAGCAGGTATGTTCATACCTCTCTCACGATCCTTTTTCTTGGTAAAAATTATCTCACATGAATCCATCCTCGTTGTAGTAGATGTGAAGAACCAAGCAGATATTTGATTGTATGAACAGTTCCACTGTGCTATAATGTAATCTCCGGTTCTTGCTCACTCCATATTTCCTTGGAAGTGATCACCAAAGAATTAGTCTTTCTTTGATCTCTGGTTTTAGGCCTCAGTGAGTTAATCTGTTGCAGGCAAGGTAGAGCCACAACTCCATGTCCCTGGTGGCAGAAAGTCCTATGGGCTCGATTCATCCTCCAGGTTCTCTCTCCCCGTTTTTGGCCTCGCTTCCTACAAGTTAAGGGGCTCAAGCTTGTCCCCAAACAGCACCAACGAGTGGCAGCGGGCGAACTCCCTACTGCAAGTTGCTGACGAGTGGCTCAGGCGGTTGCAGGTCAATCTTCCCGACTACCAGTTCTTTATCTCCCACAGTTCACACCTGAGATGACAACTATGCCAAGGAAGCATCTGCTATATAGGCATTGAAATATTTAGGACATTAAATTTTTGGGAGGAAAGGTGGGATAGGATATATATACTCATGTGCTTAGTATTCTTGAAAAGGGCTTTCCTGTTTGTTCGGCCGCACGAGATTCAGGCAGTTCGGCTTTTCTTGTTCTGCTGCCTGTTGTGTACTTACTGCCCTCGATACACTTGTAATTAGTTACCCCCCTCACACTTCTCCCCTTGCAAATTTATCAGTTAAGACGGGGAAGATGAACAAATTTTACGGATTCGACCTCTGGGGGCAGCTCTCGAGATTATTTCCTCCGCCGAGGGACTTTTATTGATCTGTAATACAATGAAAATTTGAAGTAGCTGCTTCCATGCTCTGATGGGGACTCTTCATCAAGCAAAAATTCGGTACCTCCCTCACAAAAACACTTACTTCGTAAAGTCAACATGTTGAAGCTGGGCCTCAAGGGGCCCATGATTGCCCAAAGGTGTTGCTGATGGGCCTTAAGGTTCTGGCTCAAGCCCAGTAAGTGTTTGGATGTATGGGCCTCACCGGGACTCCAGCTTATGGGCTGGGCCGGCTGCCATCTTTCGTCTTCCGAGAAGGGTCGATCACAGGCAAGCTTCTCATCTCATCTCGTACCGTTTTACGAAGGGTGCCAATTGAGCTACTCTTACAGCTCACGTCGAGGCTTCCAGATGAATTGACGGCATAGTTTTTAAAAACCGGACCGGGCCGGCCGGTTCTCATAAATACTCCAATTACACTTTAAATTAGGTCAAATCTGGTTGAACTGGCCGGTTTCCGATCAAACCAGTGAACCCAATTGAACCCATGAGAAAATTAGTTAACTTAAAATAAAAAATAAAAAATAAAAAATAAAAAATTATTATAACGTACTTATTTTATTTTATTAGACTTATACTCATATTTTATGTTGAATCTAAGACTAATACAATGACTATATTAATGATTTTTATTATAAATCATAGTTAAATTATAATATTATGTAGATTTATTAGTAATATTATATTATTAATATTATTTATTAAATATACGGTTCGACCCATTGAATCCGATCCGACCCATAAAACTGTGAACCCATACCCTGACTAATTCCTAGCCCGGTCCGGTTTTAAAAACTATGATTGACGGTCTTCGATTTGTGTACTTTGACTCCGAACTGTCACAGGTACTACTGTAAGGCCGCTCTTCAAGGTGTGCCTAATTGACGAAGCACAAGCAATAATAAGTCAAGGTCGGGAGTATAACCATTAATCACCTTTAGAACACGCACATGGTGGTAGTCTCGAGCATTATGATTATTCCAGAAATCGCACTGTACCATGTTTACGAGTCACCGGCTAGCGAACAAACCCGAGGCTCCTCTCTTCTCGAGAATCAATAGATCATATGGCTGTCTCTCCCCACCATAGTTTTTAAAATCGGACCGGGCCGGCCGGTGCGTCCGGGAACCGGCCACTCACCCGGTCCGGTTCTCACAAAAATCCAATTATTATTTAAATGAGGTCAAATTCAATTGAACCGGTCGGTTCTCACTTGAACCAATAAATCTAATTGAACCGATGAGTAAACCGGCTAATTTAAAAATAAAAATAAAAATAAAAACATATTATAATATACTTATTTTATTTTACTGGACTTATATTTATATTTTATGTTGAATTTGGACTAACATTATAATTATATTAATGATTTTGATTATAAATCACAATTAAATTATAATATTATATCAATTTATCGAAATATTATTTATTAAATATACGATTCAACTCATTGAACCTCCGGTCCGACCCATGAACCCCATACCTTGACCGGTTCCTGACCCGGTCCGGTTTTAAAAACTATGCTCTACCCGGCGCAGGACCTAGGTCGAGGTTGCTCCAGCCAGGGAGGAGACCTGAAGATCCCCAACCCGGCATTTCGATTTCAACGGAGAAACCTAAAACTCACCAAAACTTTGAATCTTTCTACTAAATTCACTGCCCAGCCGAACATAAACTACCGACGACGACGATCACGGCGACAGTGATATGCAGAACTGCTCCAACTCGATGAAAGAATATAAAATGAACCTACCAACGCCGTCGCCCGTTATCAGTTGGCTCCTTCGGCGATGAAATTTTGCACATACAACCCAGACACCAAGAACCAATCGGCTACGCTGTACCAACAAATGGACAGATACGTGTGCAAAAATGAACTGGTGGTCCACGATTTGGGCACCTAATTGCAACCTTCTTTGTCTGTCATGTGACACTCCTGCCCGGTGCAGACTGATAATAAACAAGAACCAGACTGGGTGTCGGTGCGTCGGGCAATTGAGAGGCCTCGCCAGAGTCTTCCCAGATGATCCAATCTAACCACTGCCCAAATGATTGAGGAAGCTTACATTAGCATGAGACTAGAATATGCATAAAACAAGCAGATGCTGTTACAGTCGGTTGGATATCTTGGCTCTTCTTCTGTGAATTTCAGAAGGGAGCAGGTCCCGGAGGATAAGTTGCCAAGTCACAATCAGTAATAGAATACGATACTGAGTGCAGGAGAACCCAAGCTAAGTGGAACCGAAAGGAACAGCACAGCTCAATGCAGCAGAGTCAAGCGTGTCTGTTAAGTTACAAACCCAAACGAAGTTTGATTTAATCATCTCGACAGAGACCACAATAAATACAGCCCTGCCTGCAATGGTGGGGGAGTTACCACCATTAAAGAGGAAGGAGTAGTTCTTCCAATTTTAATAGGATGCTCGAGACCAAAAACCAAATTAAACTTGGAAAAATGCAATTTCTAACGTAAGAAACAGAATAACTGAACAATTTTTCTTTTAACTTTTGAATCTTCTTTTTGTTATTCATAGACTTGGGTTTGGATGCTTGTTGCACCCAGTTTGCTTCATGTGCTCAGGAGAATGTGGCAGGAACCACAAGAAAGACACCCTCAATTACATGAATCTCTATATTGTTCAGATGACCGCTACAGGAGGATAAGAATATGACATCACCAATTTATCGATAAAGAGACACAAATGGAAGGTAAATTCCAGGGTCTTTCCTAGATCAAACAGCACAAGTCAACTTCTTAAATAATTGGCATACGTATACATGTAAAACTTAAGATGTGCAGTAAATGATATTGCCCAACACGGGAATGTAACATCAGTGTGACATAAGCCCTTGTAGTATGTGTTTATGATGCGAATAGCAGTATCTTACTAATTTCCCAGCTCAGAAATGCGTACACTGATGGATCTTACTCATCAAAAGTTCTAAAAAAGTGCATAGATCAGAGAAAGATTGCCAAGAAAAGCATCCTTCAACAGTCAAATTAGACTCTGCAAATATGATGGCACCACTGACCAAAGCACGATGACAAAGCCACAAAAAAAAGACCCCAACAACGTGAAATCCTCGATAACCTCATCGATCCATTTCAATTATCCAATAGTTGAGCTTTCTCTAAAGTCACATATGCAGAAGTGAAAGCAAGGGTCCCATTTTTGAGTTCTGCCTTTCACAGGCCAATGTGATTGGGACCTCAAAGGTAATTTTAGGCGTATTGAGCACAAGCAGAAAGGACTACTTACCACACCAATGCGACTTCATTTTTCAAAATTTCCCACGTATTTTCAAAGAAACTGATACAGAATTAATACCAAACACCTGAAAAGAAAGCCGACAGAACCACACGAAATGTAAAATCAAGCAAGCAACATGCCAATAATGATCACAATTTTCTGGACGGAGAGATAGCCAAAAACAGGGCATGGATAGCAATTAGTAACTGGGAATCAGGATGAACAGTGTCGTCAATAATCATCAAATTATTTATCCTTCTTTTGTACGATCAGTAGCAAATCATTTATCCTTACGCACGAAAGTTTGAAAAGAGGGATTTAATTACCTGTGACGCCTGGTCCAGTAAAAAGAAACGGTTGTACGATTCGGTGTTTCATCGGACCTTTCCGTGCAAGTCATAGGGTGCCCATAGTAAATCCAATGGGCAGGGCTGATTCGAGTCGAGGCGGAGCCAGGGCTTGCCGCTGCCNAGTCGAGGCGGAGCCAGGGCTTGCCGCTGCCTGACCAGTGGAGCAGGCTCACTCTCCCCGGATGGAGGTCACGACAGCTGCCCCTAACGTTATCGCCACCTAGGCCGTGCTGGTTCCACCGGTGCTCGATGGGCGCCACCTGTCCAGCGAAGACCAGCAAGAACGGCGGTAACGACCCGAGCTCGTAGATACGATCCCTTTTCTGGATCTCCATCCACCGCTCTATTCTCTTCGTGTAACCCAAGCGCCTCCAGCCGTCCAGGTCTATCACCATCACCCCTGTGTTGAAGTAGCACGGCCGCCGCCCAGCGAAAGTGCTGGAGAACCGCTTGCTAGACCAGAAACTGGCAGTGAAGTACTTAGTGAAATTGGCGTGACAGTATTCCGGAGCTCCGATCGTTCTGGACCCCAGGGTAGTGCGCCAGAGCTCTGAGACGTCGTCTACGACGACTAAGTCGGAATCGAGGTATATGACTCTATTCACGCAGGGCTCGAGCAGATTCGCCAAGTAGTTCCTAGCGTAGTTCAGCGGCTGCTCCAGGGCTTGCCTCACGGAGGTCGATATCAGGTCCCGTACAATCTCCGGGTCGAAGTAGTAGACCTTGAAATTCAGCTGCGGGAAAGTGGAGCTCACCAGGTTTTCCAGACTGACTTCCGAGACTACGAAATGGAAGAAGACACTCTCAGGGCACAACGAGTTCAGCAGCACCGAGTGCACGGCCGCTAGCGAGCCGCGGAGGTACTCCACGTCGAGAGTGATCGCTATGTGTACAAGATTCGGATTGCAGACGCCGGTGACATTAGCATCGAAGCCGACGCACGCGGCGGCATTGCGGAACGGTGCTGCTCTCCGGAACGAAAACCGGTCCAGCGAGTGGTAGGGTGAGACAGAGAGCGGCAAGCGGAGGTAAGACCTGTCGAGACTGGATGAGCGTATCGCCAACGCAGGGGGCAGCGACTGTGGGGAAGGGGAGAGGGCGACCAGCAGCAGCGCGGCGGAGAAGAAGCCAGAGACCCGCCAAACCCACAGCATTCTCACGCCGTGCAGCCCCCTCCGCTTCCTATTCTTCAACTGGCAGTGGAATCGGTCGGCCACGATCGACATGACCGCATATCTGGCGTACGCTAGCGTGGCTTTGACATCGGCCACAGCCACAAAATGAAAAATCAAGAGAAGCCCAACCTCTCTCGACTCTCCACCGCCGTACCCAGCCAACCGAGAAATGCAGCAGAGCTCACTCCATTGTCCACTCTCTCCCTCCCTATCCTCCTCCACTCTTCCTCACTAAACTCGCTAATGAAGTCGCCGTCGTTGAGGCGAGAGAGAAACAAGCACATAAGAACAGCAACTGAGACTACCGAGAGAGAGAAGAGAGAGAGAGATCACTTCACCATAGCCAGAGCTTCGATTGGCGTTTTTCCACCTTAGACATCGACGGCCGAGCTTATTGCTGAAATTTAATAATTATTTATTTATATTTAGATTTTTGCCAGAAAAAATAAATTATTTATTTATTAGTTAGTANGTCCAGTAAAAAGAAACGGTTGTACGATTCGGTGTTTCATCGGACCTTTCCGTGCAAGTCATAGGGTGCCCATAGTAAATCCAATGGGCAGGGCTGATTCGAGTCGAGGCGGAGCCAGGGCTTGCCGCTGCCTGACCAGTGGAGCAGGCTCACTCTCCCCGGATGGAGGTCACGACAGCTGCCCCTAACGTTATCGCCACCTAGGCCGTGCTGGTTCCACCGGTGCTCGATGGGCGCCACCTGTCCAGCGAAGACCAGCAAGAACGGCGGTAACGACCCGAGCTCGTAGATACGATCCCTTTTCTGGATCTCCATCCACCGCTCTATTCTCTTCGTGTAACCCAAGCGCCTCCAGCCGTCCAGGTCTATCACCATCACCCCTGTGTTGAAGTAGCACGGCCGCCGCCCAGCGAAAGTGCTGGAGAACCGCTTGCTAGACCAGAAACTGGCAGTGAAGTACTTAGTGAAATTGGCGTGACAGTATTCCGGAGCTCCGATCGTTCTGGACCCCAGGGTAGTGCGCCAGAGCTCTGAGACGTCGTCTACGACGACTAAGTCGGAATCGAGGTATATGACTCTATTCACGCAGGGCTCGAGCAGATTCGCCAAGTAGTTCCTAGCGTAGTTCAGCGGCTGCTCCAGGGCTTGCCTCACGGAGGTCGATATCAGGTCCCGTACAATCTCCGGGTCGAAGTAGTAGACCTTGAAATTCAGCTGCGGGAAAGTGGAGCTCACCAGGTTTTCCAGACTGACTTCCGAGACTACGAAATGGAAGAAGACACTCTCAGGGCACAACGAGTTCAGCAGCACCGAGTGCACGGCCGCTAGCGAGCCGCGGAGGTACTCCACGTCGAGAGTGATCGCTATGTGTACAAGATTCGGATTGCAGACGCCGGTGACATTAGCATCGAAGCCGACGCACGCGGCGGCATTGCGGAACGGTGCTGCTCTCCGGAACGAAAACCGGTCCAGCGAGTGGTAGGGTGAGACAGAGAGCGGCAAGCGGAGGTAAGACCTGTCGAGACTGGATGAGCGTATCGCCAACGCAGGGGGCAGCGACTGTGGGGAAGGGGAGAGGGCGACCAGCAGCAGCGCGGCGGAGAAGAAGCCAGAGACCCGCCAAACCCACAGCATTCTCACGCCGTGCAGCCCCCTCCGCTTCCTATTCTTCAACTGGCAGTGGAATCGGTCGGCCACGATCGACATGACCGCATATCTGGCGTACGCTAGCGTGGCTTTGACATCGGCCACAGCCACAAAATGAAAAATCAAGAGAAGCCCAACCTCTCTCGACTCTCCACCGCCGTACCCAGCCAACCGAGAAATGCAGCAGAGCTCACTCCATTGTCCACTCTCTCCCTCCCTATCCTCCTCCACTCTTCCTCACTAAACTCGCTAATGAAGTCGCCGTCGTTGAGGCGAGAGAGAAACAAGCACATAAGAACAGCAACTGAGACTACCGAGAGAGAGAAGAGAGAGAGAGATCACTTCACCATAGCCAGAGCTTCGATTGGCGTTTTTCCACCTTAGACATCGACGGCCGAGCTTATTGCTGAAATTTAATAATTATTTATTTATATTTAGATTTTTGCCAGAAAAAATAAATTATTTATTTATTAGTTAGTATGTGTATATATATATATATGTATATATGTGCATAGCAGGCCTTTTCCATTTTGGCGAATCTTCCAATCGGATGAACACGAATATTATGTATTTTATGATCATTTCCTGTTTTGGAAAATTTCCTTTTATTCATATTCATGTGAATTTGGAATGAATTTATTTTTTTTAAAAAAATCAATTTTTCTTTAATATTTTTCTACTATAGTCTTTTTTTTATATAATATAAATAATATTTAGAAATCCATTATATTGTGATTAATATATGGATATAAATTGGTTCACCTAATTTTAAAAAAAATTTAACTTAAATTTTTTGCACCACAAGATTACATTACTTAAAAATATATATATCAAATTAATAGTTAATTAACATGTTCATCTTGACTTTTTTTGAGCACATCCCATTTATTAGGATTAAATGTTTTTCACTCAAAATTTTGTTTGATCCATAAAACTCGAACTTTAAATATTATTTATAATGAAGAGTACAACATAATATCAATTAATCTATTTAATATCATTTACCTTTTTTAATCAAAACTAGCTAATATCCATATCCCTCATTAACTTAAATCCTAATAAAATCAGGTTTTTTTAGAGGATTAATAATATATGCAACTATTAACCAATAGCAATATTTTTTTAATATAAATTTTTAATATTTATAATATTTGAATATATAATTTAATTTTAACACTGAACAATCTAAATTACAGTAAGTAAGTAGTAGTAGTTTATTTGGATTGTTATCTCCATCCAAGTAAATTTCAAGATCGTGTTTTTTATAATTGAATATTCAATTATCGCTTTGATGAGATCCAAATCGGAATTTATAGTTACCAGATTATGCCCTTTTTTATTACCTTTATTTATTCTTATTGTGCACGTGTAATTGTGTGTATATGTACGTGATCTATATATACGGTATGTGATAAAAACCAGGGGAGAGAAAATGTGGGTGGAGGGAAGCAGAGAACAGCTGTAAATGTCTGTGTTCGAGCAGGAGATAGATAGATTGACTATTGTCTGTTGTCTATTGTCTGCTGCTGCGCTGTAAGAAACGTAATAAAATAAAATAAAATAAGAGACAAATGAGCCTACACCCACCTGTCATCAGATGAAGCTGTCCGGTGCGTTTTCTTATTTTTATTTTAATAGAATAAACCTTATATATATATATTTATTATAATTAAATTTAACATACTTTAAAACATAGTTTTTAAAACCGGACCGGGCNTTAAATAAGAAAATAGATAAATATGTATAATTTTATTATCATTATCTTTTTTTTTTAATGTATATATAGTAATTGGAGAAGAGTTTAATTTTAGTATACATAAGTCGTGGGTTGATGCATTTTCGTCCCTGCATTGATGCGCACACGGGGTATCCAGAAAACATTCCATCTCTCAAGTTTTTCATTGTGTTATCCAGAAATTTGCGTGATGCGTTCCTGCGCTCTCAAGACAACCTCATTATACCATGTATCATATTCACTAAATCCCAAGCATCTGAACAGAAAAATCACATTCCTATTAAATTTTAATTTGACAATATATAGTTCAACAATATATTATTGATCGTATGTCGTTGCTATCTAATAAGTCAATCCGATTAAGTGATCTAATTAAATTTATAAAATATAGTTTAATCGATAATCCGTAAGGTGTATGGATCAATATATAAAAACTATAAAGTGATTTCTGATTTTTATGATTGGTAAAAATAGAAATTAATAAACTGAAGATACTTATGTGTAATTTGCGGTTGTGGTTTTGAGACGTAAGATAAAAACGGCTCTTTTGATATCCGATTAGTTAATGAGAGACGGAGTGAATCTTATAGATTTTTCGTACACTGCTAGAAGATCTATACTTGATCAATCATACGAGTTTCATATATGAATTCATGAATACTTTTATTTATATTTAAATATTTGGATTAGAAAAAAAAATCCAACAATTGCTCCATTCATTTAGTTCGGCTATCGAGGATGCTTGCCAGTCATGAGCTGCTGGTGGGGCTGCAATTTTTCTGGTGCCAAGGCAGCAGTCTGGTTGTCTCCCACTTCACCGCCATATGCCTCGATATCTCTCTTCCAAAAGAGACTGATCCGTCCAGCTGTATTTGGAGCATCCACAGAGAAGACCTCCTCAAACCTACAGAGCTTCTATGCTTCTCGAATGGTCGGTCAATCCTTCAGCGTCTCTCGATTGATTTGGCATGTTGATGGGCCTCGAAAACTAGGTCTACAGCTTGCAGCACCAGATTCGATGGGGTCTTGACCTCGATGCAATCCGAATGGAGAATATGCAAACTGAAAATGTTAAATTTAAATCAAAATTTTGAATCGTCCACTTGGGGCCTGGGCAGCCTTGGGAAAGTACCGCCGCGATGAGTTTTTATTTTTTATTTTTAGAAATAGTAATATTCGATTGAACTTTGTTTAACTGATTAATTCGGATCGACCCATTTAAGTGATTAAGAACTTCTCGCTATAAAGGAGGACTCGAGTACTTTCATTGAGAAGTCTATTACGTCACCAGTGCTTTCGTCTCACAATTGAGTTGCTAACGGCGCCAAGCACACGATTAATGAGAGAGAGAGAGAGCGTTTAGAGACAGATTGAGGCATCCTCCGGCCGTTGTTAATTCTAAAATTTTATTGCATGAAATTCATAAGTTTCTTTTAATGTAATTGAAAAAATTATAATATGTTTCTACTCATTAGCTAAATATATTGCTGATTTATTTAATCAAATTTATTATGATCAAATTATTCATTCAGTGTAAATGAATTATAAGTTGGACGACAACACCGTCCCGTCGGATGAGGAGGGTTCATATTTAGCAAGTAGGTGTCTTCATATCAATAAAAAATCAAACCAAATCAATTTGGAACGAACAAAATATAACTGAATTTAAACTAATTATCCAATAAAATTTTCTAATTAAATTCAACATTCATAAACTTATAATATGTTAGGAGAAAAGAATAATATACCTGCATAAAATTTAATTTTTTTTAAAAAAATTACTTAAAATATACCAATAATAAATCTGAACATGACTGAGACAACATGAAATCTTTCTTTTCATTGAGTCATAGACAATTTTTAAGCAATGGCATTGGTTGTCATGTCGCTCAACTTAGGAACCCTCGAAATGAATTTTTCGACAGTTGCATGGATAATTACATCGATCGAACCCGTACGTGGATGTGCAATGTAAATGAATCAGCACATGCTAAGAGTATTAGCTAGGTTTCTCTTTTCGTTGTGTACGGCAAATTTCAGATACGGTGAAATTGATCATGAAAGCAACATACGTTCAATCTTTTTCTGTTTAGTTTGCTACCAACTGCCGTGAACCGATCCACGAACCATCTCGTTTTGATTCTGAATCCTCATCTGTTCGTAGAACCGGGCGATGAACTCCTCGGCCTTCAGGTCAATCATGTCGTCCCCGGCATCCACATCGTGATCGTGAGCATCACCGCCCCCAGGACTGCAGCCTCCCTCGCTCTTCTCAAGCTCCTCCAGGTTCAAGGCGGAGGAGTACCGGCTCGCGCTCCCATCAGAGGCCGACAAGGCCGATGCAACGTCCTCGTACTCCTCACTCCGACTCGGGCTTGCGCCATGGAGCAATAGGGTCACGGCGGGCTGAGGCGGCGGGACCTGGGCTGTCGCCGCCACGCGAGGAGGAGACTCGCCCCCCTTTGCGTGCAATGGCCGCATCGACCCCACGACCTTGTTCAGCATCTCGGCCGAGGCCGTCGCCACCTCGACCTGGAGGGCGGCCTTCGATCTCTTCCTCGAGCCTCTCCTCCGCCACATGAACAAGGCCGCCCGGAGGATGCCCATCGCCCCACCATGCTTCTTCTTACCCGGCGATTTCTTGTCATTGGCAAGGACGATAGTGGTCCTCGAATCTGGCCTGGGCTCCATTCCGAGGAGGGCCAGGAAATTGATGATCGATGACCAACCTTCAATGCTACCTAGAGCCCCCTCCCTGCAAAATGCAAGGGGGAGACGGAGGGAGGAGGACCTTGTTTGCAATTGGCCAGACTAAAGCTATTTATATGTGGGTGGTGGTGAGAATCTTTGCTGTCTCCTAAGATGTCTATATATATATATATGTCTCTGTGTGTGTCTGTGGAGGACAAGGTGAACTGGAAAAAACGAGGCAGCGGCCGGTAACCATGACAGAGAATGTTCATACGTTCAAAGGGCACTGGTTGTTAAATGACCAAAGTAGCCATTCCCATATTCTATAATTAGGGTTAAGTTGTAGTTCAGTTAGATCTTACGGTGCAAGAGCAGGTGGAAGGATGGGGGCGAACCGTGAATTTGCAAATACTGCAGGGGCAAGTCAGGAAAATAACTTCTTGGGACCATAAATCCCATATAAAAAATAGAAAAACAAAATTTTAACAATATAATACAAATGAATGCCTATCGTCAATTTTTGGAAATTCTCAAAATATAAAGATGATTGGACATAAATACCTACCAGTTGAAAATTTTTAATATGCGAAGAACAATTTAACTGAGTGCTAATTTAAGCTGGTATTTGGGGCATTGGCAGAGTTGAGATTGTCAACGCAGGTGAAGAGCACGTTGAGCAGGTAAGCGGAGGGGAGTAGGTTGAGGGACAACGTGGGTGAGCGATGTTTCAGGCAGGGAAATCGGTTTTAAGGGACGTGAGCAGTTATGGTGCTCTGTCATCTCCTCGCCTCTCCTCCAGTTGAACTGGTCGTGAGTCGCCTTTTGCAGTACAATTTCATTTTGGGTGGTGGTTAGGTGATTAGCTGGTCGAGTCGGGCCGAGGCCCGAGCAGGATTCAGGCTGGGGGGCTCGTTCTTTCCAGCTGAGGCCGGGCTGGCTTGGCTCGTTTAGTCCAATCTTAATAGGCTGGAGGAGGCCAGGCCGAACCCAGTTATAGAGATGCCGATCTGATATTTTTGGTACTTTTGGAAGATGATCCTGACACCCTTCAATCCACCAAATAATGGAGTTGAGCAGTATAAAGGACGCATATTCCTGTCTTGGAATCCCGAGATTATGGCAACTCCCGGTCGTGGGTCATGTTCGAATCTCATTTATCATTCCTAACGATATCTCAAATGTAGCCTCCTAGACGGTGGGAGTGAGTTACATTTATCAGAAGAAGGGGAAGTCGGGCAACTAGTCGAGCTTAAATAAAGGGAGTCGAAGTGGGATGAATCGGATTGAGACATGAATTCACACGGTAAACTCTACCATGGAAGAAGCATACAGAGCATCGACTAGGAGTCGTATCATAGAGATCTGCCGAATCATAATCTTTTATTGATACAAAAATGGGGAACAGCAACTGCCCTCTGCTTCAGATCGATTTCTGAACTCAACGGAAACAAGCTAAAGCTTGCCTTCTCAAAATAATGCGCAGAATCCTGTCGATTTCTTTCTGGGCATAACCAAAACCCTTTTCTCCCTACAATTCTCAGTAGCTTTCGGGTAGATCTTCCCATACCTAAATGGGGGACAAAATTACAGAGACGAGATAATAGAGTGTGAGTGTCTGACATACAGAAAATTTACGCAAGCGAATCACCATCGCCATACACTCTGTTTCAGATAATGCCTGGCAGTGTGTTTAACCTTTGAGCTTGTTATCGATGACGGATTTCTTCTCCTCGCTACTAGCGGCCACAAGCTCCTCCTTCGCCGAAGTCTCCAAGCTTTCAACTAACTACCCCAGCCCCCGCCTGCCGAAAAGATTTAACCCCTTGAAGCTTAACGAAGTAGGGAGCAGAAATGGCAACAGCCATTTTTTGGGAGAAATATGGATACACTCGCCGTTCGAGGTGTACTGTCTGGTTCCACATTCTTCATATGGGCTCTCTTGTACAGTCTTCGCAACAGTCCCCGTCTATCAATCGACCGACTCCTTTGGGCTCATCACTGAGGCCCTATTCCCTCGAGCTCTCTTTCTATTGGGGCTGATGCTGTATCCTCCTCCTCTGCTTCGGTTTCTATAATCAATAGGCATGAATATGATCCGAAACTAAAAGTTGAGAATGGATGAAAATGAAAATTTGAATCAGATATGATATTATCTGATTATTTCTTGGATTCTTTTTAATTAATAGTGCATAATATTATAATAACTAAATAATCTATCAAACTATATATTATATAATTTGACACTCTAAATTTTATATTAGCATAGTAGTGAATCCTTGATAAGCGGATTATTTTCTAAATTCCTGTTGGGCTGTTTTGGCTCTATTCATTCAATAATCGTCCTCACAGCTGAGAGAGAGAGAGAGAGAAATTGAATGGAAAGAGAAAACGGGAAAATGGCAAAATTGTCGGCGCACGGTGCACGTTGAAGCTCGAGGCTATGAACGCTGACGTGGCCAATTTCCATCTGATCCATTCCCGAAACTATTGGGGACGAGAGTCTGGCCACATTACTCATCATCTTAATGGGAGAACTCGAGTTCGAATTTTACATGCGGCGGAGAGGTCTTAACTCCTTAAATATGCTAATTCGGAGTAATCCGGATTAGTCAGTTAGACAAAATTCATCTGAATATCCGTGGTTTACACAAAAAAGAGAGCCCGGCGACAACGTTGTGTAAGTAAACGCCACGTGTGGACCCCGCCGTAGATCCCGCTGTCCCTGTACGCGTACACGTTTGCCGTAGCTGGACACTACACCCGCGGCCATGCGAGATACGGAACCTAAGCTCGACACGAAACGCTGTCGTTGCAGTGAATGTCACGCCACGTCGCACTCGGGTTGATTTTCAAAGCAAGTCCAGCACGTTCTTCTTGCCCATTCCCTCATTCTCCCAACTCCTAACGACCTATTTTTTTTGTTAATAATAAAAATAATGATGGAGAAAGAGAATTTTTTATATTAGTATTATTTTTAATTTATTAATTAAAATATTATAAATTTAATTTTTATTATAATATTTTATACACTTCGTTATTATTATTTTTATTTTTTTATAAATTTTAGAATCCTCCGTATAATCAAAAGAAATAATGATAATAATATGAAACGGTTAGATCCCAACATTAGAAAAATACTCAATTTCCCCCTTCTTAATCACTTATAACTTTATATACTG
>CXYZ01008288.1:183978-201664 GCA_900006705.1 Sonneratia caseolaris
ATAATTCCTATTCAAAAAGTTACAATCTATTGGTTAAAAAATTACAAAATTTTTATGTTAAATATTACCTATATTATGAATTATAATATAGAAAATAATAATAATTTTCCTTTTTTTGGGCAAATAATAGTTCTCTTGATTCACTTAAATTTGGCCTGCAAGGCACACAAGCAATAAATTATTGTACTAGACAAAATAGCTGTCAAAATGGAGGATATTTATGTCAAGTTACCCAAAATTTCATATTATTAGTTATAAGAATTTTATTTTTTAATCAATAAATTATAGGAAATTTATGAGAGACGGATTAATGCTATGAAAAATTACATTGACAATCCTAATTATATAAGGAAAATTTTTTTATACTATGAATCATAATAAATTTAATATATTTTTAGTAAATAATTTATTCCCGACACTTTGCTTTTTTATAAGAAAATGAAATTATTTACAGTTGAAAGACTTTCTAGGAAGGGAGGGAAATCGTTGAAGGTTGGTCACCTGTTAGTCTACAAAAAGCATGCATTGCCCCCCGATCCTCTCTCTCTCTCTCTCTCTCTCTAAATTGATCGCTACAAGTAGCAAACTCGAAGGCGGAGGATCGTCTGATTCAAAGATTGTGCTTGCATTGTAGTACGTCCGTTATTGCCGACGCTTTCGCCGTCTTTCTCGCCCACCTGAAAATCCTCCATACGAAGCTGCAGATCTCAGCCGCTGTTTGTTGTCGAGGGACTGCTTGAAACGGGAAAGAGGGAATTCGAACTCCAACGGCCAGTATAGCGGGAAGGAAAATTACTAGATGGACGGTTTGTGCCTGAAACCCGGGATCCACGGCGTGGCCGCCCCTCCTATTTCGCTGACGGGAGCCTTTGAGGGTCGTACGTCGATGTGCCACGTCAGCGCTTCCGGGAGGTCCTCCGCGGACAGGTCCAAGGTGGTGGCCGCGCCGCCGCTGCCCCAGAAGTCGTCTCCCTCCACGTCGTCGTCTCCTTCCCCCCCTCCTTCAAGGTTCTCTTTTAGGTACTACGGCTGACCCCGATGATCCCGGAGAACACGATTCGACCCGGCAAATTTCTGTCTGAGAGAAACTGTGAAAATTTTACCCTGCTTACTACGAAATCGATGCTATTTCAAGAAAATTCTTGAGGCAATTTTTTGGAATTTGTTACTAAAAGATTCTTTGATGGCCTTGCTATGGATAAAGGCAAAGGATTTGCTTATCTCAAGGATTTTTACTTTCAGGTACCCTTTGAGGTCTCTGCGGTTTGGATGTAACGGCCATGGAGGCAATGCGGGCAGAGGGACAGCCGTGGACGACGTCGTTTTATCCGATAACAGAGAGAGCTCTCATGCTGCTGATGTTGGAGTTGTAGACGAGGCCGAAAATTTGGTGGGCCTAGAGGGCCAGAGCGGGAACTGGGTGTTGAAGATCCTCCACCTGAGGACGGGGGCGAATGAGGAGGAGGAGCATCAGGAGGGGGACGATAATGGTGAAGTTATGGGTATATTCGAGAAGGATTTGGTTGCTCATAAGGAGACGGATTGTTCTCCTGGAGATGATGAAGTACTGGAAGATGATGACGATAATGAAGGGGAATGGTGTGGCGCTTGCCGAGTTGATTTTGATGAACAAGAGAAGGAGATCGAAATTGACAGGGATACGTTCTCGAGCTTGCTGCACAGGGTCTCTCTCGATCAAGCCAAGCTCTATGCTAAAATGGCTTACTTGGGCAACCTCGCCTATACCATTTCTGAGATCAAGGTACACTGTTTAACTTCTTTACATTCAACCCAATCTGCGATATTTCAGGGCAGATATTTTCTTCTTTTGCATAGATTTAAAAATTTCACATGTTGATCATTTTGAAAGTTTGAAAATGAACTGTTAGGTGCATGAATCCCTCTTAATTAAGTTCACGTCATGCTTCTCATTTTTAGCAGAATCTTTTCAGTGCGAAGTCAGTCTGGTGACATGGGTTTTGCAGGGATAGATTAAGAGAAATTAGCTTGTTTCATAATAATTAAATTTGGATTTGAACCTGGGGGCATATTGACAATTCCAGGATCCTTCACCATTTGGTGATTTATTGTCATGGCTACTTGGAAGAAAAATTGAGTTAGTCATGATGTTCTGCTACATTTGCTTTGCCGCCTTATTAGCACTGAAGAATTCTTTTTGTTGAAGCAAATCCTGGGAATAAAATTGTTCAAAATTTGGACTGGCCCTTAGAAATTGCCTGTGGTCTTCCTGCAAATGATTTTCTTATACCTGAGGCATAATTAATTCTGTGCTTTTGCATGGAACCCCCATTACCATGTTATTTTGCCATTAATATCATCCCGATTTTCCATCAATCAGCCAGCAAACCTTTTAAAAACCTGTGGCCTGCAATTGGTCACATCATCAGTGGAAGAGAGAGGATTAGCACCATCCGAAGTTCAAGAAGAATCACATCTAGCAAAAGAAACGGTAGTAGATCAGCGGGAGGAGAGCAGTGGCTACCAATTTGGTGCATCTGCTGCTTATCATGCTGCTGCTTCTGCTGTTTCTTACATGCATTCTCAAATGAAGGGTATGCTGTCTTCTACACCATCTGATGCAGAGCCAGACCAAGAATTACCCATCGAAAGACTGGATGGAGTTGACTTAATGAACTCAGAGATGGCCAATTTCATGGCTGCTACCGACTCTGTGACTGCAGTGGTAGCTGCTGAGGAGGAAGTGAAGCAGGCTCTTGCTGATGATCTTCAGTCAAAATATTCATCACCTTGTGAGTGGTTCATCTGTGATGATGATCAGAGTAGTACAAGGTTCCTTGTCATTCAGGTACATCAGTCGATACCCCATATTTACTAGGCAACAAATGCACAACATTTGTTTGCAGAAAACTGTGTAATCTTGTTTCTAACAGAGAGCACGTGGAAAATGTATTCTCTATTTTCCAAATAGAAAATAGATTTTCTAAGGGTGCACTTTTATGTTTCAGGGTTCAGAATCATTGGCT
Organism: Sonneratia caseolaris; assembly: GCA_900006705.1. Taxonomy (NCBI): domain Eukaryota; kingdom Viridiplantae; phylum Streptophyta; class Magnoliopsida; order Myrtales; family Lythraceae; genus Sonneratia; species Sonneratia caseolaris. The sequence continues at coordinate 186,984 of CXYZ01008288.1, forward strand.
TCCTGGAAAGCAAATCTACTGTTTGAACCCATTCAGTTCGAGGTAAATGCGATCATGCTTGCTGTTTTGTCACATTTTTGTGAGTTACTTCTTTACCTTGTTTTTCTATTGTTGGAGAATTGTATTCAACCGTTCTCATCATTCTTATCGGTCATAATTTCAGTTATACTGATCCCTACTGCTGAAAAGAGATTGAATAATTGATGATGAGAGCATACATGCATCAATTGTTTACCTTCATGAAGATTTGTATATCCTATATCTAGGTAGAATGACATATATTAAGCTCTAAATTAAGTGGCAAATTTTCTTCCAGGGATTTGACACTCTTGTCCATAGAGGCATATATGAGGCTGCAAAAGGCATGTATGAGCAAATGTTGCCCGAAGTGCGGGCCCACCTAAAAGCCCATGGCGATCGCGCAACCTTCCGTTTCACTGGCCATTCACTCGGGGGAAGCCTCTCATTACTTATCAACCTGATGCTTCTGATACGGGGTGAAGTGCCCGCCTCTTCATTACTTCCAGTCATAACTTTTGGTTCCCCATCAATTATGTGTGGAGGTGATGGTTTACTTCATAAGCTTGGGTTGCCTCGAGGCCATGTCCAAGCAGTCACAATGCACAGAGATATTGTTCCACGAGCCTTCTCTTGCAGTTACCCTGATCACGTTGCTGAGCTTCTCAAGGCCATCAATGGGAATTTCAGGAACCATCCCTGTCTTAAGAATGAGGTCAACATATGCACCTTTACTTTGGCAGCATTCACTTCAAAATGAGCTTTTTCTATGCAAATTTCCTTTTACAAAACATTGATGACTGTTATGCTGCCATCAATGAGCATGTCCTCTGATGAGTAATTTGATGCCTATGTCCAGCCTGTTATGCCAAGATAGAAAGGAAATGCATCTTCTCATTTACAGTGTGCATCTGTTTCATGTTTGTTTTTATTTTTCGTTTTTGGTGAAAGTGTGTCACTCTTCATTAAATAAACTGGACCATTGTTAACTTAGTTTTTATTTTCGGGGAAAAAGAATAATAACGCTGAAAACTAGTTGCTTTTTCAACTAATGTAATGCTTTCATCCCTTTATTACAGAAGCTCTTGTACACTCCAATGGGGGAGCTTCTGATTCTACAGCCCGATGAGAACTTCTCCCCTCCCCATCACCTCCTTCCTTCTGGCAGTGGCCTCTACCTTCTGAGCTGCTTGCTCTCTGATGTCTCTGAAGAGCAGAAACAGATCCGAGCTGCTCAAAAGCTCTTCTTCGACTCTCCTCACCCACTCGAGATCCTTAGTGACCGATCTGCCTATGGGTCGGGAGGAACCGTTCAAAGGGACCATGACATGAATTCCTACTTAAGTTCCGTGCGTGCAGTAATAGGACAGGAGCTGAATCGTATCAGGAAGGCCAGGAGAGAGCAGAGGAGGAAGCTCTGGTGGCCCCTTGGTGGGCAGTGCGACATGAACAATGGGATTGTCCTCGACAGGACCATAAGGTCGGTCCACTCGGGACAGCATCTGTTTGCTTTCTCCGGCATAATAGGGACCAGTCAAGAATCTCTTAAACGGTTCAGTCAGTTTGTTTCTTCTCAGAGGATGCATTTAATCATGGTGCTACTGCTCCCCGTGAGGTTGTTACTTCTTGGGGCCTCTAGTGTGATCAGCCTCACTTAAATAGTCTAATAGGTCTCATCAAAGCTCTGCCTGGGTGGCAATTCGTGAAGGCATACGTCCGCAAGGTTAACTTGATTAGGTGATTTGATTCTTTATTCATTGTTAGGGAGCCATTTATGCTTATTGCTCAGTGAACGCTGTGGGGAGAAAATAGAATCTGTATAGAGACGGATAAGTCTATTGTAAATGACACGAAAGGAAATTGAATGCATTTCAGACTATATTTGTGTCATGCAATCGATTTTTCTTGAGAAAAATGTTCACTGTTGGGGGTAGAGCACATTTTCTTGGAAATTTTATCAACTCATCTTGTTCTGCCGTATTCATATTCTTGTCTAGAGAGTTAGTTGCCATTAACTCTCTAGCACGATGCGCGGATTTTAGCTCATTGCCTGCCGCCCCTCAATTGTGGTTGGTCGACCTTGGCACTGGGCCGACGAGCCACTCGCTGGTATCTACCATCCCGATGAGATCATTCTGCTCCATCCCGGCGTAACAGACGTAGTGAAAGTGGAAATGGGGTTTGTCCGATGTTTGAAGAAGTCGACGGAATCAAAGTTGAAAGCAAACTGAAAGTGAGACCCTTTATTATTGGCTCAGTGCTGATGAAGAAGAAATAGATGTTTAGCCTTAAGGTGGCGCCTCTTCTTCTGTCATGTGGTCGGTATTCTGCCCAGTTATGGAGGCCTCCAATCATTGAGAATTGACTCCAAACGATGTTTCTTGCACGCGGGGGATTGGCAAGACATTGTCATCCCGATTTTCCCTTCGAAGATATTTCCAATTTTAAATGATTTCATCTTTCGGTATGCGAATTAAATCAGCTTAACCTGTACCAGACAGACATAGCCGTGGACTAGCTCAAATCTTTCAACAAGAACAGTCAGCATGATCTTTCCAGCCTATTATTGGCTTTTCACCGCTCGACCCAGATGACGTGGCGTTGCGGTCGGGATGCGCTGGCATGTCGTGGGGGTGGGGGGTTTGAGCACGTGCCCGAAACAAGCATAGTCACGTGTCGAAGTTAGGCAAAAGTTGAACGTCGCATGTAATGGACAAAAAGGTTTGGGCCCACCGGAGAGATGATGCAGCACGTGATGTTGTTAACTGGGACAAAACAGGAGCTTGTCCCAGCCAAAAAGGCCTTTTGTAGTGACATAGAGCCCCTCTTCAATGCCTATCCATCCAACAAGGCAAAAAAATGTCAATGGGCACGGCAGTGTTCGGTTCGGATATTTTCAGATTATGGAGATATTGTTGAGATATACGATCTCACATCGATTAAATGAAGAAAATATTATTAGTTTATAAGAACGTTGGGTACCACCACCTATTAGCTTAAGCTTTTAAGTAGAAACGGGTCCGATCCCTTATGAGCTCACAACGAATTTAACATGGTATCAGAGCCAGTGGGCTCGCACGTTGCCCGACCGGAATCCAGAAGCCTAGCTCGTGGTTAGTTGATATAAGCCCGAGTACGGAAGAAGTTGCCCGACTCGTGGCCAATTGTCCCCCTTGTCCAAGATCGGAAGAAGAATGCTCGATTTGTAGACAGTTGTTGAGAGCGGGTGTTTAATGACACGTGTCAAAGTGGATCATGTTACCACGTGAGGGCGAGTGTTGAGATATACGATCTCACATCGATTAAATGAAGAAAATGTTGATAGCTTATAAGAAGGTTGAGTACCATCACCTATCAACTTGAGCTCTTAAGTGGAAACGGGTCCGATCCCTTATGGGCTCACAACGAATTTAACATGGTATTAAGATTACCTTTCCTCCGTTCAGTCCATCACGTAGCACAAAGATGCATGAAGGGAAGCTTTTCGCGGTGCGGATTACCAGCGACTTGCGAAAATGTAAGATCGGAGCATTTTCCCGACTTTCAGAAAGAGATGGCATCGGGGCTGCAAGTTTGTAATTGTACGCAAGAATGCATAGATCCACAGAAAGAGTTTAGAGTTCAACAGATGTCAACTGTACCAAGTACTCCATGATTAGAGGTGGCAAATCGTGTCAGCCTGGCACGGCACGATAAGAGGAGGGTACGATAAGGGCTGGTCCAAGCAGGACCCTTTAGGATATCATTCCAGGTCGGCACGGCACAATAAGACATGGGCGGCCTTGGCCCGTCCCGATAGCCCGATAAAAAATTCGTTTGATCGTGACTTATTTGAAACTACAAATAAACTCACAAATGAATTTTTTTTTTATCCTTCAATAGTGTCTAATTGTCTAATGATTTTTTTAAATAGCTCTAATCGGGCTATCGTGCCACTGCAGCATGGTGTTATTGTGCCGAGCCTGTGCCGAGCTATTGTGCCGTGCCAAAATTTGCCAGGTCTATCCATGATTTGCCAGGCTCACAACACCTAGGCTCCGGCTAGGCTCAATATCCTATGGGCTTCCAAGGCCCTTTTCGGAGTCTGGTCGTGAGGAATCGTGCCCGCGAAACAAGTTGACATCGTTCTCAGTTTGGGCCATCTTGCCGTAGCCCAGCTGGCATGGCATGGCAAGTGGGTCCATGCGTTCAAGGCATTATGATATCGAACAATGCCCAAAATCTCGACATCATGAGTAAGTGCTTGAATGGAGGAACGTCTTCTGAACTGCCTCGGTACATTGGGACGGGACAGGCAGTGCCGAGAGAATGGAAGGAGCCCTTGCCTGTAGCGTTGGCCGGCTTCATGGGCTGCAACGGCGGCCGCTTGGGGGCGAGCAACGAGAATTATGTGGCTCAAGAGATGACTTATGGACTCGGACCCAAATGGGCCTTTGGCCGATGAGCTAGGAGTCCTTCTCCTTAGGCCTTGGTCGTAGTATGCTCGACCTTTTTTTTGGTATATATCACCGGTATCCAGATGAACTTTGTCCAGCTGACTAATCAAGATCGTCCCGGGTCGGCCCATTTAAGGGTTTAAGAGCTCCCTGCCGTATATGGGACTCGAACTCGAGTCCTCTCATTGAGATGATAAGTGCTGAACCACTCGACCACGCCCACGGTGAATTAGTACGCTCGACCTTTTTTTTGGTAGAAACCGTCGATATTCGGTTGGAACTAATCAGGATCACCCCGGGTCAGCCCATTTAAGGGGTTAAGAGCTCCCCGCCGCAGGTGGGACACGAACTCGAATCTTCCCGTTGGGATGATGAGTGCTGAACCACTCTACCAAATCCACAGTGGATTAGTAGCTCGACCTTGAAACATAGCAACTCCGTATTAAAACATGGCACAGTACAACGGGAAAGAAAAAGGGTAGCATGGAGCAGTGATGGTTCTACCGACTTCGTGTCCGTGAAGTCTACCAGGGAACATGCCTTCTGTCGAAACTCGTCTTGTCTCTTCATTATGTAAGCTGTCAGATCAACTTTTTTGTGATGTGAGTTCCAGTAAAAAGAAAAAGTATTTGCGAGTACTGACAAAGGGAAAATATGGCATCTTTATTGACTGGAGATTGATGGGATCGAAAGCTAGCTATACACTGCTGGATGAGCAGAACCGATCACTACCTCCAAGATGGAGAAGATATCTGCCGGGTTGAGTTACAATTAATTACCTCAACTTTAGGTGTTGCTGGAAGTGATAAAAGAATGAATTGGGCGGGTGGGGGTTGTTGTGTTGTGGTGGGAGGTGGTTTGGCATGCATTCATATTACCAGTAGAAATAGCGGTAAAAAAGCAACTTTTCAGAGAGAACCACAGTTCCATTCCACAGTACAATCCATTGCCACTAGTAAATTTCACAGAGATCCACAGTCCCACCACCCAACGGAACATTACAGACATGCAACATCATCATCCCCGCCATCATCATCGTCAAAGCCTTAAACCAAGCCCAAAGGCATAATCAAACTGAACAATGTAATGTATTGTTGCAGTAGAGCTAATCAGGAGAGGATTATGATACATACATTTATCCTACTTGATGTACTGAGAGAGCCACTTGAAGCCATCCCCGTAACCCATCTTCCGGACAATGCTGCACATGAAGACCTCAAGGGGCCGGACATTTGTATCCGTGAGGACCACCTTCCCCTTGCCAGTGGTAAAGTTGGTGAGGCCAAGGTGGTAGCGGAGCTCATCCTCGGATGCAGCATAAGGTATATCAATCTTATTGCCAAGGATAAGGAACGGGACATTCACGAGGGCATCATCTGAAAGGAGTGCATCGAGCTCTCTCTTTGACTCTGCGAACCTCTCCTTGTCATAGGCATCCACGAGGTAGACCACAGCATCCACCTAAGAAGCATTGAGTGATATCATATAAAGATCATAATGCAGAATGCAATACCTAGTGAATTAGAAACTTATGCATCAGTTATCCATTTGGTTATAGAGAATCCACCAACTTCTTGTCTTTAGGAGCAGTGATACCTTTGAAAAATATTCTCTAGCATTTAAAACAACTTCATGTTTCAAGTGAAGAAAATAACTTTGGGATCCTTCGGCGTACACTATGCATCCTTCAAAGATGATACAGTGGGAATGGTAACACAAAACTATCCATGGAAAGATGTAAACATCCAAAAAGATTTGCGTATGCGAATTGAAGATGAAATTAGCAAATCCAACTTATTGGAGAAACCTAGTTCACTCAATCGTTGTTATGTTTAACAAGAGATTTCAACAAGCAATCACTCACTGTACCTTGGCATAATAATCTTTCCAAACCCTGCGAGCAATCTGATGACCACCCAAATCAAAGGCCTTAAATTTGATTTTTCCAATACTCAGCTCTTCTGATGTTGGGTATTGGGTAGGCTGATGCTGCACTAGCCTCTGAAATTGATGCCCGAATTCAGGATCAGATGTATTTACATCATCATGCAACTGTTTAGAACTTCAAAATTTTTTAATTGAGTTTGAGATTAAGTTCAGACTATCACACAGCACAACGGCATTTGCATATACTGTAAAAATCAATTTGAATACTCGAGCACTGAATACACCTGCAGCCATAACATGTTATTTTTCTGGGAAGAATAATCGATTTAAAATAAGACCCATATAGAAAAAGTACAAGAACCATCATTCTAAGCTCAGGTTCAGCTTGTAGATCACAAACAAGAATTCCATAATCATCAAATTCTCCCAGAATTATAACTCTGATACATTTTCAGGTTCCTCGTTTTTGAAAATAGCTATCAACCTCGCAGTCTTTAAAGAGCAAACTCCCGTTTCTGCTTCCATAAAGGCAAAAGAAGGAAATATAAAGACAAAACTCTGCTAAGCAAGCCGATTAACCATGGCCACAGTCAAGCTTACAACAACTGTTAAGAGTATCAGCGAGACAAACAGTCCATAATATGCAGCTAGTTCACGTCTGCAGGATCTAGTCGGCACTTCTTTCGATTTGAAGACCTCCCACAAGAATTTTCTTTTTCGAGAGCCAAAACTTCTCCTAACCAACAGAAAGCGGCCCCATCACATGTTTGAGAACTAGACCAATCACAAACAAGAAGTCGAGGAAAGATTGCCTGTCAACCATCGCAATTCGTCAAAACGGTCGGACAAACGGGGAGGACAGGAGTAAGAAACCTCGTCCTTGAGCATGTGGAGAAGGGTGGTCTTCCCAGCATTGTCGAGGCCCAAGAACAGGATTTTGGCCTCCTTCTGCCAGAGGCCTAGGGAGGCGAGGATTCCATAGAACCAGTCCAGGAAAAACATGGCGCCCCCAAGTCCCACCTGCTTCTTCCTTCCCCTCCGCTGTAAGGAACCTACCTGCCGGCGAATTGAACTCAGAATCTCAAGAACAGGAGAGAGAGAGCGATGATCGACTGCCCCTGGGAGACGGACCGTCTAGCTTTGCAGACGCCACGGATGATGCCTCCACCGCCACTGCTTCAAAATTGCAGCGATGGAATCTCCGCAGGTTCTTAAGAGAGAAATTAATGGTGGCGTTGGAAGGACGGAGAAATATCTGCTCACCTCATAAAATAATATTTAGGGGAAGAGCTCAAAACTCGAATTTGCCCCTCCCAATGTCGTCATAATAGCGAAAATGCCCTCCACCGGAGCGATGTCTTAGGGTGATTTCTAGACTCTGCAGTCGGCGCCAGTGCCTGAAAACCACGTTTCAGAGCTTCATGAACCAACCAGCACTCTCCATCCATGGCCGACAAGCAACAGGGATATACTCAATGACCCTGTGGGATGCCATTGCCTGCGCCGCTGCATTCTGGCTCGATTCTAGTCTGTGTTCGTCATACGGCCGTACCTCGCGCTGTGAATACCCCCAACCAATGATCGACGTTTAACTCACAGTGCGTCCAAGACGGACCAGTGATGATGACAGGTGCTGGAGGAGAACAGGAGGGACGTCCCGGTCTCCATTGAAACACCACAGCCAACACCATATTGGATGATGAACAGCAGACACTGACTCTCAGACCGGAGTCTCCGCGCTTTTCACTATCCCCTGGGAAAGCATTCTCTTAACTTTGAGCTACAGCGCACCCACATTTTACACTGGAACTACTCCTTAGTCCTTACTGATGGAAGCCTTTATCGATCTACTCCAAGAGCTGGCAATTTCTGGCTCAGGTCCGGTGGCCGATCGTGCCAGTTACTTATTAGGGTGGGTTGGCACGGCCTGATAGCCAAATTACTATTATTATTATTTAAAAAAACTATTATGTTAAAAATAAAAGTAACACTCTTAAACTATATATAATATATTTTGACTATATCCATCTATTAGAGTGTAGATAGAGGAAAAAAATGTTAATTAATTTGAGTTGAGTTTTTAATAATTATTTTAAAATATCTTTGAAAAGTTTTCACAACGAAAGTTTTTAGTGGAGTGGATGGGTGGCCCGATAAATATTTGGGTCGTGCTGCCAGTACAATAATATATTGGGCCGTACTGGCCCGGCCCAAGTTGCCAGCTTGACGTAGTACTCCCGCGAGAAGTATACTCTGATCTCACTTGCCAGGTGCTCAAGACGCTGATCGGTCTTACTTTACATGAGTTTTTAGGTGTCAGTTGTTTGATACTCAGAAATTAAAATTTTAAATATATGTATATATAGTTTAGCAATTGAAATGGACCGTACATTACTGAATTATGAAATATTACCCTTATTTATGAAAAATATAGGTAGAAAATTGTCAGTGTTGAAAGGCACTTCTGAATGTGCATGGAACCAAAAACTTTTGGAAGTTAAGGACATGTGCTAAAGTGGGCTTGGCTCCAATTGTCTTCACCATAGTTTTTAAAACCGGACTGAGCCGACCGGTTCGACCGGGAACCGGCCACTCACCCGGTCCGGTTCTCACAAAAATCTCATTATTATTTAAATGAGATCAAATTCAATTAAACCGGCCAGTTCTCACTTGAACCAATAAATACAATTGAACCGATGAGAAAACTGGCTAATTTAAAAATAAAAATAAAAATAAAAACATATTATAATATACTTATTTTATTTTACTAGACTTATATTTATATTTTATGTTAAATTTGTGACTAATATTATAACTATATTAATGATTTTGATTATAAATAATAGTTAAATTATAATATTATATCAATTTATTGGAATATTATATTATTAATATTATTTATTAAACATGCGGTTTAACCCATTGAACCCCCGGTCCGACCCATGAACCCATACCGTGATCGGTTCCCGGCTCGGTCCGGTTTTAAAAACTATGGTCTTCGTCAAATCTACCTACCATCCATAGATTATTGGATTTTAACTAATTTATATTCGAATCAAGTTATTCCACTATTATAACTCTGCAAATATAATTTTTTTAGTTTACAAGATTTCAAGGGAAAGAGATGTTAAAATGGGAGGTCCGCGTTAGTTCAAAACGGGGTTGGAATCGTTTGGCCCTCGGTTATGGTTTGGCCTATTTGCTTAACGGGTCATTCCGGTGACATATCACAGTTCAGTCATATGAATCAACTTGAATCGTTTATAAGCAGACCGATTTGCGATTCGGACCCGTTTGACCCATGAATCATTCATCTTTTCTATTATTTTTTTTCAAATTATTTAAATTGATTCGACAAAATTTGAGTGCTGATTTGCAAGGTTTCGACGGTCTGGGCCAAGTTGCTACGGTTCTCGGCCCAATTCACACAAAGACAATGCACTTGTCCGGTTTTCGTTCAATGGCCTATTCTTTGGACTTGACCGGAAACCATCTCTCAACCCAATAAGAGGGGTTCAGACCGGTTATGAATTTTGACGGCCGACTCTGGCCCATTTAACATTTCTAATTATTAATCACATAAAAAACAATTAAAGAATTCTAAGAAGTGATTTAAGGGTAATAATTAGCCAGCTGTAATCCGCAGATAGATGGATAATTTAAAAGCGTATTCGAACGGTCACCAAACTTACCATTTGCACAGTGAAATCTTTTCTAGTATGGAAGGTGGTAATAAGTTGCCGCAATCAAACTTGTCTACAAAAGGGCTCCTCTGGCTCACCACCGGAGCTATGCCAGCACTTGGCAAACCATCTCCCTCTTCCATTCCGCCATCGATCTCTCATTTCTCCGCCCCTTCAGCCAGTATTGTCCGATCTTTGTTTCTTGGTCTCCATTTCGGATTTCGTTGTTCATTGTTCCCCCAGCTTTTGCATCCATTATTAGCTCCCTGGATCGATTCAGTTGTCGGGCCTTCCTGCATCTTCGTGATTAGGGATTTTCTGTGGGGGTAAGAGTCGGTTCCCGATGATCCTTTCCTGCATGCAGCGTTGATGTGTTTCGCTAGGCCAATGCGCCGAGTCGGTGTCCTCCACTCGTTCTCTGTAGTGTTCCTGTATTGGTTCTACGTTTTCTCGTCGGCTAGCTCTTCCCCTTCGTGCCACTGATTCGAGAATTTCATCTAAGTCTCTTGGGGAACCCTTTAGTTTTATCGGAAATTTTGGAAGCTTTCTTTCTTTCCCTTTTTTTTTTCCTGTCGAAATTTCGTTGTAGCGGATAGATAGTGTTTTCTGAGAGACATCTTTGAGAAGAGAGCGAGAGAAAAAGGAAATGGCTTTAGCTCAGAGCCGATCGAGCTCGGGTTCGGATTCTGACCCGAGATACGCGATGCTTGATGATAAGAAAAGGAGGAGGATTGAGTCGAACAGGGAATCTGCGAGGAGGTCCCGGCTGAAGAAACAGAAGTTGATTGGTGATCTGATAGTGCAGGTGGCCCAGTTGAAGAATGAAAATAATCAGCTGGTCCAGCGCATCGACAACGTGTCAAGGATGTTCACCGAGGTCGAATCAGGGAACGATATCCTGAGGGCACAGGTCATGAAATTGACGAATCGCTTGGCTTCCCTGAATTCGGTGCTGCAGATCATGGAGGCAGTCAGCGGGGTCGCTATCGATATTCCTGAGATGCCCGATATTATCATGAAGCCATGGCAGCTCCCGAGCACTGTCAAATAGCCGATTATTATGGTCTCAGTCGACATACTTAAGGGATGATCTTTCCATCACCCAATGAACAATGCTCCCAAGGTTTTTTGAATTCTCATTTTGTGTCTATGTAGGATCTTGCTTTCTTGCTGCCATTTCCTTTCGTGTTTTGGCTTTCCTGGGTTAAAAGCTGAAGGTAGTTCGAACATGCTACATGAACGTTGGTACATTTGGGAAAGCTGATTGAATGTTAGCAGTTTTCATCTGTATTACAATATAGGACAATATGTGAGAATGGATCGGTGATTGATTGCTCATTCGCAGTCTCGGGCTGGTGCAAATGTGTGACCTTTCCTGATGAACTAATGGGGGCTTGTTGGTCTGCCTTGCACATTGACATGTTCTTGCGTTAGGAATGGAAAAGAGAATGAAAGTGAATTATCTAAATAAATGAGCTATATAAGAGATTAATCAGTCAGACGGAAGACTACAGTCCCCGTGTCCGTTAACCAGATGGAATATCAAGTTAGATACTACAGTGTTTTCGACATGGAGCTATAGGGTCGGTCTGAATGATCAATTTCGATGAACAAGAAGCATCTGCTGCCCGCATTTTGGGTGTGATTGTCTGGTGTTAAAAGCCCACCAGCTGACCTTTCCTTCTGGCTGTCAGCAACCTTGATCAGCCTTGATGTTTTTGGGTATGAGGTATGGGCAACTGCTTCGGAAACAAGGCAAAGGCGGAAGACCCAGTAATCGTTGTCTTGGTCACCGCAAAATGGTTAATCGGAATTGTGGGATGTTCAACGCCGTAAATGGTGTCAAGAACTTTTCTAGCCTTCATATTTGGTCATTTGGTGGCATCCAAGACAACTCGATTCTACATAAGACCAAACTTTTGTAGAATGAACCATGGAATGCCTCGATGAAGTTATGTCATGGAAATAGTAGGTTTTAAATTTGAGTTCCGATCATTGAAACAGAGCTAAGGTTCCATCATCTAGAGGGAATCGTGTCACTCCACCTTGAAGTTGGTCTTTGATCTCCTCAATGCGCTAGTAGGCCACATGAATCATGACCAAGACACGGACCGGATCACTTTGGGACATCTACTTTCATATTTAACATTAAGATAATTGTGTCATTTAACACTTGATCCAAGAGCTTGATGGCAAAAGATCCATCCACGCTTTCAACCACAACATTGATGCATCTTTCTATTCCCCTCACATTGGTTTGTCTCCTCCATGTTCACAGTCGAATAAGGTTCAATCGGCCTAATAATGAGAATGCTGCCAGCCCAAAATTTCATTTCTTACCAGCCCGAGGCAACTTATATTGCTCGTCTCAGAACTAATTCCAAAGTCCTCGATTCTATAGCGGCTTTGGAAGCAGATACCTGTTTTTGCACCTTTGTTTAAATAAAGGGTTTTGGAGGGAATGCGTCTCTACAAATCCATCCACTCAAACCAACCAATTTTTCTGCTCATACCGAAGGTCAGAGGGGAATCATTCGTATCCAAGATCAAGCGTGCCAACCAAGCGGCTTCATCCATTTCGGTTTTGGCTCAGACTTCACCAAATATGATTCTCATATGATAACAGAGCATTTTGGCTGAGCAGCGCATCCTCCAGAGGGGATTTTGCTCCAAACAAATGACAACTTGCCACGCAGCATTTTCAGGAAATCATCTCCTTGACCTTCCTTGATTTGAAGCAGAAACAAAGTTTCAATTCCAACTGAGAGACTTGGAGGAGGATAATCTCCCTCTTGAGTCCTCTCCATCCAAACAATGCCTAAGGTACCTTCGCAAATCAAAATTAGTCTAATCTGTTGATGGGTGCAATTTGATATAAAGGAGTTTTGATTGGAAGAATGAGAACAGAGATGACAGTCGATAATTGAATATATTAAGCGATACCATTTCCATATTCACAGCAGAATAGCCAAGTTTCCTAAAGTTCCATGTATCAGTTCGAAGTTGTAGATACATAGAAAGAGATTTCGCAACGGTTCTGGCCCAGTAAGAAAATAAAGAGAACTCTTGCCAGTTATTCATAGAGGAAAAAACTACCATTTGGGTCAGTTAGAGCAATTGTATAACTTGACATAGATTCACTTTCAGAAGCGAAAATAGAGTTCAAATATCCCCAGAAGCTAATTATTCAAAACGTCAAAGGCAAAGCTCGCAGTAGACTCATCTGGGTACCGAAGGAAAGACAAACTGAACAGGTTGCTGATGAGGTTGCCCGAGACAGAATCTGAGACTTCACTCTTCCTCGGCTACAACACTGATCTCACCTTTCTCCAGCATATCATAAAATGCCCTGACTTTCCTCTGCTCGTTCCAATGGTGCATTTTCCAGAGGCTGCCAGCGGCCAGAGCAACTGCAAAGCCCATCAATATCTCCTTGACAACACTCGGTCCCTTCAAGGTGGCATGAGCGACTTTGTGGGCAGCCATTTTTTCCCTTACGCAAGTATGAGTAGAACCTAAAATCAAAGAGAAGGGCGAAAACAAAGAAAAGCAATAACTCTGATCACTTCTTTGATCAATGTGAACCACCTCGATAAGATGGAAAGTAATCTGGGCGATCCCCTATACTTAATTCTAAGTTTGTACTTGAGATAAAATTTCTTAATCGGGTCCTACTTTCTAGGTATTAGAATTGACTGAACCGCCAATCAGCAAGCATAGATTCTCTGCTTTCAGACACGAACTTGCCATAAAAAGACCGACACGTGTTGGTAGAAATGGCTCAGATTCAGTGAGAAAACCATGGTTATGAAAGATTTACTTTTTTTTAGCCAATAGGTAGTAGGCAGGAAAAATTGCCATAATAATCAGAAACATGAGTAAAATTACAAGCTTTCTCAACAGATCAACCAGATTAACACCAGACAAATCAAATCGATAAACGGGACGAAGTACAGTCGAAACCCCAACATATATATGATATTATCTCATCATCTATCTTTACGGGCATCGCAGTTTCGATGATTAGCACAGCGATAAACAAACAGCGGGAAGAGATCAGCTACAGATGCAGAATTATAATACTGTGTCTATTTATAGGTCAAACTGCGGCGCACTACGAACCACTGAAGGCCGAGAAACTTGTCGAGATCTCAAAGGCAGGCGAATCTCAGAGATGAAGATCGAGGATGGATCCGAGGGGAAATCAGATTAGGTCTTACCTAGGAGGCAAGGCCACGGCGACGGCGAAGGAGAGTGATGGAAGAAGAATGGCCTCTGCTTTTCTCCCGACCTGGAATGAGAGAGAGAGAGAGAGAGAGAGAGAGAACGCAAACGACGACTCCTTCCCCATTGGGCCATCCGGTAGCCTCTTGATTTGCGCCACGTGTACCCTTCCCACTAGCAATTTATCTCCGCACATACATGAGCCCGGAGTATGGGCCCTGTCAGTCAACGCAAATGGCACACATGGAACCATAGTTTTTAAAACCGGACCGGCCGGGAACCGGTCAAGTATAGGTTCATAGGTCGGTCGGGGGTTCAATGGATTGAACCGCATGTTTAATAAATAATATTAATAATATAATATTTTAATAAATTGATATAATATTATAACTTAATTATGATTTATAATCAAAATCATTAATATAGTTATAAT
>CXYZ01008288.1:201787-245229 GCA_900006705.1 Sonneratia caseolaris
AAATTGATCGGTTTTCTCATCGGTTCAATTAAATTTATTAGTTCAAGTAAAAACCGGCCGGTTCAATTAGATTTGACCTCATTTAAATAATAATTGGATTTTTTTTGTGAGAACCGGACCGGAAAAGTGGCTGGTTCCCGGTCGAACCGGCCGGTCCGGTCCGGTTTTAAAAACTATGCATAGAACTTTCAATTTGATTAATCGTAGATAGATATTTATTATAAGATTTTTTTAAATTTATTCATTTTAATTTTATTTACTTTTAAACTTATAAATTCACAAAAAAATATAGATCAAGAGCCATATTTCCTTGGTTGAATGGTTAAATGGCTTGATTGATTGACCGTGTCATGAAACTATAATATGATCAATGGGTCCCAAAACACTGAAACTAATAGATGAGGGACCAGAGGAACAAAAGGCTAATTATGCCTCCATGTATGTCTCATATTTGCCTATTAAAAAAATAGACATAAAAGATTACAACCACAGCAACAATAATAATAATAATAATATGAGTAGGCAATGATGAGCGATACGGGGATTTCCTTCATTGGCGAGGGAATCTAATACCTACCGCAAATTGTGACATCACCAATCTTAGTTGTTATTTGATTATGGAAATACACTATAGTTGTAATAATAAATTAATAAATTATAAATTTAATTTTTATCGTACAATTTTTTATATAGTAGCGTTGAGAATTATGGATATTTTAAATTAAGAATTCAATATGTTGGGAATGTAAGATTTCACCTATTGCACCGTGAAACTTTGTCTCGTTACATTGCAACAAATTTTGCCGCTGAATATTGCAATCCGAGGATGGAGATTACGCTGAATTTTACAGGTAAGAAACGAACACCTCGTCGTCACAGGGGGCAATGCAAAAGAATGGAAATTGCCGGACGGAAGGAAGTCCAAGGAAAACTCAGACTTTGTCTTCATCTCCGACGATGTCATCGCCGTCGTTGTCTTGCCTTCTACCTCTGATTCTCGACCTTTTCAAGATCAGAATCATGCCGACCCACATAAGAGCTTTAACAACCTTGACCACTCCGATGGTCAGGGTCAGGTAGTACAGCCACCATCCCACGAAGTCGGCCGCTCCGAGGCCCATCAGCAGCTCCCTCTTCACCTCCGGCACGATGATCAGTGCCTCCACCTCCTCCCTCAGCCGCCACCACCACAGCCCCCCGAGGCCGGCTGCCATCGCCGCCCTCTCCCACCATCGCTCGTCCCTGTGGCCGCCCAGGACTGAGCTGTCCACCACCGGCTTCACGACCAACCTGGCCCAGTGCAGCATGGTCTCGTGCAGTCCCAGGAAGAAGACGACCCTCCCCAGGAATCCACCCTCCCAGGTCTCGAACCTGGGCCCTCCTTTGGCTGCTGAGCTGACAGGTTCTACGCCAATGTTCCCCTCTATGCCCAAGAACACACAAATCTGGAGCGCGCACAGGACGACCCAGGCGGCATAGAGGCCGGGCCCACGCACCGCCCGGCCGCCGCCCGACAGGCTCCCTGTCAGGCATTGCACGAGGGTGGCCGTGCTGAGGAGGGACAGGAGGGAGAGGAGCAGAGTGGGGTTAGTGTCTAGGAAGAGGGAGAGCATGGAGGAGAGTGGCCCGGAGGGAACCGCGGAGGAGAAGTTGGAGAAGTAGCTGTTGGAGGAGAGCCTGGCGAGGAGGAGGAACGAGAGGGGAAGCAACAGGCTGAGGAGAGTTATGGTGAGGAGGTGGAAGGGCTCCCTCAGGAGCTTTGATGAGCTGCTTAAGGGATTCTTCTTTGCTGCCTTCTTCTGTGTCCATAGAACCTCGCAGCCCATCATCATCATCTTCCTCTTCCTCTTCCTCTTCCTCTTCCTCCTGTAAATATTCTGCTTCAGAGCTTGAAGATCAAAAGTCAGGGAAGAGCTCTTGAGGAGGAGGAAGAAGATGGAAGAGGTCACAGGGAGGGTGTTTGTTACGAGACAGGGTTGGTTGAGTGAAGAAACAACATAAGTTGTTGCCACGTCCATTGACAGTTTTGTTCTCACTGGAATTTAATTAATTATGTTTTAGTCTCCAAGAAACAAGACTACCAAACAAGTTCACAGAAAGCTTTCCCCTTGTTGAGGGTATTACCATCGGTTTCAGAATATCAAGTTCAATTTCACATAAGTCAGTCTTTCATTGCCTTTTCATTTCACTTCCTCATGTCCCGTTTCGAATTAATGGCATCTTTCATGATAATAATAATTACAAAACTTTCCGTCATGTGCCCTTATGGACGTGGAAGGACAGCCAAAAACAGGGAGTTACGGATTCATCATCTTTTGGTATTGATGATCTTGGGAAGGCAATTTAACTCCGGTGGGCAGCTGTGATGGATGCAAGTCGTGCAAGGTGATGGCAAGTAACCAGGTGGAAATAGTCAGGTGATCACTGGAGGCCATATAGATTGTCGGAAAATCAGATCTTGAGAAAACATTTTGCTACACTGTGCAGGTTTTGAGTAAAGAAAAGAAAAGACGCAGAGTTGTCTCTGTCAAAGGTTGGAGTAAATTGATTAAGGAACCAACGTAATGGCTTCGAAGTTCAACAAGCGATTCTTGTCTAATAAAATGTGGACAAGAGAAGAAGGCAGCAGTAAAGACCAATCAAATTACTCTAATCGACAGTAATTATCGGAACTAGTTGGTGATTTAACACTCCACTCTGGGCACTTCCTTATGCTATGTGGCAAGATTTGATCGCTGAAGAATTTCTCAACCACAGTGGATTCTCCAATCCCTGATTTTGTTGTGTAGTTGCAGAATATAGTTGAGCTTCATTCAATTTCAATATAATTGCATTTGAAGGGAAAACAAAATTGTTTCGCAACAGGAACTATTACATTAGTGTAAACTGGCTACAGAAATACCAGATTCGGCAGGCCTTATCTCCATCCTATTTCTTCACCACCAATTCCGATGTAAGAGGCCATCAGGTAAGATCCCATTGGAAGAGTCTTTATATTACCGGAATATTCATGCCCGTCATGGGAATGCCCCGTGTTGCTCAATTTCTACAGACTGATAATATCAAATTTCTATCTAGATGAATAGAATCACTTAAATCAGAAATGCCTCCAATTGACAGCGCAGCATTAACTAAAGCAACAAGGATATAAGCAATTTCTCATACCAATTAATGATGGGCTGCTACTTTATATCAGCAAATTAATGATGTGATCAGTAGCCACACAATATCCGAGACTTGCAAGAATTATATCACTATTAAGAACTCTCATATTAGGACTTGCCTGCAATAAAGGCAGAACAAATCATAGTATAGCTTTGACTGCAACCTTTTGCTGAACAGCCTTGTAACACTGAAGGCTGCAGAGAGGGAGCTTTGTCTTTGAGTCACGGTACTTGTATGGGTTCGTGCATGAGGGCCCAGCACAGTTCTCACGAGGGGGAGGGTAACTGCACATTGTGAGCAATCTCTCAGATGCAATTCAGTTGCCTGATTATCTTTGCGTTCTCAAATTCTTATGAGTAGCATGCAAATTGATATGGGGCAAAATGTACCTGCAGGTTTTGGTTTTGAATATTTCAGGGAGGCCCATCTCATTAGGGAATATCACGACAGTCCCGCTTGGGCCCATTACCGTTCGGATAGTGTTTGATGAGAGCATTGATGCATTAGCAGCTTTCTCCTGCAAAAGACCACACAGATGATTTGCTATCAGTCATACACCGTCTCCTGCAACCATAGGGTGTGGGTTGGGCTGAAAAATCTTAACGATGAAATGTTTTTGTTTTATTGGGAAAATGATAGAAGAATATGGGAATTCCAATTAATCATTTAGTACCTCTGCCAGTGCTTCTTGACGCTTCTTCATCTTCTCCTCACGCTTCTTCCTGTTGGAATCTTGTCCAAGTATTTTTCTTATAGCCTCAGCCTGCAAAATGATTCAGATTGAACTGAGACCTTCATGAAGAATGCGACTTTAAAGAGCAACAATTTGAAGAAATCCATACCTCTGATTCTCTTGCAGCTTTTTCATTTTGTATTCTACGTCTCTGTGCAGCCTCAGCCTTTTTAAGCTGCTGTTCGATTTCTGAGAGTTTTTCTTTTTGCTCTGCAATCAGGAATAATATTCAGAAATCAAGTGAATGAAGAATCACTGTAAGAAGAAAAATATTCATAATAAAAGAATGGTTAATTCATACTTCTAGGCGGAGCAGGAGGCAATCCATTTGGGAACTCGATCAAACTAGACCCCATGCCAACGGAGGCATCTTTACTTGACTGCAAGGCCCGTTGACGCGTAGTAAGAGTCATTTCCCGCCTATTATTATCCATCAAATAATCAATGGATTCCTTCTTTTGCTTCTTCTTCGTCTTCTTCCCTTCGAGCTCACCGTCAGATCCTGTTTCTTCTTCTTCCCCATAGTCAGCGTCTTCGGAAACACTATCAGCTCTAGACTTCCTCTTTGCATCTTTGCCAGCTTTGAATGCACCTTGCCGTTCAATATCAGAAACACTAGCAAGCTTTCGTGGCTTCC
Organism: Sonneratia caseolaris; assembly: GCA_900006705.1. Classification (NCBI taxonomy): domain Eukaryota; kingdom Viridiplantae; phylum Streptophyta; class Magnoliopsida; order Myrtales; family Lythraceae; genus Sonneratia; species Sonneratia caseolaris. The sequence continues at coordinate 206,323 of CXYZ01008288.1, forward strand.
TGCCAGAATCCTCATCAAATTCCTTATGTCCTGTACTAGACCTTGAGGCTTTGAGCTTTTCCAAGTATCGAATCTCATCATCTTCATCATCGTCAAATTCACCCTCCATTACTCGTTTCTTAGGTATCCTCCTGCTCTTCCGAACAGGTTCAGACTTTTCCCCTTGCTTTCCTGCTACATTCTTTCCAGTCATTTTTCCAATTGAAAAGTCTTCTCTCCCAAAGCGAAAGCCAAATTTCGAGAAATCTTTCCAGGGAATACCCTGCAACCCACTCCTCTTATTTGAAGGGGAATTGACATGATCCAAAATTCCCTGTCACATTAATTTTATATAGAAAAATATCCTTAGATATAAATTTTCCATAGAAGCAAAACAAGCAACCTATTTAAAATCCCCAAATAATATAAACAATGAATTAAACGCCAGATAGCCAGAAAAAAACCCCTAAGGTTGAAATCATCATAACACCATAAAGTCATCCATGAACTAATCAGAATAAGTACCCTAGATGTTAGAGGAATTGATCAAATCCTAGAAAAAACAAATCAGTAAAAAGGAATTTATGGCAACAAAATTAATGCCATAGAAATTGAATCCTAATTTTGCTCGATAGCTGTTGCTATTAAGCAATTACCTTTTCCCAGTAATTCATAATCTCATGACCATTATAACAGTTGGAAACCAAAACAGTTGGGAAAACATTGCACAATAATACAAAAAAGCCCAGGACGAACCATGAGTACCTGAGCATTCTGCTTGACACTTTTGGGAGTTCCAGCCTCCGACTCACCATTTGATGCAGAAATTGTCCGAGTAACACCACCAACTTTCAGCTTTACCTTTTTAACCTTGTTTTCATTTCCAGATCCATCAAGAACAATTCCTGATTGTCCAAGGCTCTGATTCTCACCATTCTGCCTGATAGAACTCTTCCAGTTTGCTGGAGCAAGTGCACCCTCACTAGATCTTTTTTCAATAATCCCAGCTCGTCCATGCTCATTATTGTAAAATGCATTGAAACCTCCATCATCTTCCTTATCATTATTGAGCAATTTCTTAGCATCTGTTACCGCAGAAGAAGAGACATGCATGCACTGATTGAGATTAAACTCCTTTCTCTTGAAGCTGGTCTCCCCATTGGTGTTTTCATCACTGGAGCCCTTGCTGGCATCATCAGATGGTGGTGTCGGTGACAAGGGTGAAGGCTCATTCCCTTCATCATACGAGTAGGGATTAGGTCGACTACGATGGCTTCTCCTCCTCCTCATTGCACCCCTCAAGACATCAAAATGGTTGGTTCCGAATTCTTCCATGCAGGAGGGATCTTCGAGAATGTAGCAACAGGCTATATGGAACAAAGAGATAAGAGATAAGACATTAGCAATTAAAGTGATTGCTCTGCGAAAAGAAGATGCAGTTCCAAATTTATAGGAGAAACAGCCAACGACAACAACAAAAGAAGAAAAAGAAGTTGGTAAATGAAGAAACAAGGCAATTATTACAACGACAAGACCAAAAATTCCTGCCGTAGAGACGTCCAGTTAAAAGAGGAAATTAGCGAAAAACGTCTCAAGAACATAACTTTCTGGTAACATGTTCACCAATTAGTACCAAGCAGGAGTAGGGGAAAAAAAAACTTACTCTTGTAGATCAAAACTTGCCCAACTAGAGACCTGAGGACTCTCCAAAGTTGAAAACTTGCATAACTTCCGACAGAACAAAGGCAACCAAAACCTCGTACGGCGAACCCATACGATCATACAAGAACCACTATCGACAACATTATGCAAAAAACCATACCATACAATGACTTCCCAGACCCTAAAGATAACACCACCAAGAAGCACAAGAAATCAAGACAGATTGCCAAACAGGAAGACAGTCGCAATTGGCGACAAGGAGAGCGCAGTCTCCAGCAAATCAGAATACGCGACTCACCGGATCAACAATCAACGAATGGAGAAAGCCCACAAGAAACCCAACCGATCCACCGCCTCTTCGGACGATCGTGGAGAAGAGGCAAGCAGGCGCGACAAGAAAGGAGAAGGAAACTGGGAGGAAAAAAAAAACAAAAAAGAGGATAAACTTGAGCAGCAGAGCGCGAGCACGAGCCCAGAGAGGAAGTGATAGCGGGTGGAGAAAGAGAGAGTGAAAGAGAGATGAGGCGAGAGCGATAGAAGACTGAGTGGCTGCAGAGGTGTGGTGGGGGGAGGGGGATTATTAGGGTTAGGGATTGGGCGGGCAAGTGTGGAAGAAGAGGGAAGGTAATAGTAATGCCATGGTAATGGTAAGGAGTGGAAATAACAACCCTGGTGGTGTCCTCCTCCATATTTTTGCTATCGCCACTCCTCCGACGCCCCCGCGCTCTCTCACTCCTATCTGTATGTCTTTATTCGGCTCCGTCGGGAGTGCCTGTAGCAAAAAACTTTCCGAATCTCCTTCGCGCTCTCTCCGTCTCTTCCTTCGACGGGCTCTCGTTTACATTTGCTTTCCTCCCCCACACTGCAATTTAGGCGTAGGTTAACAGCCTGCTCCCCAGACCGGCGCACGTTAGAATTCGCGGGTACACACTTCCACGGTCGCCACGTGTCGTGTGAGAAGGGCTGAATTTTAGAAAAGCACCCCCCCGCCCTGTATCTCCTGAATTTGCTATGGGGTCCCCCCTTTGTTCCAACTAAGCCCGTTGGTTGCATAGGGAAAAAAAAAATTGATAATTCCCATTTCTTTTCCGAAAACTATTCTTTTATTTAAATATTATAAATTAAAAAATTATATAATCAATAAGATGTTTTCTTATTTGAGAACAAATATAACCTGAACTTAGATTAGTCACAATTATGGACACTTAACTTGTCCTGGTACAGTACGTTGACCTCGTTGACTTTCGTTCGATTTTTCCACATGAGCCCTAGTCATCTACCCACTGCCCGTGGGTGTGGGGCCTGGATTTTTTTTAATATTATATGATTTCATAGTTTTCAATATGGGGCTGACTGGCCACACATACAAGTTTGACCCAGAATTGGTTAGTCGCCCTCTAATTTACATAATTAATTTAAATATATATTAAATTATCTAATTTTTTATTCAACGGTTAAACTTAAGTGAACCAATAATCGAATCAAATAAATTAAAAAATTATTTTAAAAAAGCCTTACCTACCTCAAAATCCATTCAAAAAATATTAATATTATATTATATTTTTATTATATTTAGATTTATAATTTTGGTTGACTTCAGACATTATAATGGATATTTTTAATTTTTAAAATTATAAATTAGTGATTGCTATATAATATTTTAACTTATAATGATTAATTATATTATCATTATTATTTATTAAATATACAATTTAATTTATTAAACCTATGGTTGACTAATGAACATACATCTTAACTAATTCTCTGTCCGGTCCACTTTTAAAAACCATACATTACTCTAAAATTTTATACAGAGTTTGATAGTCAATATATAGAACACACACTCATTCCCACTATTTCTTCTTCCCTCTCTCACTCTGTCGTTTCTTCAGTCGGGTCACAAGGAATATCACCAATTAAACGATCTGAATTTGCATAAAACCTTCCTCCAGAAGGCTTTTGAATCTTGAAAAGTGTCATGTTGAATCCAGAAGAAGAACCCAGGGTAACTTTCATTGACATGAATTCAATGTAATAGGCTACAACTGGCCGAGCGAATACACACAAAACACTACATTCGAATCATGTGCAGATCCATCGGTCTCTGCGTACAGGAGACACATACAACAGCATAGAAGACATCCCCAGAAACTATCAACCAATACGAACAGAGAATCACAGCTACTGAACCCAAGGCTACAGCTCTACTGCTAAAGAAAACCAAAACCGTGTCATGTCCAATAAGGGGTTCAACCTCCAGAAATTTACTGTGCACTGGGTATATTTCACAGCCACTGTGACCTTTTACGATTAAAAATTTTAATACATTCTCGAGTTTATAACAAATCCAGTCCCATCGCCCAAGTGGGCAGGTATTTCCCCTGCCTTCAGGTGCCTGCTTACCAAGGTCAAAATCAGCAACTTCAGCATGGAAATTATTCTCGAGCAGTATATTGCATGCTTTGAAGTCCCCATGATGACACAAGGTTGTTAGTCCTCATTCAAATAGGGAAGCCCTCTAGCAGCATTAAGTGCAATCTTCATTCAGGTATCCCCATCCAAGTGACAATTAACTCCCAAGTGACCTAACATAGGCCAGCTAGTCCACTGCATCAGAGTTTCAGCAATCCTGAAAATGTTTTGAACTAAACTGCCAATTTCAACACTCCCGAATAGGTTTCAAGTTAACAGCGAAGCCGGTTCACTTATTGTGCAACTCAAGCATGATATACATTGATGGTGCACCTTAAAACAAGTTCTGTTTTTAAGAAATTCTCAAAGCACATCATAACAGGGCATAGGTTCTGGTTCCAAATAATTATAACACCCAAATCTTCTTTTATAGATAATGTCTACTTCTGTGTCTAGCCAAAGCTATGTGAAATCAGTACAAAATCTCTACCAACTCAGAGAACATAACAAGAAGGAAGCAAATCGGTGCAGTTGGTCAAATTACAAAAAAAAGAACCTAATTAATCACGTTGCTTGAAGGAGCAAATAGGTACCTGGAAATCCTAATCAGGTTTTTTTTCCAATGATACCATGAATTACCTCTCAGATTCTTCCATGGAAATTCTGTTTTTTTGGGTTACTTCACCATCTTCATGGTCACAGTCGAGAAGGTTCAGTCATCCACCGGTCACTTCAAAATGAAGTGAAAAATTCGAGCTCTACTATATCCAAGCAGAGACTGTTAACTAAGTTAGTTGCTATTAGAAGCATGACAGTGTGGATGGAATTAATATTACCCTTCAAATAAGGGGCGAGGCAAGAGAGAAAAGTTCAGTTTCCATATTCCTACATTCACTGTAAAACTCTTCTGTTGATTCTCAGATCCCGGTAAACCAAGAAAATATCAAACAGAACATAACGGAATCAATTAAGATCAATGAATGGATGAAATCAAACTAAACATCTACAGCCTTACCAAAATTCCATTGTTAAAGGATGGAGAGAGAATGAGAAACACTCTCTCTTCTCCCATTGTTTCACCAATAGTCTTCACAAGAACAGGCTCCATCCTTAAAGTGATGAAATCTATTGGCATCCCTGACGACGATAACCCTCTCTGTAATCTTTGATACGAATTTCGTCCAACTGTGGCAATCCAAACAGACTCTGAGGTTCTTAAAGATCCTAATTTCTGTCCCAGGCTCAGTCTTGATTAAACCAAAGGATATTGCCAACTTCTCGCTATGAATCTTCATGATTAGCTCCTTCTCTTCCTCTTCCACATCATGCAAGGCAGTCACAGTCTCTGGCTTATAGCCGGCTTCCAATATTTTCCCAGAAAGCTTCTCAAGCATTGTATAAATTGCCTCTTTTTGAGGGTGGCAATGGTCCCCTGCGGTGAACACATAGGGAACGTCACCAATCTCTATTAAGGTAGCACCGGGAGTTTTCGCCAAGTTCTGCTGCTTCACAACTTGCCTTACTGAAGCAGCCTGTGTATACTTCTTGTCTACCGATAAGATGTTTGAGAGCAACACACGGTACCCAACATTCTCAGGGTCCAATTTGAACAATTGCTCAGATGCTAGCTGTGCCAGTCTTGTATTCTTGTGGATCATGCAGGCCCCCAGTAATGCACCCCACACTGGAGGGCCTGGCTCCACTTTCATTGTCTCGATAAACTTCAATGCTTTCTCCAACTTCCCCGCCCGACCAAGAATATCAACCATGCAGGCATAGTGCTCAGACAAGGGCTCAAACCCAAAATCACACACCATAGAATGGAAGATCTTTTGTCCTTCATCCACGAGACCCGAATGGCTACAAGCATATAGCACAGATAGAAAGGTAACTGCAGAGGGTGTGATCCTGGACTTCATCATTTCATCAAAGAGCTCTATGGCTTCCCGCCCTTGCCCATGAAGACCATACCCTGAGATCATAGAGTTCCAAGTGACCACATTCTTCTCAGGTGCATTGTCAAATAACTTGCGAGCCTCTTCGATGCTCCCACACTTGGTGTACATGTCAATAAGAGCTGTCAATACATATAAGTTGGAAAGGAATCCCTTTCTTCTTACCAGGTCATGGACCCACTTTCCTAGACTGAGAGATCCTAGTTGTGCACAGGCGGATAGAATGCTAGTCACAGTTACAGGATTTGGATCCATTCTAGATACCTGCATATCTTGGAAAAGGGCAATTGCTTTTTCTGTGAGGCCATTTTGTGTATAACCCGATATCATGGCATTCCAAGAAGCTAAAGTTTTTTCCTTGGATTCATTAAATATCAGCCAAGCGGGTTCTATCTCATTCAATCTGCTGTATGCAGTTGTTAATGCAGTTGAAACAGCTGGATTTGAGAGGATGCCATATTTCACACAAAAGCCATGAATACAGCAAGTCAGGCTTAAATGACCAAATGGGTAGAACACTGGAATCAAACCCACGACTGTGCTCGAGTTGACCTGAAAATTGAGTTCGAGCAATTCCTTGAACAACCTGAGGGATGAGTCACTGTCCGCGTTGGTAGTATATCCAGAAATCATTGCATTGTAAGTGATTAAATCAGGCCGATTAATCCGCTCAAACAACGCCTTTGATGTTTCCATGTCACCACATTTTGAATACAGAGATATCAGACCTGTCAGCACATGAACATGGGAACTAAACCCAAGTTTCAATGCCAAGCACTGGATTCCCAATCCAACATTCAGCAACTGCAACTCTGCAGCAGCAGGAAGAACAGACGCCACTGAGGTTTGGTCCAACCGGACCCCACTTCCCGCAGCCATCTTTGCAAAGACACTAATAGAATCCTCGAAGCAGCAGTTCTTAACCAGCCCCGAAATCATGGTATTCCACAGAACGGTGTCTTTGCTGGGAATTCGGTCGAACACCTTCTGCGCCAGCTCCATCCTCGAAAAAGTGAAGTAGAGATCGACCAAGGAGGACCCAACGAACAAATCAGACCCGAATCCGTCGACGACAGCCTGTGCATGAAGCAAGGACCCGACTTTGTCGCATGTAAGCCCCGAAGAAGCCGAGACTGCGAATGCATAAGTGAAGTTGTCCGGCCGCAAGTAAGTGTTGTTTCTCAAGTGGATGTAGAGAGAGACTGAGGACAATGGAGAGCCGCAGTTCGAGAGCCCTCTTATGAGGACGTTCAAGAGGAAGAGGTCGGGCTTCGGGACGGAGAGGAAGATAGCACGGGCGTAGGCGACGGCCTTGAAGTCGCAGAGCTTGTGGATGAGCTTGGTGACGGTGGAAATGTCGTTCTTGTAGCCGCTGACGACGATCTGGGCCTGCGTCTGGGCGAGATGGGAGATGGCGGAGGAGCTCTCGAGGAGGCGTAGGAAGGAGTTCCGGTCGAGTGGCGGGAGGAATGCTCCTACGAGGCTCATGCGGTTCATCTGATCCGACGCTGTCGTTTAGCAGTCAGTCCATCCCGAACTCAGCCAACGTAACGCCTACTAGAGAACGTTGTCGTCCGACATGCGAGCCGGGTTCGTCTAAATGCCTTTATTATGAGTCATTAGACTATTTTTATTTTTATTAGTTTATATTTTTAATTAAATTTTTTTTATCAGTTACATAATTTAATTAATCTAAAATAAGATAAAATATAAAATATTTTATAATAAAAATTAAATTTATAAATACCTTAATTATTAAATCTAATATCTCTTACCCATCCCCTCTCACAATTATAAATCTTTTATGCAGATAGGCTCCCTCGTTTGTATAGCTTTTCTTGCTCGCTTCACCTCTCTCTCTCTCTCTCTCTCTCTCTCTCTCTTTTGCTGCAATTTCAGGTGCAGGTTAGGGCATATGAATTTTGGAAAGTTTCATCTCGAATCAATCCAAGAAGAACCCAGAGATGATTCCGTCCGTTGATAAGAATCCGAGGAACAAGCTACAAGGTAGCGTCCAAATGTATACAAAAACTACACCTGAGTCACATGGGAGATGCATCCATATCTGCGTAAAGGAAACACGACCCTCGAGCCTATTGGTTGAGGCGAAAGGAACCTAAAGCTCAGTCGGTAAAGAAAACCGAAACCATTTCATGTCCATTGATGGGTTTAACCACCAGAAATCTCCTGTACATTTAAGTATATTTCACAGCTACTTTGACCTTTGCTATGGAAAAAGAGCAGGTACTTCTACTTCCCGGGTCTATAGCAAATCTAGTCCTAATATAAGTGGTTCGTCAGATTTTCCTATAAGATGTTCAAATCTGATAGAGATCAATGCGAGATCTGTTTCCGATCCAACAAATCAAGAAGTTTTCTTAGAGAATGTTGAGGTGGTAAATGGATTTGAAAGAGACCTCAAAGTAGGGGAGTTTTCTGGCAGCAAACCATTGAAACATCCTCAGCTTCACATACAAATGAAAGAAATGACAGGAAAAAAACCAACAAACTAAATCTATCACCGTCCTTCGTGAAGATCTTCTGAAAAAACTGCAGTTCTAGAGAGGTTATCATTATCGAAAGTGCTGAAGCCAGAGTAAGGACCTGAGGAGAAGATTGAGGATGTCCCATCAGACTCGAACGTAGTGGATGACTGCCTCATGTTTGGTCTCGTATTGGTGGCAGGCTGTACTGTCGCATCTGGATACTCCATAACCCGTTGGACCATCTTGAGGGATTGAACCACTTCACCCATTGTTGGTCTCTGGCTAGCCTCAGGAGCCACACAAGCTGCTGCAATTGTGCAGACACGAACAAAGTCTTCCTTCGGGTATTTGCCTCCAAGTCTGGGATCTGCCAGCTCGTCCAACCGGTCCTTGTCTCTGAGGATCGGCCTCGCCTGATAAAGTGCACTCATTTCATATTTCCACACAATAATATTTCATGTACTTGCACCATATTTCTATTTGAAACTGTAAAATTCAAACAAATAAAGCAATTGAAGTGGAAAACATAGCTCAGATTTCATATCCTGTTTCATTTCCCTTATTTGGATACATGGCCTTGTGTCATAATCTATATAAATCATAAATAAACATACTACACTTGGTCTTAGCCAAAAGGCCGAGAAAGGTATTAAATCATAGATAAACATATCTCAAGAATAAGCTGAGATTTTCAGCAGGAACAAATCTTTGAAACTACGGGAGTAATTGCCTCCCCTGGGACCCTCTAGTTTCATATTGTATATAAGCTGCAAATTGCAGAATGCTTACTCATGCTTAATATGAGAGATTTGCGGTCGAGTGCTATATTATCAAGAATAATGTAGACAAAAATGAGGCGCATGAACTAACCCAAGTGACAAGATTCTCCTGTCCTGAAGGCTTTGACATGTCTACAGGCTTCCGACCAGTAAGCAACTCCAACAGTACAACTCCATAACTGTAAACATCGCTCTTCACCAGCAGGTGACCGGTCATTGCATACTCAGGGGCCACGTAACTGCAAAAAACAATCCCCCTTAAAATGTGAGACTACTTACACCAAGAAGATAGCACACAGAGAGAGACGAGCATATCCTGACCCAAATGTACCCATCACCCGAGTGGATAGGTAATTTCCCCTGCCTTCGGGCGCCTGCTTAGCGAGGCCAAAATCAGAAACTTTAGCATGGAAATTATTCTCAAGCAATATATTGGATGCTTTGAAGTCCCGGTGGATAACACAAGGTTGCGAGTCCTCATGTAGATAGGCGAGCCCCCTAGCGGCATCGAGTGCAATCTTCATCCGGGTGTCCCAGTCCAAGGGACAATTAACTCCCAAGTGACCTAACAAACATAGGCGTGTTAGTTCGCTGCATTGAATTTAAATCAATCCTGGAAATATTTTGAATTGAACTGCCAATTTCAACACTCCTTTCTACAAGCTATGCTTTTAAGAAAACTCAAGGTGCACATAGTAACAGTGCACAGCCTCTGTTTCCAAATTATGATAACACTTAAACTTGTTTATCTGTAATGTGCACTTCAGTCTCCAGCCAGGCTTATAGGTGAGAGGGACAATCAACATAAAACCATGTCTAATGTACCTTGACAGTGCACCTTCTTACAAGTTTGAGCTTTTTCAAAAACTAGATGGCTATGAGAAATCAGTACAAAATCAGCACCAGCTAAAAGTAAGATCATAACAAGGAGGAAGAAAATCACCATGAAGCCAGGACTCTAAACTTCCATTTGGGATGAGCTCATAACATAGAAGGTTCTGTGAAGAGTCAGGGCTACTATAATAACCCACAAGTTTGACAAGATTACGATGATGGAGTCTGCTTAACATTTCAACCTCAACCAGGAACTCCTTATCACCTTGTTGACCTCCAGTAATGAGCCGCTTGATTGCCACAGCTGTACCATCACTTAAGACACCTTTGAAAACTCTACCAAACCCGCCCTCTCCAAGTATACTAGATGATGAGAAGTTATTTGTTGCTTCCTTAAGTTCCTCATAGGCAAGAATTCGAGTACTTGATGGATGGGGATGGGAAAGAGAACCTGCTCGAGGAACTGCATCCACTGTCCCTGGCTTCACTGAAGAGAAAAGCAGATCAGTCATTCATCATTCTACAGAGATCCTTGTTTTTCTTTTAACAAAAGCAGTTTCTGCTAAGCAATATCACACTTTCAAGTTCTGAAATGAAGTTCATGAAAGATTGCTGCCCATTATCCCCCACAAATTCAATTTGAGAAGAGCCATAAATTAAAAAAGAAAGGATTTTTCATTTACTCTTATCATTCAATTTCAAGGAAGCAATCACAGCCAAGCAGGAGGAACACATTTGATGTTATTTCAACAACTGAAGCAAAAATAGAGGAAGAATTCTATGCGAGTGATTTTCTTTGGGTAACTCTCACTCCATACAAATGATAGCAACCATAAAAAGCTTGTGTTTATTTATATTGATGCATCTACATACCATGCCTACTTTTCAATTAAAGCATGAGTAATCAGAAAACTAGATCTTAAATCCAACCTGATGTGGACAAAGGAAGATTCTACGTGTGCTTTTCCTGTTAAAAATGCATGCACGCACTAGAGCAACCACAAAAGCCTGACAGATTTGAAAAACGTAAAAGGCAAAATTTCCAGGAATGCATACCCATTTGAAAGATAACATTCACTTAAACCATCTAATATCATGATTTTATACAACATAATTTAATATGTAAATCATGACAGTTACTATTATAAACCTATCAGACTCGGATTGCCACCTGAACTGTATATTTATACCAGAAGGCAGAAATTTATGACCTTTCTGAGGTAACAGCTAATTAAATAATTGCCCAAAGAGAATCAAAGTCATCCGGTTCATGGGTAAATTCCTAGGATCCAGTAAGACTGTCAATTCTGAGTACATCTTAGTCTTAAATCACGGGCAGCTTATTCTTCACAATCCATTTTTTGACCGGATTAAAGGAGAGTAGTAATAATGGCAACCCAGCCACCCATTACACAATCTATAGTCCATAATTAATGACATAAAGATACGTACCGATATCCTTATCACCAAGTTCTTCAGATGCCTTAGCATTTCTCCTTTGGAATGTGCATAGGCATATGATTACCACAGCTATAGCAAGAACAATTGCAATCCCAGCAGCAATACCAATAATAAAGATCAGATTGGAGTGGCTTCCTCCATCTGAGGTCGAAGATGACCTGGCATTTGGCTGATGTGGTTGTGCTGCTATAGGTGATGTTGCCACAAAAGGAGCTGCATCATTGGCAACAAAAGAATTTACAACAAACAAATTAGAGACAAGGACAAAATTTCTCTATGAGCAGAAATCTACCACTATATAGAAAGAACTACTAAAAATCATAAGAAATCTAAGAGCCAGGAGTTCTAGCATTGTTTAATATTCCATCAAGTTCAATCCCTCTTTTCTACGTTTTGTATCCTTTCAGCAGTCCTCTATTTTTTCTAGCTTCTTTTGTTTATTAAGGGAACATCTGATCCTAAAACATGCAATTCATTAAACTGTAGTGAATGCTGAGCATCTTATAAGCACAAGTGTGCATATTCATCTAGAAAAACTAATTTAGAAGGAAAACAAATATTGCAGCAAGAAGCTAGTGCATCAGAAAAATGCCAGCATTACCTTGAGAGATTGGAGGTGGCTTGAACCAGGTGAAGTTGAGAAGTTGATAATCACCCACTAGCATTGGGCGCAGATGGACTTTATGCAAAGAAAGGGAAGAATTTATCGCAGAGGCATCACTTGCAGAGAAGCTCTTTCCTGTGTGAGGAGTAACATCCATCGAGATATTCAAACTTGACAAGCTAATCATATAAAAATTTATCAGCTCTATCTGAGACACCCGCAGACCTAGCTGGGAAGCAAAATCCCCAAGAAAAAGATTCCAATCTGGATTCTGGGAAACATTCAGAAGCAAGAGATCGAGCTTTATGGGATAAACACAGTGACAACCTTGAACACCCCGTTTTGACACCATGTCTGGTTTGCAACAATCTGGAGGCAAAAGAAAAGGTCAAAAACTGCTGGACTTTGAAGAAACATAATTAGTTTTAAAAGTATAACTAGAAGTATCAAACTAGATTAAAAATGACTAGTGCGCACATGATAGTTGAACTACAATATATCAGCAAATCTTTCTTCACTGATAAACCCAACCACAGAAAGAGATACGAATTTATAGAAGGGAGTAATTAGATATGATTATGATGCAACTTACGTGAGACATAAGGTGACAGAGGAGGCTCAGCCAAACCACCAGGAAGGGCACCAGGGCTGTACTGAGATGGGGCAATATCTTCTGAGCTAGCAGGTGCAGACACCAAACTGCTCCTTTTCATTGATGGTCTGGGCAAGTGAGAACTTTCAGGTGGGTGACCAGAAGTGAACAAAGGGCCATAGTTAGGTGAGTGTGCTGGTGATATGAGAAAACTAGGTCCCGGCGCACTCAGAGGAGAAACATGTTTGCTCCATGTTCTGTATAGTGGTATATTACCGGGCAGGGGAATATTAGTTACTGCTGATAAAGTCATCACGGTGGCCGGAGAGATTGGTGATGCTTCTAACAATTTAATTAATGAACTAGCATCACAGAACAAGATAATGCAAAATAAAATAGCCCACAGTTTCAGCCGGTAGCACAGGAAATTTGTCAATATTCCTGCAAATAGAAATCAAGCAAATTTTAAATATGCCAGGAAAATTTCTCATAATGACAATAATAACCACAGCTACTCCATGCTCAAGTAAAATGTTTGGGCCAACTAAATGGTGAGATGGCATGCTTCTTTTAATATTTATCTGCCCATTTTATTATTTGGACCGTGGACAATTTATAAAATCTTAGCAGCTTGAAGCTAAAGCATTTTAATGGATCCTCTTGCCAGAAAATGCAAGGTATTGATTGACATAGTATCCAAAAGATGAACTGCTGATTAAGACAAGGAGCAGCATTAATTTGTACTAAAGCATTATGGACAAACCAAAAGCTCCTTTTCCCTAACTTCCAGCCAACAGCAGTTTAGAGGCACTTATTGCCAAGAAAAAAAACTATCCACCCAGAAAGGCACAAAGGCCACAAAAAAGTATAGTAGCAATCCTCTTTATTTTAGTAAGAATATACCAGAAACCCCATATCACGCAACATAATTGCACCCATACAAGTGACCCTAATTGAGATACAGAGATTGGATTTTGACAAAATTGCCATATAAAGCAATGGGAGCGCGATCAGTAGACGAAGAAGAAGTCGGTCAGAAATAGAAAGCGTAGATACTAAGTGTCGAACTTAATTTCAATAACTCATGGAACCTCAAGAGCAGAAATCTCAACCGAGGACGACAAAGCCGCTATAAAAATTAAATGCAGCAGCGAGAAGTTTAAAGACTCAGCGATTCAAGGTTGTGAAAACTCCAGATGGAGCTGGAGACGAAACTTCAACTGATCCGACAAATTTTTACTCACCAAAAGAATAAATAGTATTATCAGAAGCAAATAAGCTGTAGAGTGGAGTTAAACAACAAGAAACACAGCAATTTAAAGTACCGTCGGCGGAGAAGACTCCGTGCGCCGACATCGCCGACGCTCGCCCCGACAAGGCAGCACCTCAGATCTGCGATCAGAAACCGATAACGGAGCCGGAAGAAGCACTACAAGGTCAGACGGCTCGAAGGTGTATTCACTGCGCGGGGATCCCAGAGTAGAGCTAAAGCCTTAAGAAACGAAGTTCGAGAGGAGTCCGCCGGAGCTGACGCTCCCATCGCCGAGCTCACCGGGCGGTTGAGCTCGCGGTGAGCGGGGAGCGGGAAGGAGGCGGCCCGGTAGTCGGTGCACTGAGCCGCCGGGGATGTTCTCCGGCTCTGGTCACTGTCGGTTCTCTCCTCCGGTTGCGCCGATGGGCAGTATCAGACTACCGGTCAGTGGTGAATGGGAAGAGGAAACAGGCACTTTGCAGGGTAGGTCCCTTGGTTACGGTTTTTTTGTTAAATAATCATTTTGGTTTTTTTTTTTGGTTTTGGTGAGATTAAGCAATGGTGTTTGCGCCGTGTTTGGCTCTCTCCACGTATTCGGACTCTGCTTTTTTATGAGGAGCGCGTGATGGAGCGTGACGGGACTCTCAACGGAAATGTTCAGACTTAACGGTCACAAACGACAGAGACATCCATTCAATTAAATTTTTACTTATTTTTATATAATTTTTATTACATTATCTTACTCCCATTCCATCTGAATTCTTCCACATAATTATTCTCTATTAAATTTTGCTAATTTTTAATTTAATTTAATTCTCATTAAAAAATAAACTTGAAAAGGAATATGTGGAAAATAAAAATAAATAACTAGATACATGTGTCTTTCAAAAGGGAGAATCTACCGAAGGACCATCTAAGTTTGCCCCATGCCCTCTCCATCGATTTAAATTGATTCTGATTGTGTGTAACACTGAGGGTCGACATGGGTACAGATTATAATTGAGATCGGTCAAAATCTTCCCTTCTATATGTTTGAATAAAATCCGTGCATACAATCCAATTATCAAATTAAGAAGTCTTATGGAGCTAGTTTATGTTATAATTCAGATAGTAGGGTATCATATGTAGCGAGCACTGATATAAGGTATTACATAAGTGAAATGATTTATCAAATTTAACTTTGATTTTTTGATCCGAAATCCAATTATGGTTATATATATATTGTTCGATTACCATAAAGCTTGGTTGCCCAATTTCAATTAAATTTAAAAATTACATATGTTCTAATAATCAAACTTGAAGTTGACTAGTAGTCATTCATTATACCTTTAAATGGATGATTCGAAAATCGAATTTCAGGTTGGTAAGGTCGACAGAAATTTTTTCAAAGATCTTAGTCTAATCGCAAATAAGTTTGGTGA
Source organism: Sonneratia caseolaris (assembly GCA_900006705.1). Taxonomy (NCBI): domain Eukaryota; kingdom Viridiplantae; phylum Streptophyta; class Magnoliopsida; order Myrtales; family Lythraceae; genus Sonneratia; species Sonneratia caseolaris. The sequence goes on from CXYZ01008288.1 coordinate 221,760, forward strand.
TGCAGCTCATCTAATATGGAAATAACGTGTCGTTAAAGAAATATATATGTTGTAATAAGATCTCTAAATCTTATAATGGGAATTCATAAAATTTAATGTAATATAATCCAAATCTAAAAATTTAGGGAATCAATCCTATAGAACACAATCCAATCTAAAAATTAGATTTGTTATAATAAATTAAGTTGAAATTGAATTAGTGATTTTCTTATTAAATTCTTAAATAAGTGATTCAAAAATCAAATCTTAAGTTGAGAGAATCGATAAAAAATTTCACAAAAATTTTGACCCGACCGTAGACTAATTTTAAAACGTGTTTCACCTAACCGAGATTGCGTGATAAAAAAAAGATATGTTGTAATAAGATCTCTAATCTTACCATGGAATTCATAAATTTAATGTAATATAATCCAAATCTAAAATTATAGGGAATCAATCCTATAGAACACAATCCAATCGTTGTCCTGCGCGTCAGTGTCTAATGCCTTCACTTGGACGGTGGGATCAGGTTTGGGGGAGGGTCATGCTGATCTGAACGGTGCAGGTGCGTTGGGGTGGTTCAGTGGGGAGCGGGTGTCGGCACAGTGGAAGTTTTCCCGGCAAAAGGAAAAGGGCACGAGGGAAATTATTTCACGCATGAGGCAACGACCAATGACGATGTTTTGTCGGTTTACGCTATTATTTTTTTTTTCGGATAATTCTCTTCATAGCTATAGATTGAATAAAGACGTTCCACAAATTGACCATCAATCCACACAGATTCGTATGTAAGTACAGTTTGCATCAAACTGGCTAAACCGTGGTGGTTCGAGGATTTCTCTCTTGTCGTTCGATGACTCCCTGTTCTAGGGTTGCACATAGAGAATTGGATTGAACAATAAAGTGAATTTACCTAAATTCAAAAATCGGTTCGAGATTAACCATTTTCATATAGTGCGATTTTTTAAGATGAATTGGTGACCTAGTTACTAAATTTAACTCGTTCGAACTGTTAAATTATAAAATAATATATTTAAAGTATTAGAAATATATTTTTAAAATTTAAAAATTGTTATATATAAGTTATTTTATTGTCGAACGGCATATTTTCTACAATTTCATACTAAAATTCGTTTTAAATATGTCAATTAATATTCATATTATATGTTTAATTTCTCTTTAATTGAAATTATTATAATTTCATTTTTTGTTATTTTTATGTTTTCTTCCATTATTTTATGTTTTGAAGCCATTTTTGTTTAATTTTGGTTTAGTTTATATTCACTTTGTTAATTTTTAACTTTAAAAAAAAAGTGGTTCGAATATGTTAACTGAACCATATAATCGATTCAAAATAATTAGATTCGATAATTATGTAACAGTTATGATTTTACGTATAGTGTTCGAATTGAATCGAATTATATTAACGGTTCAACAAAGTCTAAACTGAATCGACTATAAGCATCCCCATCTGTTCAGTGATGTTTCACACATGACAATGAAAACTATGAGGATCATCCACATTAGTCGGTCGGTCGGTCGATCGGTCGGTCATTCACACGTGATGATGCAAATAAGTATGCACAATGAGGTGGGGAATGCCATCAACAAGATGTGACTTGAATGGTAAGGTGATTTTGCCTCTCTTGTTTATAGCTTGTCACGGGACCATAAAGATGTAGTCTCATTAAATGTGTGAGCCCAGGCGGAACGTGACCAACTCGGACCGACTATGACAGTATTAGTGGTTCTTCTTTTTTTGTATAAACTGCCGGTATCCAGTTGGACTTTGTCCAGCTGACTAATTCGGATCGCCCCGAGTCGGCCAATTTAAGGGGTTAAGAGTTCCCCGCTGCAGGTGAGACTCGAACTTGAATCATCCTATTGGGATGATGAGTGCCGAACCACTCGACCACGTCCACGGTGAGTGAGAGTATTACTGGTGCTTCATCAACCATTGAACAATTCAATTTGATACGCCTCGCGCTCGCCCTCGATCTCGCTCTCGCCGAGACTAAAAATAAAACAATTTAATTTAAGTATTTAAATGTAAATAATAATTAATTCAACCTTCGTGTCAGATGGCGCGACTCGGTGTGCTCGGCGCGACCGGAGACGATCTCTGTAATCTGAACGCGGAATGTTCGCTCGTCCCTCCGTCGAACGGTGATTTTCTGTGCTTCCTCCGATTGTGCATTGACGACAAATACTGACTATATAAGCTTTGTGATTTCTGGCTCAAATTAGCAAGTTTGATTCGAAAGGCCTTCGTAGTTTCTGGTTATAGGATTTTTTGCCATCGCTGGAGCTTCTGACTCCCTCAATTTTTTTTTACATCATTTTCTCTCTTTCTTTAATCCCTCGTAGATAACCGTTTATCCTGTGGTGCTGGAACGAATTGAGAAGCTGCATTGTCATTTTGGACCGGCGATTTCGTTCAACAGTAGGATGACGAATGATTTCTCGCATTTGACATTAGAACTTCGCTCTTGCAGTTCCGGTTTTATTGATCTTTATTTCGTGCGCACCTGCTTTTCTAGTTCCCCTGGACATTTGAGCTTGTTGGCCTGTGTTAATGATAAGCAAAGTAAATAAAATTAGCCAAAGAAGTTAAATCAGGAGCTGCGTTCTTCATTTGGAGCTCAGAAAACTGATTTTATGGATAAATTATTTGTCATTTTCAGTCACCTTATGATATTTGAGGTCTTGATATGAGAAGAGAAGAGAATACATGGCTTTGCGTATTCAGCTAATGTCGTTTATGTTGCACCAGTGACAGGGTTCTTAATCTTGTGGGTTTCGTTCCTTTACATGTATGAAAAGAAGCTTGTAATTTATTGGGATTTTGGACACTAAGATTGTGGCATGGATTCTCTGAATTCGAAATTCATTGAAGCTGAGGTTGATCTTGAAAGCGGTGGGACAACCTTCAACGAAGATTCTCCACTGAATTCACAGAAGAAAAAACATCTCAAAAGAGGCTTGGGCGGAGTGCTGATATTTGATGCTTCATCAAAGGGAGAATTTGGTGTAGATTCTTGTGGCAGTAGTTTTAGACATGGCAAGGATGTGGAAGAGAGTTTGAAAGAAAATAACAAGGAAAATATCCCCTTTTTGGATGGGATGTATGCGCAAGAAAAACGCACCTTGACCAACTCCAGGAGACACCCGAAGCCACCAAGGCCTCCAAAAGGTAACCTGCTTGATGTTGCTGATCTGAAGTTAGTTAAGGATACTGCTGAGGTTGCCATGAGAAAACGGTTGAGGATTGAACACATGAAAGCATCAAAGAAGGCTAAAGCAGCCCCTTTATCGAGGTCATTTTCAATCAGCAGCATAGGTGCAATGATCATCACGGTTCTCTTCTTCTTTGTAATTATCTTTCAAGGTATGGTGGATCTTTCTGATTTTAAATGTACTGCTTTAAGGTTATGTTATTTTCATGCAATTCTACTTTCTTTGGATGAGCATGGTTGATTCATTTTAAAATGCAATACGAAATTAGTTTCTGGTATAGCTGGTGTCTTCTCCAAGTTTTTTTTGTTTGTTTCTTCTCATCACGGTGCTAATATTGTTCATTACTTCCCTTTCTATGTTTTTTTTAATCCTTTTTTCGGATAAATGACTTTCCTTTGTATGTAAATAAAGAGGAAGAGAAACATGTTGTGTGTCACCGTAGAATGAAGCTTTTCTCAAGGTTAAACCATGACTCTTCTCTCGTTCAAATAGCGGAACCATCACATCAGTTTCCCATGGCAATAAATTTGTTCTCATGTTGATTTTATTGTATGCAAAGAGTGAAGATGGAATGCACCAGCAATCAATGTCACTAAATTGTTTATGGTATGGATCACATTTTATATTCATGTGAGATTGTTGAACACTGGAGTGATAGATATTCTCGAAGAGTTATATTGGATAAATTGAGATTAAAGCACTTTACTCGGGGTTCATGTCATCTCTAGTGGTCAAAGAATGGGTATCCACTTTCAGTTCTAATAACGTGACTTTCTGCAGAGCTTTGGCCACCTTATATTACTTGTTACCGAAGCTTTCTGCCACAGTTGAGTGCTTAGTCCATGCCATTGTTCTCTGATACTTCGAGTTATGAGATTTCGCTTCTATTATTATACCCATAAGTTTTAGAATATTGGGATTATATATTGGATCTTGTGTTATAAATGCACTGGCAGGAATCCACTCCAGAAATGATCAAAGGCTGCAGGGCTCTCTCAAACTTGATGCTCCGACCAGCGAAAGTCTGATCTCGGTTCATCATTTAGATAACCTTTCTCCAGGTCAATGAAGGATCTCTGGTTCCAAGTCGTCGAACTCTCCTTTGTATGCATTTCCCTCTTATCGTGTGGCTGTATCACGATGCTTCAAGGTTCTTTTTTCTGCTTTCTAATGCATATTGATTCTTCCTTTTCTGCTGGGTTTTAAAGTGTTTAGAAGAGTTGTGTCTCCAGTTTGTGTTCTAAAGAAGCTGCAGTAGAGTAGCACAATGGTATGGTTTCTGTAACTAGCTTCTTTTCCTAGTCAGAATCTGATATAATATCTCTCCCCTCCTCTATTTTCCGAACTAAAACCAAAGCTTGTGAATCGGTTCCTGTTTTGTACTTTATATATTTTAGTAGAAGATTCAGTTTTCTTCTTCTGCGGGATGTAGGGGATACAGTTGATAAAGAAGGTTAGCCTTACTGGCTCTTCGCAATGCATTGGTGGGCCAATTCGAGTTAGAAGCAGTGACAGATCCGAGACCCACTAGACTATGCCCGAGCTCAAAAGTATGGTTGAGTTGCGCAGAGTATCGGTTTCAGGGATCCGGCTCAGCTTGAAGTAGTCAACAGCCTGGAGGAGCTCGTTCAGCCTGCGCAGCAACAGATTTGAGCTCAACTTGATCCTGGAAAATCCAAATTTCTGTCCAGTGATCAACTAGACAACTTGATTAAGAACAAAATTGTACCATCAAAGTAGTAGTTCGAATAATTCAGTTATCTTTTGTTTAGCTGGTTCGATTATTCGAAAATTGTACACACGTGGCATGCTTCCTCTTTTAAGTAGAAAGTGATAACAGCATGCCAAAGTGCAACGCTAAACGTGAAAGAGAAAGATAGGTCTTTTCTCATCCCGTTATGGCCTTTTTCTTTTTTTTTGAACTTAGTCCATGACCACTAGTTAGTCCAATAAAACTGGTTATGTGTCGGTTTTGAGACGGTTCAGATTGGTTTGGGCCAAACCACCCTGTTTAACATCTTCTCGACGCTGACCTCTCAGTTTTTCGAACTCCATCCACTTAATTTCTCTGACTACGCAAACCAAAATATCTTATCTTTCTGTGGTGAGTTCATGATGACCAAATACGGTCAGACTTGGAATTTGCAATTTGAGCTCCAGACATGCGTCAATGTCCCACTAGCTAGCCTCATGACGAATGTGAAGAACCCACCCGCATGACCATGGAAATTGTCACGGGACCAATGCGGGCCACAAATTTTTCCACATCCTGCTAGCGTTGACACTCCACTTGCCGACGAACCACACACCGTACGTACCGTTGAGGTTGTTCGATCATAGAACCGCAAAAGCAACACAAAGAAACCCGAGAACACAATTGGGAAAAACGTAATTTGTATTCACATATATCACAAGTACACGAAAATCCAACCCTTATAAAAACATTTACACGCAGTCATACGAGTATATACCTCACAGTCTCTCACTGCTTGCACTCTCCATCCGTCTTGTGTCTTCTCTCAAGAACACCGGACTGCATGTTCTGACTTGACTTCCATTTCCTTGGAGTCTCTGGCTCTCTGTGTCTCTCCTCTGAGAATTCTTGGTTATCTCTGAGAATGAGACTGACCTTCTTTATATAGAGGAGCTTGGCAAACTTGATATGGCAATTGATATATTTGAATCCCTTGATTCTCTCTATCAGATCTCGATCTGTTCAATTTCGGCTGTTGATCTACAATCTTCAAGATTGTTTCCATAACAGATTGATTTGCCATATCCCGAGATAATCTTTCTCCGATTGTTTACTTGACTAGGTATGGATGACTTGGCGTTGACTCAGCATCGTCGATTCAATCCACTCTCCTCTGGGGCCCACGTCCATGATCGCCTCCTACGATCATAGCCATCCGATCGGGATTGCTACATCCAACGATTCTCGAGCATAGTCAAGGACTTGTCCGATCCTCATAAGTAGTCAACTCACCAACCGCTAAGTGTTAAGCATTCCCTTAGCGTTTGTCGTGCCCATCAAATATTGCGCACTCCTAGAGTGCTTTTGCTCAGTCACACCTTGTTCATTCACCGAGCATCCTTGAGCGTTGCATTATGCCTTGCTCGTAGACATCATCATCACCCATACACGCATTCGCCTACTTGTGAACAGTGACACTCCATGGCCACAATCTGATCCCTCGACACATTGTTGAGCCTTGATTGATCGTCCCCTTCACTGATGCCTCCATGCACACTTGTGTGATCATCTCCATATTTGCCCACTCATGGACTTGCAATTTATCCCATCACCTCGCACATGACTGCCCGTGCATCCTCGCGTGCATGCTATGCACTACCACTACCCCGAGGTACGGCTTGTGGAACGCTTCTCCGGGGTTAGAGCTCAAGGGGCTAACAAACCTCCCCAACCCAAGGGGTTTGACGCCCTCGTCAAATGAGACTCTCTGTACCGTCGGATGAGGTCTTCGTACTGCCATAGTGTGACATCATTCTCCCAAGTCGCTTTTAACTTGGGTAGATCTTCCGCTTGACCAAGTATTTTGTTCTCCTATTCATCTTGTTGTAGCCTAGCACACGGTGAACAAGTATGCCTTCCACCTCCTTGTCAAGTTCCTTCCTTACAGTGATAGGGGCGCGCTACACCTGGTTGCGCTCCGGATGCTCCTCGTCCCAATAGTAAGGCTTAAGTAAATTGACGTGGAATGTCGGGTGCACCTTCATTCTCTCTGGTAGTGCTAGCCGATAGGCAACTGGCCCAACCCTTTTGATCACTTCAAAATGCCCGTCGTACTGCTGGAATAAGCCCTTGTCCCAACAGCTCGTGATCATCTTTCATATCTGTGGGGTGAGCTTCAACAGCACTAAGTCCCCCACCTAGAATTCCAATTGTCTTTGGTTCTTATCCGCATACTTCTTCATCTACTTAGCAACTTTAGCGATGCTATCTCTCGCTTCTTCAATCATCTCTTGCTTGTCACGCGCGAATTGATATGCGGCTGAGCAAGGCCCTTCTTTGTACTGTAACGCCACTTCCTGCAGTGTTAACTGCTCTCCAATTTAATCCGATTTTAAAAACTATGTTTGTATATACTATCCTCCCACACTCCGAGGTTTGGTACGTCAGCATTCTTTGAGGAGCCCATCTAATTGAAAAGATGAAACCCCCAAGAATAATGGGCTGCGGCATTTTACTCAATACACGGCCCGACCTCAGTATAGTGGTGGTGTCCGTCGAACACGAACATTGGCTAAGCTGTATGTAGCTGTAGACCGAAGTCCCAAGCCCCGATATCTGATTCAGCAAAGTTCACCGAGAATCGATCCATCACACTTTGTTTGGGGAAAACGGCAAGATGCACAATGAGGAATGGCGACATTCCGATGAACGAAAGCTTAAGTCCCTTTTGTGCTGTCTCATAAAGCCTGATCGGAGGCGATCGGTTTTACGATAAAGTCGGACTTGGGGTGTACGAATCGGTGGTTGTTGAAGAAGCTCTGCTCATCTTCAGGTGTGATCTTGGCTTCTACTTGTGAGATCGTACAATGTCCTGTTTAATTGTCTCCTGTACTTTCTGGGTTCTTCCCCCTCATCTCAATTGAACTTTGAGTAATAATCGAAGGGTGGGGGGAAGTTGGGTGACTCGGTGGAAACCCCAGCTCGCAGTGGGCGGACTTTACCTCCTCAAAACCCAATAGAAAGACTTTGTAACCAGGGTTAGGGTTAGGGTTAGATCAACCGATGATACTGCAGTGGCATGGTAAGAAAATGTTTTTCGGTAATTTAATCGTGGAGATCTCGTCACATCCGATATATTTTCTACTTAAATAAGATATATTAGAATTAAAGTTTATGGGACTTTGAGAAATTCACGATTGATAGCACTTTATTAATTTAAGTGGATCGATCCAAATTGAGTTTTATCAATTATTATTATACACTAAAATTTCAAATATTAGATAATCGTAAGTAAAAATGAAACAATATTTTTATATCAGCAATGTGTGGCATAATAACAACCGAATTTAAAGAATTTTAAATCTTAATTCGGACCTATTATAACTATGGCACGTAAAAGTGAAATTAATTGAATTGCCTTCGGACTTTCTTCAAATGTCTTGCGTAAGCAGTGATGCCATGTGTTCCAGTCGCACGTTCACCCGGACCAAGTCATCGTACCTAGAAGAACTGCACTCCCATTTCAAACACGCGTAGGAAAATTAGTAATCCACTATTGGTATGGGCTTATTCACGTGCCGTCAAACTCGTTCTAATTCTTTTTTCCTCTTCGTTATGGGAAAAAGTAACCGGGAAAAGTCTATAATAAAAAGAGTTTTACTCATTAACATATTAAGCCGGTTTGAATCCAAATTAATCGAAACCACCTCGCCCCGAAAACTATATTCACATGATATAATGGGCTCTATAGTTTTGGAAAGATGATGGACCGTTAATCCCAAATTAGGTAGGCAAAGCAAGCCTCATGGCGAACATGCACTTAAATACGTGCTCGAAAGGAGAATTAAACTCACAATCTCGTGAATTAGTCATGAGTTTAAACAAGGCTTCTTAATAAATTATAGAAGGAAAAAAATAGTTGTCTTATTTCGCATGAAAGGCACTATAACAAGAGAGAGAGAGAGTCTTAATTAATTTTCGGCCACACATAATTTCTCCTTTTGACCCCCATTTCTTTTTCGATGTTTTCAAAGTTATCCTGCAAGTCCGCTTCTATCCATAATCTTTTCTCGGTTATAAATAATATTTACGAGTTCGTAAGGCGATAAAAGGAAAACGAAATGAAAAGGACCGATGATCTGTGTTAATTTGTACGAAACTTAATATCACTTACTGAAATTATCTCTCTTTGTTTTTTTTCATTTTTACTATAATTCGTTTTTCAGTACATGGAAGCGTCACGAAAGCAAATTCATCCCTCCAGGCTACAGAAAGCCTTCGTTGTACAGCAGCCCCTGGAGGAAGCCTACGTTCTCTTCGTTCCAGAGGTCATCCCACAAGAGTGACCCATCTCCTCCATCCATTGACCATATATAATCGTAGCTCTGATCGATTGCCTGATCCGCATCGAAGCCTCTGACATGGGTCCGATCGGAAAACCCGGCGGCGATGCCGTGGCATGGATCCAATAACTGGGTCTGCAAATCTACGTCGCTGATCGGCTTGTAACACTCCGAAATATCGGAACGGGGTGAGAACTGGGCGTCCCAGGAGTCTGTCGATGTTGCGCCTGACATCTCGGTCACGGTCTGGACATGTGTCGTCGGGCAGTCCTTGCGGTCGGGATCGTGGACAGCTTGGGGAGTCGTCGGAGTGGGATGCTGTGCCGGAGTTCGTCCCGATGAAGCTCGGATTCGCTCCATCATCCGGGGCATCCACACGTGACGCATCTCTTCCCTGAACTGCTTGCTGTTGACGTCGCACTTGAGCTGCTTTGCCTGCTTCTGCACCCTCGTCCGCCAGTAGTTCTTCACCTCGTTGTCTGTTCTTCCCGGCAGACACTTGGCTATCTTTGACCACCTGCCATGTTATAGATAACTAAGACTCGAAGTTCACGAAAATAGTCGTGATCGCATATGTTCGATGAGGGGAGATCAATTACCGGTTGCCCCAGCGCAGATGGAGGTCGAGAATCGTCAGCTGTTCCTCCAACGTGATGTTTCCCCGTCGGACATCGGGTCTCAGATAGTTAAGCCACCTTAGCCTGCAGCTCTTGCCTGTTCTTTTCAATCCTTTTTTCATTTTGGTTCCAGCAAACGGCAACAACATTAGACTTCAGGAATAGGCAAAATCTGGGCATATAACACGCATTGCGTCCAATTTCGGGAAAGAAGAAACAGCATATGAACGTGTTTTTGTTTTTTTTTGATCGATTTTACAGCATCGACTGACCAGCTAAGTGTGCCACAGAGTTCCAGCGGCCTTCTCCATGAGCCCGGACATAGTTGATGAGCACAGCGTCTTCTTCATCAGTCCAGGGTCCTTTCTTCACGTCACCAGCACCGAGCTGATCTCCTTCAGTCATCCGCGTCACGAAGCCATCGGCGAACCCTTGTATGTGAACATCCATTATTATTACAGCTGAGAGACAGTAGTAATCGATGAAAGAGTACTACGGGTTTCAGACAAGGAGGGTTATATATATAGAGAGAATGGCCTCCATTCTCCTCCTCCTCCTCCTCCTCCTCCTTCTTCTTCTTCTTCTTTTTTTAAATAATTTTTTTTTCTTGAAAATCTGTGGGCCCCGAGGAGAATGGGAGTTGACCGTATTTTTATTGCACAGTCAATAAATAAGTCGGTAGTAGTAGTAGAATTTCGAGTACGTGCATACGCACTGACACTTAATTATCTTTCTTTCTTTTTCTTTTTCTTTTTCATGGTATAACATACCCATGAACTTAAAATAAGATTAGAGAATCGGGTACGAAAATTATCAAACTTACAACTCTTAATTATTGAGATAAGAGCAATACCACTGTACTGAATCTCATTCCCCTCGCACTGATTAGAACAGTTAATGAACAAATAAATCTAGAGGGGGCGACGAGGAGGCAGGTGATATTCCTTCTCTGTTAGTCCATTCATGTGAGCAAGACTTCCCCTTGGAATTACGCAGTCGTACTTATGGATTATCTTAGGGCTCTCCACACGTCCATTACCATTCCGTTAAACACATTCGTAAGTCTAGAAGAAGATTAAGTCTAATGCGTAATGGGTAATTGTTTTTTTTTGTTTTAACTACAATTAATCAAATTACTCACAGGTAATTCTAATCCAAGCATACCCCCATCAATAGAACAACAAGATCCTCTCGACTTAGGTAAATTTTTATTTACCGTACTCGAACGGAATGCATAAATTCTACTGTGGTGAGGAGGAGTTCGACCCTTTGACCGTACCGCCTTTTTGCACTAGCGCACAGTTGAGTGCGCTTTGCTTGTAAACTTGGAACGGTTGCCATACATGTGGACAAGAATAGTCTTCCGGGGCAATTTTGACTTATTAATTTTTTGCTTATTGAAATTATTATTTTTAAATATATTTATATATAACATGTCCTTGTCCAGATGAGTGCTCACCTATTAGTATGAATTATTATCTAATTATTTTTTTTCCTTCAGAATATTTCACATTAAAACTACAAGCACATAGAAATCCCTAGACCTCAAAAATGAGGAAAAAAATAAGGAAATTAAATCTACAGATACATTCATTTTATTATTGATATGCAATTGAGATATTATAAATTTAATTTTGATATGTACAAATTCTTTAGAGGTATTATCAAATTCACATGCAAACCGAGTAGAGGATTTTTATTTTATTTTATTTTTTGATTCTCTTATTCTTTAATCACAACATGTTGCTGATTACAATTAGCAGCATAATTACTAATTAGATAATCGATAGGCCCGATGCTTCCTTATCCTGTGAGAGACCACTAAATCATATCCCCGTTGGTTCGCAACTTAGTTAATCAATCCCCGTGACGTTACCAACATAATATTAAACGGATTCCCCATAATCCCATGTGATGTGATTTGGGTCAAATCGATTATTCCCAGTCCTTTTCACTGCACAAGTGGTAAGAGATTTATATAATCCATTTTCTATCTTATATTATTAACAGGAGAGAGGAGTGGGTAAATAAGAAAAAAAAAAGTAACTTATTTGGCTCTTATCAAAGTCGACTTACTTAAGTATTGGATAATGTAAATTTTTATGACATAAATTATCTTATTCAGTCTAGTGCTGGTAAATGGGGATGATTGATTTATGGAGGGATAGTAAAAACGGTGCATCAGGTCACTGATCGACCCGAGTGGCACTCTCCCAATAAACTGTGTTTTTCTTAATTAGCCAGAAGTGCTCTCTTGCACCCTTTGACTCCCTATCTTCGTTTTGCTCCATTCTCTTCGACTTTCTCATTTGAGTGTCGGGGGATCTGTCTCGTACGATCACCTCCCCAGGTCACCGAGTGAAGACCCATTGGACATCGGTCGAGAGTCGGCACAACCCATGGATACAGATCGAGCTCGTGTCTGGTCCGAGTCAACTAGAGCCTTATCCTCCACGGTCGGGGCTTACCACCGCAAGGGAAATCTTCCTAGAATTTTCCATCGCCACATGTATGCCGAGGATCCGAACACGGAACAGGATTTGTCTGCTGATGGTTTTGTCACTGTCGTTATTCAGTCCAATTGGCACTTCCATTCGGCCAACAATGATTAAGAAGTTGTCAGCAAAACAGGGACAAAATGTCCACATTCACACCCCTAAAATTCAAGGGTCCGGTTAGGCGTGCCAGAAAAATTAAGCTAATTCTTTGTGCTACACAGAGGGAGAGGGAGAGCGTCAACGCCCTGCTGGATGGGTTGACTTTCTTTGTATTTATGGCTGAGTCATGTGATTGATCTAGAAGAGGACGAGGTAGACCAACTATATACATGGCAAGTTGTTCTTTGTTTCTCTTGCTCAACTTGGTGGGACGGTCCAAGTTCCTCTCAACGTACGGGGGGATAAATGATAATTCACAGATCCATACTTAAATACTCCATTTTTACGGTATAGTTTTAATTTTAGCCATTGTACACGATGGGATTAATTGAATAAATAACGTATTTTTCAATAAATTAAATTAAAAAAAAAACATATGTTGAATAATTCCAGGTAAAGTGTCTTGCTATTCAATTGATCAACAAGAACAAAAAGGCAAAAGAGAATCGTAGATGATGGGACGATCAACCCACCGAGAACCTTTTGACTGCGCTTTTTCCTACGGAAGGAAGATAATGGGTGAACAAAATACGTATACATTCAATTTGGCCATTAAGATTAAAAATTATTTCAATTAAAGTCAACCATGGTTGATGGGAAAGGGAACTCATGGGACCAGATTTTGTGATAAGGATGAACTGCTGGCAGCTCTGTTGAGGAGTAACTTAGAATAATACAGGATGTATTATTAATTTTGGAATGGGGATTTGATTCTTTAATGAAATTAGATAAAATTTAATACTTGATTTGACTGATTTTTTTGAATAAGGATGGATGAATTATTTGAGTATAAAATAAATGAAAAGTATATGTAAGTGGGGAAAAATTTTCTTTTTAGTGGTAATTGTGATTTTTTATAGTTAAGTAATTATATTTTTTAAGGTGATTTTATAATTTTCATTACTTTTTTTTATTAATTGGATTTATATTAGTTAATAGTCTTTTTGGAAGTGTCAAAACGAGACCAACTACTTAAATCCAATTAAGGTGAGAAATAAATAATATAATATTGTCTAAATATGTATTATGAAAATTTTGAGGATATTAATTAACATAATCTTAATTCGAACATCATTTCCATGGAACAACACTGAAGTTAAATAATGTACAAAGGGTCTTTTCGATGCTATTTAATTTGTATATCTCAATTGGTTATAGTAAATTCAAAATTGCTTACTCTCAACAATTCGGAATAGATTAATTAATGATCACAATCAAATCAATCGAGACAGACCTCTTGCTAATACATATACCCACATTGTGTATATATATATGTGTGTGTGTGTGTGTGTGTTTGTACCTTCTTCTAGTGAAGTGAATTATCCATTGAAAAACAAGTGAAAAGAATCAAAGGGCTAGGCTTTTTAGTTTCCTCTCTAGAGCTTGATTCCTTCTACTCCCCACTGGGGGACTAGAGAGATAGTGTGTGCTTGTGTGTCAGAAAGACCAACAAATTAAAGGTGAGAGAACCAAATTCCCAACCTCTTCTTGTCTAACTTAATTGCTTTTCGACCAAAATTTGAAACCCACCAAGGCATGACCAAAATGTCACCAAGTTTTGGTCCAATGTATCGAAGAGAGTCTAGCTGTGCACTTGCATCTCATGTCCCTCGAAGTTTATTGGAGTGCGATTTTCATTAGATTGTTGAGAAGTCGATGGAGGGTTCGGTAAGCAATGAGACTATTTTTATAAGCACAATATTCCATATAAGCGATTTGTTTTTCTCTTTTCTGATGACAAGCACATTCGTGTATGACCCTAAGGGCAAAAGATTCCACCTTTAATGATCTTCTTTTTTTTCCGATATAATTACGATAATATTTAAAAAAATCTAATGAATCTACCGCTCATGCTTGGGTTAGAGCTAAAAATAACTCCCTTAATCACAATTTTACTATTTATTCATACATGATTTTATTTAAAGCGAAAAGGAGTATGCGAATTTTTGAACATTTCCTTTCGTACTGTATGTGTAAATTAAACTATACACTGACCCTTAACTTGGTAATTGTGGTTAATTTCCTTAGCCCCCAAAAGGGAAAATGATACCATTTACTACGTCAAATAGCACTGAACTGGAATGTAAAAAGGCTAGTTAATTTATTCCATGCCCATCCAAAATTAGAATAAAGTAGTTAATTAATTTGACCACCCAAAAAGAAGAAAGAAGAAGAAGAAGAAGCTTGTGTTATTGCTCAAGATGATGCTTGATAGAGAAGTTTCACTACACGAGCACAGTCAAAAAGGTTCATCTTCTCCCCTTACCCAACTGGTCAAAGAAACTGTGGCAGGTAGCTTATATATATATATATATATATACAAGCTCTATAAGTGAGCCCACGAACCTGCATATTCAATTCCTCCTTTGCATATGTGCAATCGTGATTGGGACCACATATACACATGCTTCCTTGCACTGACTTTAGTTTACAGGTTTATCAGGCCTGCCTTTGCAGACGCAGATAGAGATCCCTCTCTTGTGGTTCTCAGTACTCGGTCTTGGATTAGAGGATTCTGCATTTTATCGAAGCAAAGCTCGAACTTTCGGTGAATCGATGTCTTCTCATCTCTTGTTCCTATCAGGTCCATGCATCCCTTTACAATTATCGAAAAAGAAGGAAAAGAAAAAGAGCAAATGAATAGAGACTTTTGTATGTGGTAGGAAAAAAGGCGAATTAAGGAGGCCGGTGAATAGATGCAACAGAATATATACACGAGATAAACCAGAGGCATGGCACGGTGATTCGGTAGTGCTAATTGCTTTGCCAGTCAAAAGGAGAAAAGGAGGGATTTTATTCTTAGTACTCTATTTTATAATTGCAATTTGAATGATGGATTTATTATTATTATTATTATTATTATTAGACTGACCGCGTTAATTTAATTAGATTGGTTAAGATGGTTCGGTCCATTTTGTTCTCCTGCAAACTTACTCAAATCTATCACTTAATTGAAATGAAGGAATTATCTTTCCCGACATCTTTGGGAAATTATGAGATAGCCACAACTCTATGGGTAGATACCCGTGTACTCCCATTGCATAGAAGCATCGTTTGGCTGACCGTATCTTGGAAAGGCATTCCTCCATCGGATAAAAGCTCCACCCAAAACGCACTTTCGACATTCCCAGAACTGGTCCTTCCCCTATCTTAATTTATCTCGGTAAATTTAGAGTGAATAAGAGGAAGAGATAGCGTAAAAAGTGCGTATCTAGTGAGAGTTCAATCATAAATCTGTTCGTTTCAAATCGAGAGTGATATAACTGCACGAAACGTTTTTTCCTCGGACGTGTGGGACCAATGTGTTTTATGACGCAATGCATGTTTACGTAATTCGGGTAGTGAGCACTTACGTAGGTGCATGCACCCGCGTTACCTATCGATTTACGAGGATATTCCAATTTAGAAACTGCTCCTCCTTGCCTTGCCACACGTTCCAATAGAGCTGACAATTCAGGTCGGCAAAGAGTTTTCGAGCCGTGCCAACTCGGCATAAATCAAGTATCGAATCACGCCGGCCTGAAAATGCCGGCTCAAGTGTGAAATTTTCGTGCTTTAAGAGCCCATGCCCCGCATGAATTGTACAAACACTCACTTTTAAATAAAAAATTAAATAATTTATATTTTAAAATATGATTTTTTATCATAAAATTAACGGATGAATCTAAAATTTATATTAATTTAAATAAAATATTAAAATTATCATTAAAATATTATTAATCACTTATTATAAATTTATTTTCATATTTTTTAAATTGATGTGATAAAAAACGATCAGAAAATACTGGCGTGCGCATGAGAAATCCAAGAGAAACGGGATACAACGGTTCGTCCGCTATGATCTCCGGGCAGAGCTACTCGCTCGAATCAGTAAATGCACGAATCCACCGCTGTCCTCCATCGATTCTCTC
Source organism: Sonneratia caseolaris (assembly GCA_900006705.1). Lineage (NCBI taxonomy): Eukaryota > Viridiplantae > Streptophyta > Magnoliopsida > Myrtales > Lythraceae > Sonneratia > Sonneratia caseolaris. The sequence goes on from CXYZ01008288.1 coordinate 238,197, forward strand.
TCTCGATCTTGTTCTATGATAACACGTCCGATTATGAGAGTCAGGGTTCTCAGTTAGGGCATATTTCTAGATCTCGTGATCAGCTTTTAAGTGTTCATCAACTGCGAGTGGATGTTTGCCCTCTTGTCTTCCTCGTATCGGGCGGCTCGATATTTCACGACGCTGTCAGGTTCCTTCACGGCCTGTTAATTTGTTCCCAGCAGCGGCGGCGAGACCTTCACTCATCTGGGTCTTGGACGGGGGACTGAGTGGAGGTGGCGGTGCAGTGACAGTTCGATCGTACCGTTAAATAAGACCATCTCACCTGTCTCGGAGCCATGGCATAATAATAGATGGAAGATGAATTTGATTTTATTAGAACAAGAGAAGTAATAGATCGAAGATGAATTGGTTCGTCTTCGTGGGTCTAATCAAGTGCTAAATTGAGATCCACTGCACAATGATCAAGTTCTACTGGTGCTATAAAGAAAGAGAAGATGAAGAGCATGCGCTGCTTTTGAGGCGGGGAGATGAAGATGAAGTTTGGGTTTCCGGGCTTGCTCGGGCGTGTGGGTGGGCAAGTCGATGACGTGGATATCGTAAATTTCGAAATATTTACACCTCGGATTACACATGTGGCCATGTAAATACAAATTAACGTGAAAAATGAACGCATTCTATGGATGGAACTTAAATATGTTAACCATTAAAATATGTGAAATTGAAAATATTATTTTAAAATATATATCACTAAATTATCAAAAAAAATCACAAATATACATACCTCTACTACAATTATCACCATCTTTATCTCCCAAACCTAACGTGCAGAATTTTCATAAATATTCACGAATAATTTAGATTTAGATTTAAGTTCAATCCATTCATTAAATCAGAATGTATACTAAATTATAAAAAAAATATTTATAATATTTAAATATAAGATATTATATAAAAAAAATAGAGACAAGTGACTTTAGCCATCTGTTCTTCCTTGCATCTCCAAAGCACCATTTAGTGATGAGGCAGAGGGAAGATGTCGAATCCTAAATGTGAATCTTGAGCAAAAAATAATAAAATAATAATAATAATCTTAAATGTGAATCACGGGCTGAGAGCTGACATTCATGTGACATGATCGGAGGGTGCTCGGATTCCTAGAGGGCCCCTCTGTCTAATCAATCCGACGACCAAAAAGAAATTAAAATAAAAAAGGGGTTTGGGGGAATAATGTTGGGAAATAGAATAGAATAAAATAAAATGCTGTGTTTGACAAATGAGATCGGCGTTCTGGATGGTGAGTTGACCAACAAAATGAAGAGCATAATTCCATTTTGTCTTCATCGCCCATGACACGTAGGATTTCAAGATTTTCACCCCGAGTCAACGCTTAGAGAAATGGAGAAATGTTAGGAGAAAAAAAAGAAGAAGAAATGCTTGCGAATTTTAAAGATTTATTGTATTTTTATATGATTTTTTTAAAATAAAATTTTATATTCGAATTTTATAATACATAATATTTATGACGGAGAGTAGCCCATTAGACTCTCATGTAAATTATGAAACACGGCTCAACCGCTCTGTCTAACTCGTCGGGTTCTTGTAGACGGGGAATTCACTTGACTTCCAATAAATTGTAAGAGTACAGTGCAAAGATCAACTGTTCGGGCCTCTAATATGGGCTTGCCTCCACAAGATTGGGCCGGGCCTGGTCGGGCCTACCTGCCCCAAGATGCAGTCCCTGTGGGCCCAAAAGTTCTTCTCCTCACTCCCTTCTAGCCCATCAATCATCATCTCGTGCCTAGTGTACTTCACGTTGGTAAAAAAAAATATCGCACTCTTAGACCAAAACGGCTCGGTTGAAATCATCTGAAGCTTCTGGGCTCCAAAAACACCATATTTGCTAAGATAGTCGGGACCCATTAAATTATACTGCCACCAGCCAGACAGTCATTATAGCTCTGACGGGTCAAGATGGATCTTATCATCCTACGGTTGGATCTTAGATCTTCACTGGTCCGTTCAGACAGATAGTAAGTTTGCCCAGCGGGTGACAATCACCCTTTGTCTGCATTCGAGTAACCCCATCCATTGCAGACGATGTGAGATGTCTGCCCTTACACTTAATCGTAAGATCACCGTGGAATGTTTTGGCCGACAAAAAATGGTAATATAGCTGTTCTTTTGACATATTTAGTATCTAATTAATGATTATACTAATATTTGGAGGATGTAAGCATCACACATTCTCCATATATGAATAAAAAAAAGTATATTACCAAGAAATTAAGAAAATTGTTATAATATTTCACAGTTAATATGACCTAATATGTCACAGTTAAGATGGACATTAATTATAACTTACCGATCATATTCAAGTAGGAGCATTGATATATCACCTTATTTCTCTTATAAATAGAGGCCGCTCTTTATTCATGGGGGAGAGGAGAAGAATAGAATGGAGATGTGAAGGCATGAAAAAGTTCTATAAGTATCAAGACTCTCTAGAAACTTCTATATTCGAAGAATGAAAAAAAAAAATCTAATTTATAGTCATCGGATCAAGTCCAAAGGCCCCCGATGATGTTCCCTTGATCGAGAATAAGCTACTCTAACCCTTTCTCGAGACTAGTAGTATATTTGGTGGATCAAGCTCGAGGCCCCAATAATCTTTACTTTGATTGAGAACACACTATCTGTATTCCCATTTGAGACCACTAGCAAATTTGGCCAATAAAGCCTAAAGACCGCAATGATCTTTCCCTCGATCGATAACACGTTACTCTAACCCTCGCTCGAGACTAGTGGCGGATTTGACGGATGACGACCAAAGGCCCCAATGATCTTTGCCTTGATTGAGAACACACTATCCCAACTTTCATTTGAGACCTTTAGCGAATTCAACAAATCAAGTCCAAAGGCCTCACTGACTCACTACCAAGAACAAACTATGAAGTCCTAGTTCGAGGCAACATTTGAACTCATCAAATCAAGCTCACAAGCCCTCAGTGGTTATATCTTGACAAAAAAAAAACATGATATCCATGCCTGCATTGAGATCCAAATAGAAAAGAAGAATTAGAGGATTTATATATATATATTACTAAATATTTTATCGAGAATTGTTTCCATTAAATAATATATAAATTATTTGTTATTATATTTTTCTTATCTCGAGTTTTGAACTCAAAATTTTTTGTATACAAATTTCTGGCATGCCTATCGGGACAATCTCTACCTCTCATCTCTCATTTAAAAAGTTTGAATCCCGAAGTTATTATGACAACGAATAAGCTTCTTGTTATTAAGCCAAAGCTGAAGATTCATGCCGATAATGCTGTTGCTTATCAACAAAAGATCTACACCAGAAGCAAAGCCAAGGGGTAGTAGTGCATGCTGATGTGATGATGAAGTCCATCCTCGTAATTGGGTCAAGCCTTACCGACGCTTCATATGCCCTAATGGAACATTGTGGTGATGCTTCTGGGCTTGTTAATTGCGTGCTGGCTCAACACTTCTTGTAAAAGGAGCCAGATGCTACAAGAAGGAAGCCACGGTCGACAAAGAAGAATTCGAGGGTAATGAAGACTCTATCCTCACTTCACCTCACAAGCCAATGGTGGAAGAAGGAAGCATGAGCAATGTAGGATTTCTGTCAATTGTCGTGGCGAAGATATCATCCCTAGAAGTGCGGGTGTCCATCGTTGCAATGGCGCTTGAAGGTTTCTTGAAAACTATGCAAGAGAGAGGCTTACAAATTGCCTATCTAATGAACAAGATTGAAAGCATTGGCGAGTGGTGACGGATCGAAAACACATCAAGGCAGGTTGCTGGGCTAGAGACTACCATTGCAACCCCGTAAGTGTCGATTGATAAGGAGACTACACAAGTTTGCCACTGACAAAGAGCAAGTGTCGAGAGCTGTTGCCATTGACACAAAAATAACCAACATCAACAAGGACCATATATGTTATTGTTGACGGGTCCATCCACATGAATCAGTTGCTAGAAATAATTAAAGAAGCCCAAAAAGTCAAGTGGGGGGCAAGTAGCTTGTAAATGTCAATGTACGTCAAGCCGTACACGTGGAGGATCAACATTTTGAAGATGCATGCTAACTACCAGCCACCCAAGTCCTAGCAATTCGGTCAAAAAGGCAACCCAAGATTGCAAATTGCTCAATAGATCAAGACATGTAACAACGTCAAGACTGAAAGGGACTTGTTCGTGAAACAATTTGTATACTCATTGAAGGGGAACACATTTGATTGGTCCATCGGACTTGTACCTGGTTCAATTAATAGTTGGGATCAATCATAATAAAGGTTAGTGTTGTTAAAAGTGTAGTTTAGATCGGTTCAAAATGGGTCTGAAACTGTTAGATCTGATTATGGTTCGACCCATTTATTTAACGGGCCGGTTCGATTACAGGTCGTAGTTTATGTGAATATGAACCGGCCTGAATTTGTTTATAAATGGACAGTTAATAGTTCGGACCGATTTGTCCTATTTACTGTCCATATTTTTAATTTTAAAAAATACAATTATTTTTAAATTTTACCGGATAAATAGTATTTTGATTGGTAAACGGTAAAGATGAATAGTATTGAATCATATTTTAATTGGTGTACATTCTTTTGATTAATGGGATGCCAGTGTTTTGATTGGATTCCTAGCACGTTTGTCTCCATTGATTTTTTGCCAAATGGTAAGAGATTTGGCAGACGGAGGACTATAGTTCACAGTCTAGGTCATTACAGATAAGTTTTTTAACGGTTCAGTAAGTTAATGATTCGGACCGATTACGGTTCAATGGGCCTATATTACTAACCTGGTTCGTAACCGTCCCTCAACCCAATAAGATAGTTACAGATTGGATTAAAGGCGGTCTAAGACGGTTTTAGATTTGGACAATTCAGTTCTTGGTCAGTTTACTTTGTTTAACAACTCTAGTAAAGGTTTCCCAACAGATTCTATACCGCCCTATGCACAGTGAGTAAGATTGAGATCCCAAACACGTGCCTATGTAAAGGTGAGCCTACAACTAACTATATCCAAAGATGGAGGAACTTGGGACTTAACTGCAAGGGCCACCTCTAAGAGGAGTCTACAATGAACATGTGCATTCAAAGAATGGATGGGGCCTAAGTTAAATCCTTTAGCCCCATGCATTTGAGGAGCTTGCTACGCATGCACATGACATGGAGTTGAGCATAATGGCAAGTGGCATGTAAGGACCTCACGTCCAAGAGGATGGGAGGACAAATGATCATCATGACATGAAGAATGGGAGCAAACCTTCCTATGATGTTGAAAGTAGGCAGGCCCTTAGAAGAAAGAAATATGACCAAAAGGCTCGCACAGGTGAACAAATGGCGAAAAATGAAGCCCACAATTGAAGAACGATGGAATAACAGGTATCCATTCCCAGATTATGGCGTCCAAAGAATGCTCAATTGCTTCCTTGAGTCGAAAGGTCAGGAAATTGCTTGAGAAGAAGCGTCCGCAACAAGTTATTGCACAAATGGCCGAGACTGCTGCAAATATCATCATTTAATGAGCCATTCCATTGAGAACTGCCTTGTCCTAAAACAGAAGACAATGGACTTAACGCAACAAGAGAAGGGACCATTTGATGATGACACAACCATAGTTGTTAAAATGGGTGATTCGGGTTGCTTTCGGGTCAGTTCAAAATTGGTATGGAACTATTTGGCTTGATTATGGTTAATGGCCGGTCTAGTTATGGGTTACAATTTAAGAACATATAAACCTACCCAAAATGGTTCATAAGCGGGGTACTTCACGATTAGTGCCAGTTTGACTGTGATTCGTTGGTCCTTTTTTAAAATTATTTAAAATGAATATATATTTTTAATTTTTAAATTTAAATTGAAAAAATTTAACTATTAATATGTAGAGTTTTGATAGTCCGGGCTAGTTATGGTTCAGAGCTAAGTCCTAAATGATTCTAAGTTGGTTCAATTTTTCAGACTCGACTCATAATTACCCCTTAATCCAATAAAAGTAATTACAGGTCGGTTTGGAGGTGGTCTGGCCGATTACAAGTTTTGATGAGCTGGTTATGGGTTTTGACAGGCCGATTCTAGGCCAAACTAGTTTGTTTAACATCTTTAGACACAAGCACAAGTTACATGGGGGTTGATATTGGAGGAACTTGAGTCTCCCTTAGCAACCATCGCTTTTGAAAGTTTAGAGCCAGTTACAATACATGCTACTTATTCGTATCCATCATTAGAGATGTTAAATGAGTCAGGTTGGCACTGAACTAGACTGTCTAAACTCGAAACTAGCTTGAACCGCTTCTAACCCGACCCATAATCGCTCTTATTAGGTTAAATGGCAATTATAAGTTAGGTCAGAAATATAGATCTATTGAATCGTAACCAGCTTGGACTGTTACCCTTCTGAACTAGTCCGGAACTATTGCAAAAGCGGCTTGAGCGGTTAAAATCCTACAAATCAACCATTGAAATTTGTTAGATTAATTTAAAATTTTTAAAAAGAAAAAATTCATTTAAAATAATTAAAAAAAATCAATGGTTCATAGGTCAACCCGGCCAAAACTATGAATCAACCCGCTTATAAACAATTTTGAACTGGTTCATATATGTTTGAACCATGACCCATAATCAGATTGGCTTGTTAAGCAAATAAATTAAACTGCAATCGAACTAAACGATTCTAAAACTTATTTTGAACTGTCCCGAAACCAGCATGGGTAGCCTATTTTAACGGTAGCCTATTTTAACAACTCTATCCATGGCTTGTTACATGTTCTACAATTTGCTCGACAGTAACAAACCAGGTGTTGACAAATGTGAGGCCTCCTACGCATGCTGTTGGAAAAAAAAAAAAAGGAAGAAAGAAGAAGAAGTTGACCTTTGTTACCAGATAGAAGAGGGTTCCGTGGTGCATAGTTTTTAAAATCGGACCGGGCCGGGAACTGTTTAAGGTATGGGTTTATGGGTCGGACCGGGGGTTCAATGGGTTGAACCGCATATTTAATAAATAATATTAATAATATAATATT